>CM076580.1:1681430802-1681936838 GCA_034641835.2 Pinus albicaulis
TCATCATTAGATTCATTGAATGTTGCTTAAAAGTTGGAGAATTGTATTTCAATCTTTAAGAAAATAATTAAAAACTAATCTAAGATCTTCTATAAAATACAATATAAATAAAATCACAAAATCCCAGGAGGTCAGGAGGTCAGGAGGTCAGGAGGTCAGGAGGTCAGGAGGTCAGCTGCAAGGCATGAAATCGCAGAATCTGCAGCTGCAAGGCGGAGGGAAATAGGAAATAGGAAATCGCAGTCCTCTGCAATCTACGAATGGAAATAGCCACCCTCTACCCTCTACGAAGGGAGTCCTCTGTCCTCTACGAATGGAAAGGGGAGTCTACAAACACAGAGTCTACCTGGGAAACACAGTGTCTCCAATAAAATTTGGCTCTATGTGTACTTCGTTCAGTTGCCGGTAGGTGGCGTGCGCCGTTTCCGCATTTATCGTGGCGCTTTCGCGTTTTCGTGCGCCGCTTCAGTGGAGCATCTTCGGGTATCTGGTATGTGGACAGGGGGGCTTCACGTCACATGACAGGAGTCCGTGAGTACTTCTCAGAGCTTTCAGAGAGTGGCACTGATGTAGAGGTAGTACTCGGTGATGACAGAGTTGTTAGAGCAGTCGGTGTGGGAACATTGACATTTCAGAGGGAGTCCAAACCTCCCTTGAAGGTGTCGGATGTTCTTTATGTGCCAGGGATGAGGAAGAACCTCATATCCGTCTCAGCTTTGGAGGACAGAGGATATGAGATACTATTCAGGGGAGGACAGGTGTTGATGTATCCCAGGGGCACTCCAGCTGATTCAACTAGAGTGATAGGTGTACGCCATGCAAAGGTGTACAAGTTTGCATTTCAGTCCCTTTTGGCATTGAGCAGTAGCACTGACAGCAGAGCTAGCAGTTCTGAGCTGTGTGAGATTTGGCACCGCAGGATGGGGCACATGTATCATGGAGCCTTGAGGACTTTGCGGGAGATCACTACAGGTGTGTCAGATTTCAGTACTGATCACTTTGATACTTGCAGAGGATGTGCGATGGGCAAGTTTGCCAAATCCCCTTTTCCCAGCAGTGACAACAGAGCGACTGGGATACTTGATTTGATTCATTTCGATGTGAGCGGTCGGATGTCTCATGTTTCCTTGAGTGGATATGAGTACTATGTGTTATTCATTGATGATCACTCCAGGAGGACCTGGATTTATTTCTTGAAGACCAAGAGTGAGGTCTTCAAGCGGTTTCGGGAGTTCAGAGCTCTTGTGGAGACACAGACAGGTCGGAAGATCAAGTCCCTGAGGTCGGACAATGGGGGAGAGTACACCCTTGGAGAGTTTGTTGACTATTGTGCGGAGGCAGGCATTAGGAGGGAGCTCACTGTTCCTTACAACCCCCAGCAGAACGGGGTTGCGGAGAGGAAGAACGGATCCATCGGAGGGGCTGCCAAAGCCATGTTACATGATCAGGGGTTGCCATTGTTTTTGTGGGCAGAGGCCTGCAACACAGCTGTTTACTTGCAGAACAGGAGTCCGCATCGTGCCTTGGAGCACATGACTCCGGAGGAGGCTTTTTCTGGGAAGAAGCCTGATATGGGTCATCTTCGTATCTTTGGGTGCATGACATACTCCTACATACCCAAGGAGAAGAGGACCAAACTAGAGCCCACCGCAGAGAAGGGTATCTTTGTGGGCTACGGTGAGACCTCCAAGGCCTTTCGGATTTACATTCCTGCACAGAGGAAAGTTGTTGTCAGGCGGGATGTGAAGTTCGAGGAGGACGGGGCCTTTAGGGAGGTCACCGGAGTTGGAAATATACGGATCGACCGGACCTCGTCGACGGTTAAGGTCGGTCGCGAGATCCCGTTGGGCGAGATCGGGGAGGATGGGAGGCCATCTGTAGCGATGTCAGGTCCGTCAGTGGGGAGTGGCTCGCAGAGTCAGAGGGGTGGTGCTATGGGCAGCACGCAGAGCTGTCCACAGAGCAGTTCACTGGGGAGTCCACTGATGGACAGTTCACACGGTACCTCAGCATCTACAGGTTCAGGTGCAGGCAGGAGGACAGCAGACAGACAGTCAGGAGTTCAGGCTCCTGATGTTGAGAAGGAGGAGTTTTATTCTCCGGCGGGAGAAGTGTGCTCAGGGAAGAGGAAGCCCAAGTGGCTTCAGGACACCTTGAGAGATGCCACATCTGTTGCTGAGCCTAAGAGGCCGGTCAGAGAGAGCAGACCACCTGAGAGGGTTTGTAGCTATATGGCAATGGCTACCAGCATCCTTGACTCTGAGCCTTCTAGCTATGAGGAGGCAGCTAGCCAGCAGGTCTGGAGAGAGGCCATGCAGGAGGAGTATTCTTCTGTCATGAAGAATGATGTTTGGGAGGTGGTGCCGAGGCCTGAGGGCAAATCCGTGGTTACTTCCAGATGGCTTTACAAGGTAAAGCATGCTGCAGATGGCAGCATTGAGAAATTCAAAGCGAGGTTTGTGGCTAGAGGGTTCTCCCAGTAGAGGGAGTTGATTATGAGGAGACCTTCGCTCCCGTGGCTCGATATACTTCGATTCGCTCCATTATATCGATAGCAGCAGAGATGGGTTGGAAGATCCACCAGATGGATGTGAAGACCGCATTTCTCAATGGCTTCATACAGGAGGAGGTGTACATTGAGCAGCCACAGGGCTTTGAGGTGCATGGGAAGGAGTCCCATGTGTGCAGACCGAAGAAGGCCCTTTATGGCCTGAAGCAAGCTCCCAGAGCTTGGTACTCCAGGATAGATACTTACTTGCAGAAGATGGGTTTCACAAAGAGTGAGGCAGATCCGAACCTTTACTATGTTGTGATAGGTGAGGAGCCTCTCATTCTGGTGCTGTATGTGGATGACTTAGTCATTACAGGTGCAGAGAGACTCATAGAGCACTGCAAGAGAGATCTTGCGGCGGAGTTTGAGATGAAGGACATCGGCTTGATGCATTACTTTTGGGTTTGGAGGTGTGGCAGGAGGAGGGGCATTTCTTCCTGGGGCAGGGGAAGTATATTGTGGATATCCTTGGCAGATTCCACATGGAGGATTGTGAACCCATGTCGACACCGATGATCACCAACTGGAAGAAGCTTCATGCTTCAGATTCCGAGTTGGTGGATCCCACATTGTACAGACAGCTAATTGGTTCCTTGATGTATTTGGTCAACACTAGACCAGATATTTGTTTTGCAGTCAACACGATGAGTCAGTTTATGTGTGAGCCTAGGAAGGTTCCTTTGGGTAGGTATAAAGCTTGGGCTGCGATAACGGGGGACGGTGGATTGTGAGTACGGACTACGAGCGAGGATGAGTGAAAGTTGGCAGTTACAACGGTTACGATTGGCGAGGTTGTCGCCCAATCATAGGCTTACTTCGGTGTTGTTACGGGTTGGGTTCGGCAGTGGTGTCATGGTTCAGCCGAAAGCAGTAGTCAGTAGCATTGAGTTCAGCGGAAGCAGAGTATATGGCAGCCAGTCTAGCTAGTTGTGAGGCCATCTGGCTTCGCAAGATGTTGTTTAGCTTATTTGGTCAGCCGTTGAGACCTTCAGTGATTTACTGTGATAATCAGAGTTGCATTAAACTCACGGAGAATCCAGTATTTCATGACAGGTCAAAGCATATCGGGATCAAATATCATTTCATCGGAGACTATGTTCAGAAAGGAGCTGTGAAGCTTGAGTATATTCCCACTGATGAGCAGGTTGCAGATATTCTTACCAAAGCCTTACCACGGGGCAAGCATGTCTACTTCAGAGACAAGATGGGTGTAGTGAGGAACACCTTCCTCGGTAAGAGGGAGTGTTGAAATTTGGTACCGGAGGACAGGTGGTTCCCTAAGGCTTTGATCTTTGGCCTAGGGAAAAGTGTCCAAAAAAATTTAATTTTTCTCCTAAAGTGACTTTATAAAGTTATAAAGTCAAATCTAATTTAAAAGTGACTTTAAGTGATAAAGTTACTAAAGTGACTTTATAAAGTTGTAAAGTCAAATCTAATTTAAAAGTGACTTTAAGTGATAAAGTTACTAAAGTCTAATTTTAAAGTGACTTTAATAAAGTCAATGTAAAATTAGAAAGGAAAAAGTGACTTTGGAAATAAATGACTAAGTGGGTCTTTGTTAAAGTGGGGTGAATTAAAAAATAGAAAGTGAGATTTAAATGAGCATTTAATCTCAGCCCTAGATCTCAATCTATTTCAGCCATTGGATTTAGGGATTCCCCAAAAGTCACTTAAGGTTAGGTTAAAGGAGGAAAAGGAGGAAAAGGTCATTCATTCTTTCATGAGCAGATTGGGAGAAGGAGAGCAAGAGAGCAAGGGAGATTTCTGGGCAGTGAGGAGAAGGAGGCAGCAGCTTGGCACACATTCCAAGGCAGCATTTCAGCAAGACATTTCAGCAAGACAAGTGCAGTAGATTTAGCAAACAGCAGGCAGATTGTTGGCACGGTTTTCTAGGCAGGGAGGCCGTATAGCAAGGCCGTACAGCAAGCCGTACAGCAATATTGGGCACGGAAATCGAGGCAGCAAGGGGCTGTACCATACAGCAGAGTTTTGCAGCAGTTTTGGCACGCAAATCAAGGTTTTGGACAGCAGCATTAATTGCTGTTTGCACAAATTTTGAGGAGGTCGTACAGCTGCATTTATTGCAGATTTTTGGGCACGCAAATCGAGGAGAACGTACAGCATTTATTGCTGTTCTGTTTTTGTTGTTTGTACATTTTCCGAGGCGGTGGTTAAGCACGGAAAAAGAGATAAGTTGTAAAAGTCTGTTTGCTGATTTTTTTTATTTTGCTGAATATTTCTCTCACTGTAAAAAGCATTTTTCCAGAAATAAGAAGGAGCTTTCGAACTGGTTTTCCCCAAGAGTTGTAGGGGGTTTTTCCAGGGTCACCTTGACCAAAAATTACTGTGTTATGATGTGTTGAATGGTTGTTTGTTACTGCTGTTTTTTTATTTCTGCATTTTCCAGCATTCTGAAAAATTTCCAGAATTTGTGTTTTCAGCAAAATTTATTTTTCCAGTTGTTGAATGTATGGTTATGGGAAAGGGCATTTAACTATTTTGGAGTAATAAGGTGAAAACTGAAAACCGGGGTGGGAAACTATAAATTTTTACACGCAGTGTAGAGCAGCAGCAGCGCAGAAGGCTTTAGAGGGACAATGCAGTGCAGCAGCAACATGATAGATTTTAGCACAAGGGGCTGATGTGACTTCAGTAGTGCAGAGGGAGTCTGCTTACACAATGCAGAGTTATAGTTGTGCATCATTCTTTAGATTCCAGCACATATCTGTAGCCTATGGGGCTTCAGTGATGAGGATGCAGCCCATCTGACTTGTCTATCAAAGATTGGTTAGGAGGTTCAGTTGTTTCTCTCAAACAACTGAAGTTTCAGTGCAGTAGATCAGCAATGGCAGTGCTATGAGCGGCATAGATGAAACATATTGAGAGGGAACTTCAATACATAGGTTGCAGTGGCAGTGGAAGAGTCATGGGCAGCAGTACAGAGGTTGCAGTGGTAGTGGAAGAGTCATGGGAAATAGGACAAAATGTCAACAGCAGTGCAAAGTTGAGTGGCAGCAGGCCAAGCATTAGCAGCACATAACTAGTGCCCAACTTAATCATGTAATGCATAAGTGTGATGTATTTCTAGAGCACACACTTGATGCTAAGAGGGAGTGTTGAGATTCTGTCTATTTGGGGTAGCATCAGTTGTGCTCTAGCTCCCAAATTTTGTGGAGGGACTAGAGTACACTTGATCTACAAGACCCATAAATAGATTTGGGAAATTTCATCTAGTTTAGGAGATATTAAATTAATTAATTATTTGAATGTATTTCCTAAGTTAAACTTAGGGAACTTAAATAATTAAAGTGAATTTAATTAAACATGTGATGAAATTGGCTTAAGTCACACAAATCAAGCTTTCTTTTAATATTAGCCATTGATTCAAGATTTGATCATGGCCATTGGTTTCAAAACGAGAAAAGTATAAAGGAAAGGCTTGGGGTCATTTGTAAAGACACACAGAGGTAAAGCACTGAAGCTAAGCTAATATTATAGGGCAGGGTTTGCTAAGAATGCTCAGAAGTGCTTCAGCTGCAGAGAGGGGAATTTAGGCCAAGGGGATGATCTGATCCCAGGGTCTAGAATACACAAGAGGTAGAGATCATCTCAAGGATAACTCAGAGGAGAAGAGAAGCTACAACAGCAAGGACAATGCAGTCCCTCCAAGGACAATGTGATTTTCAGTAGGAAATCCTCAAAGGGTTACGCATAGACCCTAAGGGGTAGCGTAGGGCCTCTGTCACCCAGTCTTGGGTAACGCAGACCTTTCCGGAGCAGCGTTGAGGGCCAGCGGGGCTTCAGAGGCTGATGTAGAGGCTTTCAGGGGCAGTGCTAGGGTTTATAGGCCCTAATCTTGGCTGAGTTCTATAAATCTCATTTGAGGGTGTGGATCAGTCATTATTTTGGCCCTAGATCAGCCAGTGAGATGTAGATCTAGTATTTCTCTGTCAGGTTTTCCAGATCTGGAACCCAGGCTTATTGTATTTAGAAAATTCTTAATAATAAAACCCTCCAGCAGCCAAAGCCTGAATTTCCTGCATTGGGTTTTTTCGAGGACTGTTTGTCCAGAAATAACTGTGTCATTTTGTCTATGTGCGCACGAACTTGTTCTAGATCTGGATTTGTGGAGATATATTCTGTGTTTTGCTTCAATTTTAACTTGAATTTATTCAGTTAATAACTTGTCTAAGTAGGAGGAGCATAACCAGATTAACAGTAATAATTTCTGGATAAAGAGTAAAGATTCAGAAATTTCCACATGGTATTGGAGAAATTCCAGATCTAGGAGGGTCACCAGCAAGATACTGAAGGTTTTAGCTACAAGAAACAGCTGGAAAAGCAGTAGAAATGTAGATATGAAGGGAAAACGCATTTTTCATAGGCATATTCACACAGAGGGAAGGGTGACACAGTCTAACGCTATCTCCTAGCAAGCCCAAGCAATTAATTCACATAGGAAGCTGAGAAACAATGTTGGATTGGTCTGAAGCCCGCCAGTGTGATGCAGATCTGAATATGTCAGATCCAGAAAAAACTGAAGAAGCGCTGCAAAAATTTAGAAGGTGTTGATAGGGTTAAATTTCTGAAGTTTTCAGATTCTTATCCTTAGCACAAGTGACAAAGAGCAGGAGGAGATCAGCTTCACAAAGAGTTTCTAGCCAAAGGAAACTTGCAGTTTGATCAGAGGATCAAAGAAGAGCTGAATCATTTTTTTATTTGGCAGATTTCCAAGGAGGGAAATCAGTTTTCAAAGGGAGAAAAGGGTGCCCAGTTCATAAAGGACCCTATATCCAGATCTCTAGTACAGAGAGGAGGAACTTCGACAGATTTTCTGAGCAAATGGCCAAAGATCACGTGGCCATGAGTGCTCATGAACCACGGAGGTGGGGTGACATGGATATGTAGAGGAGCTACATAGAAGTAAGGCGAGATCCTTGAGCAGCTCATCTCTTGGATCACATGCGAGCTACCGCAACCTTAAGACAGTAGCAGGACAAGTGGAGCAGTGGGTTTATAGATCACAGATGAAGTAGGTAGAGGCAGATTTGAAGACTGGAAGGAGCAGCACAAAGTAAGGTAGCAACAGCATAGATGCAGTAGCAGCGCAGAGGCTGATGTGAATTCAGTGGCACAGATCAAAGCTGCTTACGCAGTGTAGAGCAGCAGCAGTGCAGAAGGCTTTAGAGGAACAGCACAGTGCAGCAACAACATGAGAGATTTCAACACAAGGGGATGATGTGACTTCAGTAGTGTAGAGGGAGTCTGCTTACAAAATGAAAAGTTGTAGTTGTGCATCGATCTTTAGATGCCAACACATATCTGTAGCCTATGAATCTTCAGTGATGAGGATGCAACCCATATGACTTGTTTGTGAAGGATTGGTCGGGAGATTCAGTTGTTTCTCTCAAACAACTGAAGTTGCAGTCCAGCAGATCAGTAGTGGAAACGCTATGACCAGCACATATGCAACATATTGAGAGGGCGCTGCAATACAGAGGTTGCAGTGGCAGTGGAAGAGTCATGGGCAGCAGTACATAATGGCAGCAGCAGTGCAGAGCTGTGTGGCAGTAGGCCAAGCATTAGCAGCACAGAACCAATGCCCAAAATCATGTAATGCATATGTGTGATGTATTGCTATAGCACACCCTTGATGCTAAGAGGGAGTGTTGAGATTTTGTGTATTTGGGGTAGAATTAGTTGTGCTCTAGCTCCCAAATTTTTTGGAGGGACTAGAGTACACTTGACCTACAAGACCCATAAATTGAACTAGAAAATTTCATCTGGTTTAGGAGATATTAAATTAGTTAATTATTTTAATGTATTTCCTATATTTAAACTTAGGGAACTTAAATAATTAAAGTGAATTTAATTAAACATGTGATGAAATTGTCTTAAGTCACACAGATCAACCTTCTTTTAATATTAGCCATTGATTCAAGATTTGATCATGGTCATTCGTTTCCCAACAAGAAAAGTATAAAGGAAAGGCTTGGGGTCATTTGTAAAGACACATAGAGGCAGAGCACTGAAGCTAAGTTGAGATTCTAGGGCAGGGTTTCCTAAGAATACTCAGAAGTGTTTCAACTGCAGAGAGGGGAATTTAGGCCAAGGGGATGATCTGATCCCGGGGTCTAAAATACACAAGAGGCAAAGATCATCTCGAGGATAGCGCAGAGGAGAAGGGAAGCTACAGCAGCAAGGACAGTGTTATTTTCAGCAAGAAACCCTCAAAGGGTTATGTAGAGACCCTAAGGGGTAGCATAGGGCCTGCGTCACCCAATTTGGGGTAACATAGACCTTTCCATAGTAGCGTTGAGGGCTAGAGGGGCTTTAGAGGCTGATGTAGAGGCTTTCAGGGGCAGTGCTGGGGTTTCTAGGCCCTAATCTTGGCTGAGTTCTATAAATCTCATTTGAGGGTGTGGATCAGTCATTATTTTGGCCCTAGTTCAGCCAGTGAGTTGTAGATCTAGTATTTCTCTGTCAAGTTTTCCAGATCTGGAAGCCAAGCTTGTTGTATTCAGAAAATTATTAATAATAAAACCCTCCAGCAGCCAAAGATCGATTTTCCCGCATTGGGTTTTTTCGGGGACTATTTGTCGATAAATAACTGTGTCACTTTGTATATGTGTGCATGAACTTGTTATAGATCTAGATTCATGGAGATATTTTATGTATTTTTCTTCGATTTTAACTTGAATTTATTCAGTTAATAACTTGTCTAAGTAGGAGGAGCATAACCAGATTAACAGTAATAATTTCTGCATAAAGAGTAAATATTCAGAAATTTCCACACTAGGTCTCTTTCTTGGTGCTTGTTCCTCTTTTTCATCAAGCAATACATATATTTCAAGTGTTTCATCTAGCATAGCTTTGGATTTTTCTGCCTCCCTTTGAGCAGTCATATACTTTACCTCATCAATGACTTGTTTAGTCTTCAATTGCTCATTATCCCACTCAAGGAAGTTTATGACATATTTGGCCATGTCAAGATTATTTTGGAGCTCCTTAATCTTGAAATCCTTTCCTTTGATGGTTGCATCAGTGATTTTTTCATTTTCATACTCATCTAGGTCAACAAGCTCAAATTCTTGTTCTGTTTCATGAAGCTCCTCCTCATCATGAATGACTACCTCAATCACCTTTTCTTTTCCTTTTTCCACCTGCTTTGTTGTTGTAGAAGGCATGGCCGCTTCCAATAGGTGTGGAGAAAACACATGCCTATGGCCTCTCTAGTAGGTTTTTAGCAATGGCTCAACCTCAACCATACTAGACCACCTAGGCTCACTATCCTCAATTCTGCTAGGTGACCCAATGTCATGATGAGATGGAGATGAAGGAGGTGAAGGGGATTGATCTGATGATGATGAATGTGCTATGGGCTGAGATGGAGGGATGGAAGTGGATGTTTGGGATGATGAAGGGACATTTTGTGCATGCTGAGTAGATGGCTCTTTGAAAATATCATTGGCTATGAAGGTACTCCATGCAACTTTTAGTTGATTGAGATGATAGAGGACTATGATTTTGATGAGGGAATGATGAAAAAGACTTGTCATTTGTTGTTCATAATCCTTTTTCTGGGCAATATATTCCATCTTATCTATGCTCCGAAAAAGGTAGTATGGTATGTTAAGCATCCTTACCCTAGTGAAATGCATTAAGAGCTGGATGTGATAGGAATAAAGCCTTGAAAATCTACCTTCACATGAAAATTATTTCTTGATTATCTTCATCATTGGTGCATATATGTCCAGGAGGTGAGAAAAAGGAAAGAACCTCTTTGTATTATTCTTGTATCTTGGTTTTAGGAAAAACACAAAGTCCTGTTTCTCCAAATCACCTTCTCCCCAAAATTTGAGATCCTGGTGGCAGATGAAATAATAGCAGTTGATATAGTAAAAGTGACACCAGCACAATTAACTTGGTTGTCATGGAGTCTAGATATGAAAAGTCTAGTCAACATGGGATGGTGTTGGACCCCATGAATTTTCTCACAAAACTAATAACAACCAACATGTTTGAATCATGTCATAGCCATTAGAGAAGCCAAGAGTTACCTAGTGCTGGTAGGTTCAAATCTGAGTGCTCTTCACCCTTTATGTGGCCTCCTCACCTCTGTTTCCTCTCCCTCATGGTATGTTATATTTTCTTTCTCTTCTACCATGGTGTTTTTATCAAAACCCTAGGGAACTGGATGGTGTGAAATATGTTTTTAGTAATGTGTAATGGGAAAGGGAAAATTAAGGAGATGGTGCTAGGGATGTATGAAATGGGGGAGGGGATAGGGAGTAGTAATATGATGGGAATTAGGATGGGGATTTGGGGATTGGGAGCCTAGGTAAATGTAACACCTAGGGCTTATAGTTTTGGGGAAAAGGGTTAGGGAAAGGGAATTTTATAAAACATGTGTTTAGGAATGAATATTTGCAATTGTGGGAAGGGTATAAAGGTGTAAGGGAGTGGAATTTGGGAATTTTCAATAATGCAATGGGGATAATACGGTTTTAAAACAATCTCAAACACCAAATTCTAACCTAAATTTCACAGCACTCAACACATGAACTTGATGAGGATGGTATTTAATGATATTAACTATTACTCATTTGCTAGAGGTTGATGAGTAGGTTGATGAAGCTTTGGAAATTATGTTTTTCCACTTGAATGCATTTATGGGGTTTCCTAGTCATTTGTGCAATTCCTAAAGCATTTGCGCCCTCACAGAAGAATTTGCGCCCCCACAGAAGCATGTGCACCCTCATAGAAGAATTTGTGCCCTCTGTTAAGGATTTGCGCTCTCTGCTCTGGTTTTTGCCACTTTCGCTGAGAAACTTGAAATTTTTCTCTCTTAGAGTGCTTGCTTGGTGTTTGGAGGAGAAAAATGAATTTCAAATGATGTCAAGAAGTCTTTAAGACTTGATTGAATTTGAATTTAGATAAAAAACCCACTTTTCTAATGTTTCATTTCACCTTTTGAAAACATTGTTGATTACCCTATTCTTTTGATTTTTCTTCTTCGCAAGATGATGTTGCTGAACTTTGGCACTTTTCAATTTGACTTTTCTTCTCTTTAGTTTGGCAAGTGAATTTTGAGTTGGCAACTTTGGACAAAACTTATTACATATTATGAGCATAAAAGTACAAAAAAAATAAAAATAAATTACATCTATGTTTTGAAAAAAATTACATTTTGGTATGAAAATCATACTCTGAAACCAAAATTAGAACTTTAAAATTTATATTTACATGCTAATAAATCCTCTGCAGATGATTGAGAAAGTATTATTTGAGTCACTCTCACACATTTTTGACCTTATTGAGATAAAATGGTGTGTTATGAACCTTGAAAAATAAAACCTAATTGACCTAATGGGACCTTGGGTGACATGACTCCATGGTTGGATTTGATTGACATAATGACATAGTGAAATAAGATTTTACGATTGTTTTATGCTCAGAAAGATGTGAAGGTGGGTCATAAAATGTGAAATTTTGAGGGAGAGTGAGGTTTTATGAGTAGGGCTACCATCGGTGAGTCAATTTTTTGTATGACATAATGGAATGATAAAAAATTTCTTGATTGGGACCCCTAAAATGAAAAAATATTGATTTTGATCACTGATGGAAGAATGCAAATTCAGACACTAACATCGGCCTTATTGGGGATGGCAGCTCCTTGGAGGTGTCAAGAACACCATAAACCAAGTTCCTAACCATTGGGCCAATATAGTCAAAAACTTCAAAATAAAATGCATGACTAAATACTGATAACTCATTACACAAACTGACTTTTAAAACTGACTGAAATTGACTGAAACAATGACTCAAAACTTAACTTACTTTTCTGAAAACTGAACTTGAAAATGGCAGAAACTCAATGAAGCTCCATGGCCTTCAGTTCAGGCTCTGAAATCCACTGCTTTTCCACATCACACTTACAGGAATATCAAACTGATATATACAATGGAGATGATGAATTTTTCACGATTTCAGATCAAAAAAGATAGTGCTTTAGGAGCCTACCATTGACTGGCCCTCCTAAGAAATCTTTCCCATCCATTTCTTCCAAAATATATGCATTTTTTCCACTAGAAGATGTAATATTAAAATGCCCTTTCCATAAATTATTGAACTTCCCATGCTTACCCTTGTCTTCATTCCTGGCTTCCCAGTGGAGTACTACATCATCGATCTTGAAATCATCTTTCTTGGTTTTTCTGTCATAGATTTTCTTGATCTTATCATGGAGCTTGGAAGTGTTCTGAAAAACTTCTTCTCTTGTCTACTACAAGTGAATCATTTGATTTATCTAGCATTGTATGTCATTTTCTTCACTTCCCGCTTATTTTAAAAGTTTCATGACTGGGACAACCAATGAACAAGGGAAAACCGTGTCCACACCGTAAACTACCTGAAATGGAGACATGCCAATGGATTTCTTTCTACGATCTGCCCACAGTGTATTAATTAGCTTCTTGTGTTAATTCTTCTTATTCGCCTCCAACATATTTTTTATTATGCTGATCAAAGACTTATTGGAGGAATCTGCCAATCCATTTCCCTATGGATAGTATGTTGTAGAATGACCCAACTTAATGTTATACCTATCATAGAATCTTTCATCTTCTTTGATTTGAAGGCTACAACATTATCCATGATGATATTTCTAGGACAACCAAATAGGGACAATATGTTTGTTTCTAAAAACTGAATTATAACAGAATATGTAGCTTACCTGGTTGGGATTGCTTCAATCCACTTCGTGAAGTAATATGTGGTGTTAAGTATCCATCTGTGATGAGCAGATGAGGGTGGATGTATCTCACCAATAAAATCTAAGCCCCACTGCTAGAAAGGAGCTTCACCTAAAATGGGTTGTAATGCTAAAGGAAGAAGCTTATGTTTACCTTGGAAAAGTTGGCATTCATGGCAGCTCATGACCATCTTGTACAAATCTGCAAACAATGTCAGCAAATAGTAACCCGCTCTTAGTACCTTTTTGGTCATGGTCTTCCAGTATAAGTGACCTCCACAATCTCCTTTATGGAAATCCTTCATCACTTCTTTGGACTCATCTTCAACCAAGAAATTGATTAACACACCTCCAGGATCCTTCCAATAGAGTGTACTATGTAGTATGCAATATTTTGAAACCTTAAGTTTTAAGGACCTGCTCTTTCTCTTTGACATGCCTAGAGGAGGGTTCAAAATTTTTAAAACATAAATGATATCAGCATATCGTGGAGATGATGAAAAGAGATCTAAAACTTAAATAAGACTTACACCTTCTTCCTCATCGAACAGTGTTGATATAAGATTAATGTCAAGTGCATGTAGATTTGACTCAGCCATGATCTTCGCTAAGCCTTGCCCTTTGATCAGCTTGGTCGGCTTGTTCTCAAGGTCATACTCTAAGAGAGTTTCTATACATTTACCTCTCCTTTCTACTAGATCTGTTTGCATGATTACTTATTTAACAGCTACGTTTGGAACATATGCCAAAATATGTGAGTGCAAAATATAAACACAGAAGTCCTTGAGTTCTTTAACCAAAGCCACGACCTGTTTCTCGATTATGTTGTATCAGAGGGCTACATCCCTTATTGTGCGACTGAAGAATTCTATTGGCAGCTTTGTCAAATATTTTTTCTGCATTAGTACCACTACCAAAGTATGCTCAGAAGCGAAAGAAAATATAATGAAATCTAGTGAATAATCGGGGCTTGTCAAAACTGGAGCAGTGGTCAAAGAAAATATCACCGATTTGAATGACTTACGAGCATCTTCAGACCATTCTACATCATTATCCTTTTTTAGCATGTTAGTTAAGTCTCTAAGATGATCTTCTAAGTTGGGAATGAACCTACATAGGAAATTCATCCTACTGTTTAATGCTTGGTCTTCCTTCTTGTTATGAGGGAAATCAATTTGATGTATCACTTCAACACTAGAAGGATCTATATGAATCCCATCCTTTGAGATGATGTGACCCAAAATATTTCCTTCTTCCATAGCAAATAGGCACTTTTTAGGGTTAAGATATATCCCAAATTTTCTACATCGTTGGAACACAACTCTCAAATGGTGTAAATGCTCATCATATAAATTTGAATAAATAGTAAAATCATCTAAATAAACAACAAGGAAGACATATTTCTCGCTACTGAATGCTATGTCCATGGCACGTTGGAAAGTGGCCCCGAAATTCTTCAAACCAAACGACATCTTAGCATATTTAAACATACCCCACGGTGTAGTGAATGGTGTCTTGTCCTGATCATCCTCATGCACAAGGATCTGATTGTATCATGAGTAACCATCCAACAATGACATCCTGGTGGCTCCTACAACTCGCTAAAGTATGTGGTCCATTTTGGGCAGTGGTTAGTTTTCTTTTAGCGATACTTTTTTTAGATTTCTAAAGTCTATACATAGTCGGATTTCATCGGTCTTATTACGCACTGGAACCAAATTGGACATCCAATCAAAAAACTGGATTGGAACAATTATGCTTTCCTTATAGATCTTGATTACTTCCTTCTCAACGGATGACAACAACTTTGTGTTTATTCTCATGAGCTTCTTCCTAAAAGGCTTTTGGTCTCGCTTTATTGGGATGGTGTGTGAATGATATCTTTATCGTACACCTTTAGATCTAAGTAATCCCAAGAAAACATGTCATAAAACTCAGTAAACAAATCAACATATTTAGTCTTTACCTCAGGAGACAAAGACTTTGAAAGCTTGATGAACTTTGGCTGATCCGTTGTTCCAATATTAACATCTTCTACGCATTTTTTTGTGGGAACCAAAGTAGGTTTTCTTGCCACATCATCTTGATCAAATAATTCTTCCAAAGGTATGAGACCTTTTGGAATATTATTTTCCTTGAGCTTAAGTATGTCAATCTGATCTGCCTCGATGACTTGGTCATCCTTATCATATACTTCATCCATAGAACAGTTCTCAAACTCACCTTCACTTTGAAGGAAATTTTTCACCTGTCTATCGTCCCAAAATACTTTCCAAAATCCCAAGTTATTAGGAATTTTGGGCCTATGCTTTACATGAATCTCAAATTTTTTATTTGAATACATTGTAGATCTAAAATTACTTGTAGCAGTGGCTAATGAATTAGCCATTGAATTTTGCAACCTTCGCACAACTTTAAGTGTATATTCTGAAAACATTCTCAAAATGTCAAGTGCTACATTCCTATATTGACCCATCCTTGGGTGATTAGGTTGATACTCACCTTTGAATTGTTTAATTAGCAGCTCTGAATCACCATGGACTTCAATTCTTCTAGCTCCTAATTTTTTCAAAATTTTCAGACTGGTAATGAGTGCCTCATATTCAGCCTCATTGTTCATAGAAAGAATGAAAATTTCTAGGAACACAATCTAACATTATTAGGGACTTTATTTTGCTGTTGAAATGGGCTATGGATCCATAAACCAATGTCGGCCTCGTCTTTGCAAATGGCACCATCAAATTCCATGCTCCAAAGACCATCTTCTTCCTCAAGGTGCTGAAACTCTTGACTCTGATTTGACACACTTTTATGATCTGGTTCTCTATGCTATTCTGAACTTTCATCTTCCTTCTCTGATGGTTGTTCGAATATTGTAGGTAGATTCTCTTTCTCTTTTTCTAACATTGTTCTAATGCAATCTGAAATCTCAAGAACATCCTATATTTCTACTAATTGACAATCTACATCATTTAATCCAGAATCATTGTACAAAATTAAGGACTCTGCGTCTATATGTACAAAATTTATAGGATGATTATTAGGTCTTTCCTTGCTTGTGATCATGTATTTCATTCTAGTATTATGGCATAGTTTTCTGATTTGACCGAAAACAGGAATGGTTGCGTAGGAAAAGTCCAACTGTAGTGTACCTCTCAATTTAGCCCCCTAGGATCTTGATAGCAGCATACCAAAACGTGGTGGAATGTCAGCAACCACCACGTCCATTAGGAAATTTTTGGCCAGGATCTTCTCTAAGGAGACAATTAGATATTTGATTAGACCCAAACAATGAACACGACCAGAATCGAAAGAATATAAATCATGATATGGGTGAGTTATGTCAAGGCCAAGCTTCTCCATGATGGATTTAGGCATGAGGTTGTGGGAGGCCCTAGAGTCTAACATAGTGTTATGAAGTATGAATTGGTGGATTTTGAGACTCACGTAAAATGGAGGGACCTCACTATCTTCAGACTAACCATCGATTGCGGGACCAAAAATTAGCTCAGGTTGATCATCCTCGATATTAACCATGTCTGATAAAGGGTCAACTTTCAAGGTTTTAACTACATGGGATTTATACTTATCAACTTTGAACAATTCAATAAGAGGAATAGACACCTTTAACTTTGAAATTTCTGACTCTAAATTGAAAGGTATAGTTATGTCTACCTATTTTATGACAATATCCTTTTTCACAACATGATCTCTTGGTGCAGTTTCTTTCCTCTGAATATCTCTTTCTTTGATAGGTGCACTTGTATAAGGTTGATTGCTTATGTTCTGATTTGGAGCTAAAATATCTTTACCCTTATTTTTATTGGATTGAGAAGATTTATTTTGTGGTACTTCTTTCTGTTGAATTGTCTTATTTGGAGGTGGATTGATTAGAACATCACGGATCCTCAAGGAGTACTGCCTTTTTTGGGAAATCAATGCATTCAGGTATCCTCTCTGATAATCATCAGATTCTACTTCTAAATCATGATCATTTTCCAATATGAAGTCTTTATCACTAGGTAAGCTTGTTTTTTCCACATATTCTTCATCTTTAGTCAGAAATATGGATTGGCCATCAGCTGTAAAAAGAAGATTTTCTTCTACTATTGGTTCTTCCTCTTCATCAATCTGAGCATAGTTCTGTTATATTGGTGTCTGAATTTGCTGTTGTTTCTATGTTTTGGGAGCTCTTTGCTCTCTTTTCTTTATTCAGAACTGAGGCTGCTACTGCTGACCTCAAAAGTTTGAATTTTTGATTTGTGGCTCTATTTGTCTATCTGAAATAGAAATTTTATCGACTATCCTTTCATTGGTCCTAAGAAAAGAATTAAATTTAGTATCATATGAGGTGGAAGTTTCCTCTTTAATGGTCACTTTACTTTCAATTTTGAGTTTTTACTTTTTAATCAAGAGGTTGGCCTCAACACTCACTGAATTTCGGATCATTTCTTCTAGAGTAGTGGGATTTATCTCTCTCATTGAGTATGCCATATCTGGGTCAAAAGAATTAGGGTAACATAAGAGGGCCAAACCAGGAGGTGGTTTCATTTCATTTTGGATGGAGTTATATATTCTGAGGTATCGAGAATTATACTCAGGAACAAATTCATTAGGATTGCGCCTCTGGGAGTCATACTCAGTAAGGATTTGTAAGGGGTTTTTCTTCTCATCCCACTTTGATAAGAAAGCATCAGTTAGTTCAATGGGAGTCATAACAGAATTATTTTCTAGGGCATGGAACCAAGTTTTAACTTCACCAGAAAAAATGTGTGCAATAATTCGCATCTTGGCATCATCTGCATCTAACTCCTCAAGATATATGAAGGTTGTGATTTTGGCCATGTGTTGACGGGCAGTGATTTCAGAGTTTTCATCTAAGAGGGGAAGTATTTTTCCATATCCTTGTGGTAGATTAGCAAGCTGACCAAGGAGAACTAAAGGTCCAAAACGAGCCATAATTCCTGTTGAATGTGGTGGAGGGGGAGGAAGGAAGGGTAGATTGGTCTGAGGAAGTACTTAAGGGGGAAGTTGAGATGATGATGGGATAGATGATGAAATAGTAGTTGTTTGGGAAACTTTAGGGATGTGAAGGGTTTCTTGCTGGTATTGAATGAGGGATTTTTTAGCAGTATAACTTAAGTTGTTGGCTAATTTTTCGAGCTTGTGATATTATTTCCAAATTTTGACATTAGTCTCATTTTCAGCCTAAAAAAATTACGCGTTTAACTCTAATATCCAAGGTTTAGGGACTACTGTATTTAATTCAGTCTCGGATTTGGTTCTAAACAATCACAACTAAAATTTGGTATCAAAAACTAAATCTTGAATGGCTACCAAATCAGAAGGTAATGAGAAGGATCTTACCAAATCTCGAGGAGGAGAATCCAAAGAACTTGAAGTTGGTTGAGATATTTGTTTCCTTAGGATTCTTTCAGGATCGTCAATCGAAGAAACCGGATCTGGATCAGGTTTAGACCTGGTATACTTTATTCGAGAATCCAAATCTGATATGAGGCACTGCAATTATGAATTCAACCTTATGAAACTCGATCCTATCATCCAAAGTACCAGTTTCCGATAAATTTTTGTCGTACACCCAGGGAAAATTATCTTTTCGTTCCCTGACAATGGTGCCTGAATGTTATCACTTCACCAGATTCCTAAGGCTAAAGAAGGAATCCCAACAGAAGTAACCATAGAACAAACTTTTAACTTGGTAGCTAGCCCTACCAAGTTGGAGAGGGCTCTCTCTACAAGGTCACAACCAAGAGGGTTGGATGAATTAGGGATTTTAGGCTAGATATGTGTGCAGAAGTTGTTTTGATTTTATTGGGTTGGATTTCACTGGATGAAGATATTAGGTCAAGGGAGCTAGGTCAAGGAAAATGAGATAGGGTTTCAGAGATTCAATGGGGAAAGTTAGGCATAAGGCTTACCACTTTAAGATGACTGTGATGAGATGGTTTTAAGACTGATGAGGAGCTAGGAAGCGAATGGGGGATTTATTCTTCCTAAATAGAGGAAAATGAACAATTATGATATATTTCCCTAAACAGAGCATGAGCAAGCATGTGTTATGCCTATCAACTTGAAAGAAATCATACAATAGAAATGTAATGAACATGAATAAAACACATTCTAACATATGAAACTGAAGGAAAAATAGTGGTAAACATCATACCACATGAATCCCAAAAAATAGTTGCAACTCTTCTTTATTAACTGACCAAACTGAGTACAATAGTTCCTTGATCAACAAGCTAACATCCAAACTGAATCCAACCCTTGCTTAGAGTGAAGAAAGGGACTAAATAGACATAAAAAAACATTCACTCATCTCAGGGGTCGAATCCATGAGGTGAGGAAGAGATCCACAAAATACTAAACTGAAAGTTGAAGTGTAGGATGGTCCAAGTGACTCATTCAGAAATACATTCAAACTGATTCATTTGACTCAGTGATAACTTTTACCCAATGAATCTACCCCTAGGTAACTTATCCATAACATAATTACATTTTCCATCATTAATTACATAGGTCGAAACATGATTTTCTGAAGTAGAGTCAAAATTACAGAGAAATTTCAAAATATCAGCAAATGGTCATTTGCGCCCTCACTGTGTCATTTGCGCCCTTGGTGTGCCATTTGTGCCCTCCCTATTCAAGGCCACTTTTGACTGACTTGCAGGTGTCCAAATCAGGTCCAAGATGGCTTGTTGGAAATCCCTTCAAGTCCTCTTTATGTATATGCCTTCAATTTTCAAAAAGAATCTTATTTAACCCCTCAAAATTTGATTCTCCCAAGACTGCTCTATGCACAATGCCTAGGCCAAAATAGGGGCAGAAATGTGATTTTATGTAGTTTTTTTACCTTTTCACCTATCAAATCTACAAATCAAGGTTGTAAACATGGTTTTTTGGAATACACTTGTCCTTAGGAATCCATCAGTGGTATCCTTTCCCTCAAAAAGTTCCCCAAACATTTGCGCAACGCCTGGGGTGCTGTGCAAATGACCTATTTTCTAATAAATGGTTGTTCAAAAAAAACTCAAAAAATCCTAGATTTTGCAAAAAGGTTTCAAAATGCTTCAAAATTGGTATAATGGCTGATGATGATGTGGCTAGGCTTGGAGGGAAGCCTCTTCAAGTATGTCCAATTTCTTCTTCTCTTACATGGTCAAATCTTCAATCTTTGCATTAGCTCTTTTGAGCCTAGCCATTGCAATTTTCTCCTTTAGAGCATGGTGTTTGACCTTCCTCCTCAATAGTTCATTGTCTTTGTTAGCCTTTGCTAGAAGCTTATCCAAGTGTTGGTTGTCTCTATCAATCCATGGCTCCCTATTTTCACTGATCACTATGGCAAGTTTCTCATTTATGGTTAGTTGATCAGCAAGCTCAACCTCCCTTTGTCTTTCTAGAGCTAGATCTCTTTTCATCCCTCTAGTTCTAGGTCTCTTTCTTGGCGCTTGTTCCTATTTTTCATGAAGAAAGCCATACTTTTCAAGTGTTTCATCTAGCATAGCTTTGGTTTTTTATGCCTCCTTTGAGCAGTAATATACTTGACCTCATCAATGACTTGTTTAATCTTCAATTGCTCATTCTCCTACTCAAGGAAGTTTATGACATATTTTTCCCTATCAATATTAGTTTGGAGCTCCTTAATCTTGACATTCTTTCCTTTGATGGCTGCATTAGTGATTTTGTCATTTTCATCCTCATCTAGGTCAATAAACCCAAATTATTGTTTTGTTTCATGAAGGTCCCCCTCATCATGAATGACTGCCTCTGTTATCACAAAATTGCTTTTGATAGGCTGCTAATCAGACAATATCATGTAACTATTTTAGTAAGTAAACATTGGGCTTATGGAGTCAACATTTCAGTGATTCAGTGAGTTCACTTGACATGGAAGCTGAGGCAGGTCATATTTTTTTAGTAGTAGGACACACACACACGAAACAGGAAAATACACAGTCAATTCATCTATAAAGGAAGTCAGAGTGTAATATTCCTATTTTAATAGGAATATTAAATTTCATTTTGTTTTCTTTGTTCAAAGAATAATTATGTAAAGGAGGGTAAAAAACTCCTAATAAAAGAATAAATACATGCCCAATGTGAACAGAGGTAAATCAGGGTTGTCATGATAAAATCCACTTGTGTGTGAAACATGATTGAGCCATTTGACTAGGTCAACAGGACCAAATCACAACACAATCCAGATGCATTGAACCTCCTGGAGGATCAGCACAGTTCTAGAAGGAGGTCCTCCATGTGAAAAGGGTTAAATGAATGAATGTGGTTTAGGGTTTTGGCAAGCTCTCATCTTAGAAAAGAAAGGGGAAGGCAACATGTTGAGGTTGTTCATGATTTGATTTCTGAATTTTTGTCTGTTTAGACAAACAGCTTCCTTGGTTGCTTAGCCTAGATTGCATTGGAATTTCCGGTTTAGGAGTTCCATCTCTTCCTATTGAGGAGCTCTTGGGAGAGCTTGTATTTCTTTTCCACTATCCGGTTGGAGACCAAGCTTCTACTTCCAACTGCAACGTAGATCTAGTGAGGGTTTGCTTTCTTTTGTAAGCTACAGCAAGTGGAACTCTAGATCTGTTCAGATCTAGCTTGTATTGGAGCCTCTTCTCAGTGAGTGTGTCTTTTAACCTCCTGGAAGAGTGCATCCATTGTTTGATCTTTAGTTTTGCATCTTGGCATCAAGAAAACTCAGTTATTAAAGCTTCTACACAGTTTCCCTTGAGGGACTGCGTTATTTTCATGGAGATTAGATCTCTTCAGATCTAAGTCATTTCAGTGCTCTTTTTCAAAGGAGGAGGCCTCTTCTCTATTGGAGAAAGTGTATTGGAGTGCATGAGCTTTAGATTCTGATCTTGGCATGTGGCCATCAACTGTCTATCCCCTACAGCGCATTTTCTACTCCATATCTGCGTTATTCTTGTAGGAGGTGTTGCAGGGAGTTTGGGTACATCAATTGGAGAGTTGGCTTTGGAGCGTTGAGGATCCACTCTTAACTTTGAGATCTTATGGAGGAGATCTCTACTTGTACCTTTCATATCTGATCTGCATAATATGAATACTTCATAATTTCTGAACATTTCTGTAGATCTTATTTCTTAGATCTCAGATCTACTGCTTATGCTTGGTGCAAACCCCGAAATTCCAAGGGGATCTGAAAGAGGAGCTCTTCTAGTGCATGGATCTGATATAGATCTGAATTTTTATGCATAGATCTGCTCTAGATCTAACATGTAACATACAACAGTTGCAGCTTAATAAAGATAATGCTGTCAAGGCATATTTCAGTAAAACATATGGTTGCAGCCCTCTTTTGAGGATATTTCTTCTGTCTATGCCTTGTATTTTCAGCCATGTATTTGATGAACTTAATTGTAAGACTTATTTGCTACTGTAAATACTATTGAAACATTTTTCATGAGCCTCCTATCACTTATCTACAGAAACTACGCTATTTCCTAAGCAGAATTGTTTGTTATTGCTGCAGTCTCTCTTTGAGGCATTTCTGAAGACAACTAAGTGTGGGAGATCTATTTAACCCACCTAGGAGGATTTATTTTTGATGCCCTCTTGGATTTAGGACTTAGATACTTAGATATAAGGGATCCAAGTGTTTTTTTTCATTTCTGTAGCAGCCATTACTGGAGAATGCGTTTTCCAGTCATGCCTTGCTAGCTGTTCCAGATTTGGGATATTACAATGGTATCAGAGAAAGATCTTTGGCTCAACCTGTGGGCTTCAAGAAAAAGTGCTATAAATAAAATATCAAGAACAAAATTATGGAGAGGATGAGATTTCTCTCACCAATTTTCAGATCTAAGAAGAAAGGAGAAGAAGAATACAATGAAACTCCTGGAGGGTTTCAAGAAGGGGAAAGCTCCAGTGAGACCTCTAGAAGGTTTCAAGAAGAAGAAGAAGACCCATGCACTTCCTATTCTAATAGAGGAAGTGGAGAGCAAGAATACCACTTAGAACATGAGACCCTGAGTGGGTATTTGGCAGAATACAAGTGCCAACCTAGGGCTTTCAAAGAGACCCTAGATTTTCCTCAGTTTATTCAACTGAGAGAAGAGAGAAGACCATGCAGTAAGAGAATGATAAGGGGAAACAGATTCTTGTTGCCTACATTTGATGGATCACTCAAGTGTGCAGAAAATACTTGGGTAATGAAGCTAGAAGCATTTTTTCTACTACATCCAGTAGTGGAGGAAGAGGCTGTGGAGATATCAGCGCTGCACTTAGAGAGCAAGGCAAGCTCTTGGTGGATCAGCCATGAAGTTCATGCAAGAGTATCTACATTTGTTGATTTTATTCATCAAGTAATCAGGATATTTGATAGTAGAAGACCAGAGGGGGAAGATTCCTCTTCTCCACTTAAGGAGCCTTGTACCAGCGCTGTCACATTCATGGAGGGGCAGCCATCTATAGCAGTAGTTGGATCAACCAACACATTGAAGAGAGCGACCCTTGCAGCCATACAAGAGGTTCCCAAGACTCACCAAGGACCACAAGCTTGCACAGCACTGTGCAATTTGGAATTGATCCAAGAGGGGATGAACATTCATTCCTTTGCACCTTATTTGATTTGCATGAAACATGAGGAGTTAGGGTGCAAGATGGTGGGAGGCATGATGAATTTTGTGCCACTTTCTGTTAGTGTTTGGCCTTCATCACACTTGGATTACTTTGGATCCAAGAGGATCATTGATGAGAAGTATTTTTTGAAATATCTACAAGGGGTTACATCTCAACTTCCCATGAGGTGTAAGGAGGAATACTTGCTTTGGGAGATTGGTGGTCTTCATTGGAAAGATACCAAAGGAGAAAGGGATTGGAAGCATCCACATTTGGATGGAGGGAATTCTTCTCAAAAAGAATACATGAAGATTTCTCTTTCAAAGGTAGACCAAGATCTAAGGTCTCCTATTAATGATGAGGCATCTTCCACCATGGAATAAAAGGCTAGGGGTGACAGTGCAGTCATGACAGAGGCATCTCTAGCATTTCATGAAGAAGAAGAAGGAGAAGCTACTCCAAGAAGAGAAGCTCTTGCATTCTTGCAAGGAGTTTCAAAGAGTCTCACATATAGAAATTTTGGCACAATCTATGAGTAGCATGTGCCATCAATATTAGATGGTGAGATCCTAAATACTGCAAAAGATGAAGAGGAGGGAAAAATTCATAGGGAAAGAAACATTTACCCCTCTTTATTTCAAAATAGTGATGTACTAAGAAGGCACGAAGATCTATGCAAGACAAGCCAGGACACATCAGTCCATACATCTTTCTATTATGATCTATGCCTTGATGTCTCCTTACTTGGAAGAAGCCCTCTAGGGCAACTCCATGGTGGGAAGAGAAAAATGTTCTCTCAACCTTGTACAATGATCATACACTTAGCCAAGGGAGGGACTATTACAGTGCTGGAGACTTTGGGTAAGAATCATGCTTATGTCAATCACATTCTATTTTATGATTGCATGCATTCTTTTACTTTACATGTGCAGGCCATGAATCCTAAGAGGAGTGTCCTACCTTATAAACTTCATGGCCAACTATGGGCCAGAACTATTCTCAAGAATGGCCACTCCCTTTATGGGCTAAGGGAGGTCTTGTAGCATGATGGGTGCTTCCCTAAAGCACCAAATATACATTTCACCTTCAGCCTTGGTGGAATGACAGGGTTATGACAGGGGCTGCATTTCAGATTTCTGCAGGGTTGTCATTGTTGGGGAGCCTATATCCTTATTGGGAGTCCCAAATTTTGATGGAATATTCCAAGGACCTCTTCACATGTAAGGTTCTTGATGGGAAAATGATGGATGGGAGGTATAAAGTAGTTGATGGATTCATTTCTTTCCATGATCAAATCTACTTAACTAAATATTCCAAGCTCAAGTATAAACTACTTAATGCAGCCTATGAGATCCTTCTTTCTAAACCCACTGGTTTCATTAGAACATACCATACTATCTTAGATGGGTTCATGTGGGTGAACTTCAAAGAGGAGATGCACTCTCATATGAGGAAGTGCATGGATCATTTTCTGGTTGAGGAGGAACATAGCTCTTGGGAAGAGTTATCATTATCACCTCCTTATTCATTGAGTGTAAGAAGGAGCTCATCCATGAGATACCTCACTAATTTAAATCAATTATATGGTGAAACTTGTATTTCTGAACATCATAATGTATCTTCTATATGCTTGTATTTTCTTAACATTGATGCGCAGGGATTTGCTCCAAGTGAGGGAACTTTTTCGTATGGGCTTCATAAGCCACTTTGGGCCATAAAAAATGATGATGTTGGTCATTCCTTGGGAGATCTTGGAGAGAGGAGGTACTCTTCATGGTGTGATTCATTAACACCAAACACCATACACCTTCTCCAAGCATGCAAGATAGATGGGGCAGCAAACAATTGTTGGGACAAACACTTGTCATATCCTATTCTATGGCAGTTATGAGCAAAACTGCGTTGGTTTCACATGAGGGACCATTTTCCTTCTCCTTTACTTCACATGGTAGCTAGCATGACTTTAATTATGATTCCATATGCTGAAAATGTTCTTATATTTGTTGAGGACATGGTTGGAGGAGAGACACATTGGTTGGATGTGTCCTTGGGGGAAGAAATTTCCCACACTTTTTGCACTACATGTTTCAAGGGGAGCATGGGAAAAGATATGGCTACCATAGTACATCTCTTGTTTCTTTATGAGGTAGGCCATATTATTGTTTGGAGCACTTGGGACATACCTCTCATGAGCCTTTCGGAGGACCTTTTCTATGAATTACCAATCTGGGAGGTGATTCATTTCATTTGGATGATAGCATGGAGATGGGAGTGCTTCATTGATGATGGAATTCCCCATGATTGTCATCACTTCTATCTGGAGGAGGCCCTTAATCAGCAAATAATTTTTCCACATAGACCTTCCATTCTTTCATCATGAGAGCCATTTGGTTTATCCACCAAAGGCCAACTTACACAATTGGGAGGAACCATTGGGAGACAGAATTATTGCAGAAAATATGAAGCAATGGTGGAGACTATTAGCGGAAGAGGCCCCAAGAGGAAGGGGGGGGGTTATGCAGCACCCTTGCAGTTGCTTGAGGAAAAGAAAAATTTGGGAGGGGAAGACTGTAATATTCCTAAATTAGCATGCAGCTAATAGGAGTATTAATTTTTCTTTTAAAATCTAGTTAGATGAATAAATGGGCAAGGAAACTCATAAGTTGCTTGAGTAGGAATAAAATCCCTCATAATGTGAAAAGGGATCATGTAATAACTAGATCAAGAATCCACATGTATGAACAGGGTCTAAAATGTGGGGACAAAGTCAATTTTGAGGAAGTCAACAACATTATTATATGAGGAGTGGATCCTAAATAAAGACAGCTCAATGTGAATGAAGATCAATCTAGCTAGTCAAAATGAAGACACCTTGAGTGTGAAAGGAGACAAGGCATGAAGATCTAGTCAAGGTTGATCCAGTCAATATTGACTAAATCAAACATCATTGTAAAAATAGGAGAAAGGAAAATGGAGACAACGTAATTTTGGAGGAGGAGCCTTTGCATGGAAGCAACCTCATAATTGGGTGGGACCCTTGGAGAGGAAACTCATCAACTATATAATGGAGGGGATGGCAACCATATTGGGCATGATTGAAGAATATATTTTTTATATGTTCTGTTTATACTTCTTGCATACTTTGGTTGTTTAGCTAATTTTTCTACACTGTTTAGTGCAAGGGTTTTCTCATGCGGGAATTCCCCACTCTTGCTTGGAGATCTTGTTTAAGAAATCTAAAGAGAGAATTTTGTGCTCCATTTTTTACTATCTGGTGTTAGGAAAAGAAGTTACCTTAAACAACAGTGCATTCCCTTTCATAAACTGCGTTATTTCTTAAGGTATTGCAGTGGATGGGTTTAATCCCTTGTTTTGTGAGCTAGTTTCCCAGGAGAAGGATCAACCTTCTTCCGGAAAAGCAAGAAAAAGGAGCTAAAGCCATTTATTTGCATGTTCAGCCATATTTATGCAGTGCTTCAGCCATACAGTGTGATTCATCCATAGATCTACAACAAATATTTTATGCATTTCATTTATGTCAAGAAACCCTTGTCGGGTCATCTTGGATCTATGTAAAAAGAGACTAGATCTCTGTTTTTATGCCTCATTGATTAATATAATAGTAGATATGATTTGTCTCTCCATTTTCTGAGTATAAACCTCCAATAAATACGCTGTCTCTTTATGCAGTAATTTCTGTGTGTTTCACTCTTGGGGTTTCAGTGTTTTGGGTTGTTTTGAGCATGGGAGGCATGTTTAACTAGGAAAAAGTCATTTGTTTCTGATATCCTCTTAGATATAAGTTTAATAATCTCAGAACTAATGGATTCATGGGCTGCATTTTTCTGTTTAAAATCATATTTCTGAAAAATGCGTTTTTCAAGCATGTATTGCTGACAGTCCCAATTTTGGGATACTACAGGTTTTGCAAGATCAAGGAGAATAGAAGACTTAATAATCACAATAGAAGAAAGAGGTGCAAGCAGCATAACTTGGGTAGATTCTTTCTACCAAATTTTTATGGGTCACCTAAATGTATAGCTAGGGCTTGGGTGAAGGAGCTAGACACCTATTTGCAGTAGCACCGGGTTTCTGTAGGAATTTACAAGGTAAGTTCCTTAGATCAAAAACCAAAGGTCAAAAATCAGTACACCAGTATTATCACGTGGTTAAAACCCTCCAAGAGGGAAATAGTCCATGGCCTGAGCCAACGCAGCCACTTCAAGAAATTTATTAATATAAAAAGAAAAGTTACATATGTTTCTATTAAAATTGGACAAATAGGTCCAAGCTCCATGTTGTGATGCTCAGATGAAGACACCAATATTTTTATTGGGTTCCTCTTTCGAAGAGGTGCAAGATCGATCTAAATATCATCTTGATCCGATGAGCAGAACATTTATTTTGAATTTATTTTTAGTACTTTCAAAATATGTGCAGGTCGGCCTTAAGATTTTACACCCCTAGCAAATGTGTCACACACCTCAGTGATTGATATAAATGGAGTCAACGTTGGAGGACATTTCTCATCATCTCTCCTCTTCCGATTGGTTCGAGCTCCTGAAGGCAGTTTCGGTTCACACGTGGGAAAGGAGAACGAAGAGGAAAATTGCTGCAGCTAGGGATTCCACACAAGTTTGACCAGTGTTGACTTTGGTCAACGCATGGTCCAAAGAGGCTGAATTTTGGTGGAGAGTTTGATTTTGGAAGGTCGTACATATTGGCACAAGAACCGAGGTAAAAAGGTTGACTGTAGACCATGTTGCATTGACTTTTACTTGTTGCTGTTGTTGTTGCTTCCGTGACTTTTCTGGGCAGTGTTGACTTTGAGTTGACCATCTGGATGTTTTGAGGGCTGTTGTGACTCATGCTAGGTTGGTTGACCAAGGAGACTTTGCTAGCTGAAGCATCCTATTGACCGCCGTAACACACCACCACATTTTTTTGTTTCTGGTTTGTCTTCTATAGATCCACTGGTATGTTCTATCATCATTTTACTTGATTGTTTATGTGATTGATGTAGTGAAAAGTAAAGTTGCATCAAGCATAGAACATCTACATAAATTATCATGGTATCGGAGTTGAGGTGAAGACAAGCCCTATTTTTAGCAATCACCGAAGAAGGAAATGGGTTCCACAAACTATGGCTTCAAGGAGGATGACAAATTGAGTGGGAAGGATGACTTCCATGCTTGGAAGATGATATTGGATCTCAAATTGGAAGACCAAGATATCATGGACTATGTGCAGGGTAAAATCCAAGAACCTCCATCCACTACTACTGTTGCTTCCAAAACAAAGTACAAGAAGGGGGAGATCAAAGCAAAGCTGATGATCAAGGAATCCATTCACAAGAGTCTAGTGGCCTACATCTCTGAGCTAGGCACATCCAAAGATATGTATGGTAAATTGATCCTCATGTTCAAGGCCAACAATGCAAATCAAGTGTTATTCTTCAAGAATCAATTGAAGAATCTGAAGAAAGGCAGGGATGAGTTTATCCAATCATACTTTCTGACGCTGATCGAGATTAGGAACAATATGTTGCCTATTGGGGAGACAATAGTTGATCGAGAGATGGTATTCATTGCATTTGGAGGGCTCCCATCCAAAGGGCATGTGTTCAACACTACCATTCTCAACAATAATGTGATCCTTGACTTTGACAAGGTACTGTCGAGATGCGTTAAAGAAGAGACAAGAATGAAGGAGTATGAAAATGAAGGGAATGATGCCTACGCTGCTCATTCTAGAAAGAATAAATTTGGTGGTCCAAAGAACAAAGGAAGAGCAGGGGCACAAGGAAAGAAGGGCAAGTGTTACACTTGTCATAGGCCAGGCCACTATGCTAGAGAATGCCCTTTCAAGAAGGATTATCCTAATGATGATGACAACAACAACAACCGAAGGGGTGGCAATCAAAGGAAAAATAGGTTCTAGGGAAAGAGGAAGGCTCCCTTCGGAGGAAATGATCAACCTTTCAAAAGGTCAAGAAATTCCAGGTATGAGGAATCAAATGTTGTTGATAAAAGAAATGAATTCATTCTTGTATCTGCCCTCTCTACTGCATCTCCACCCAACACTTTGGATGTATGTTTGATATATAATGGTGCCTCAAGGCACATCACTAGGTTCAAAGAAGCACTCTCTGATATGGTTGAGAAGGATACTAATCTGGAAATCATCCTTGGAGATAATGCCACATATCCCATGAAAGGGACAGGGACTGTGACCCTCCACTTGTCTCAAGGTCAAGTCCTCCACTTGCAAGATGTACTCTATGTACCTAATTTGAAGAAGAACCTTGTGTCTATATCGGCCATGGAAGACAAAGGTTTCAATGTGGAATTCACTGATGGAAAGGTGCGCATGTGGAAGAATAGCTTCAAGGAATCTATCACGTTTGGGTCTAGAATTGATACACTCTACCAGGTTGGAGGAAGTCCACTGGGAGAAATGACATGAGATGTTATCTGACAGACCAATAATGGAACTGAATATGAGTCGAACGAGTTCAAGAACTTGTGCAGAGGAGCTAGCATCAAGAGGGAGACACAATGTTTATGGGATATAGTGAAACTTAAAATGCCTATAGAGTCTATGTGCATGGTCAAAGGGAAGTGGAGATATGCCACGATGTCACCTTTCATGAAGATGCTTCCCTGAGGAAAGTAGTAAATCTTCCGAGATCTGAGGAAGATCATGAAGCAAGGCCTTGAAATCAAGAGGAACCAAAGGATGAGATGATGCCTAATGTTGAAGTACCAATGGACCAGATTGATCCACCTCCTTCACTGGGAAAGAGACCATCATGGCCTAGGGACACTCTCGAGGATTCTGAGGGTCATGTGGCCCCAAGGGGGACGTTCTATGAAAGCAAGAAGCCGAGTAGATACCAAGGGTATCTAATAGCCATGAGTAATATTGTACAATCCGAGCCTGGATCCTTTGAGGAAGTCGTAAAGCATCAAGTCTAGAAGGATGCTATGCACGAAGAGTATGAGTCCATAATGAATAATGATGTTGGGGATGTGGTTCCAAGACCGGAGGACAAAGCATTTGTCTCCTTGAAATGGCTCTACAAGATCAAGCATGGATCTGATGGAAGTGCTGAAAATTTCAAGGCAAGATTCATTGCCCGTGGCTCCTCTCAAAAGGAAGGCATAGATTATGATGACATATTTTCACCTGTGGCCCGATATACCACCATTCAATCTATTATATCCCTTGCTGCTACGCAAGGATGGAGTCTTCATCAGATGGATGTGAAGACTGCATTTTTGCATGGTGCGATAAAGTAAGAGGTATATGTGGAGCAACCTCTGGGGTTCGAAGTCCAGGATTGGGACACCCATATCTGCAGGTTGAAGAAAAGCTCTCTATGGGTTGAAGCAAGCACCCAGAGCTTGGTATGAGAATATAGATAGCTACTTGATGAAGCTAGGCTTCACTCAAAGTAATGCTGATCCGAACCTTTACTTCAAGGTTGTCAAGGGGAAGCCTCTCATTCTGGTGTTGTATGTGGATGACCTCTTCCTGACAGGTGCTAACCCTCTCATTCATCAGTGCAAGATGGAGCTCGCTTTTAATTTCGAAATGAAAGACCAGGACTGATGCACTATTTCCTAGGCCTGGAGGTCTGGCAGAGACCTGGCAAGATTTTCCTTTCTCATGGAAAATACATTGTGAAGCTTCTGGAAAGATTTAGTATGGTGGATTGTAAGTTCGTGTCGACACTAATGGAGCTCAACATTAAGAAGTTGAGTGGCAGCGCTGCTGGGCCCGTGTTAGCAAATCCTACTGAGTATCGTCAACTCGTAGGGGCCCTGATGTTCTTAGTGAACACCCTTCCAAACGTATGTTGTGCAGTGAACACTTTGAGTCAACACATGGTTGATCATAAAATTCACTGGGTTGGTGCCAAGAAACTCTTGAGATATCTCTGAGGCACGATAGACCATGGGCTGAGATACACTGCCGGGAGTATGACACTCCATGGATATACTGATGCCGATTGGGCTAGCAGTGTGGTGGATCGCAAGAGCACGTTTGGATGCTACTCTCACACGAGATTCACTTTGGTGTCCAAGTCATAGGAAGAAGCACCACTATGCCTACTTCCACATTGTAATACAAGGGCCCGTTGTGAAGTCACTGAAGGCAGTTCTTTATGAACCTGTCAAGGACATGTGAGATTCTACCCTATTATCCTTTTCTTTTGATAACCAGATGGGGATTGTCGACAGCAGAATCTCGTGTCCACATCCATCCAAGCAAAGGATGGTCATACCGCTAATCCGGAGCAGGTGCCGCCCAAGGTGCCGTGTTGCCCGACTACGCAGGGAACCCAGCAGGCCGCCGCGAATATTCTCACAATGCCCTTGGGGAAGGTCATGTTCCTAACCTTCCGTGAGAATCTTGGTATCGTGGAACGACCCTATTCTGAGGGTCCTGTTGGACGATGAGCTCTGGGAGCTCTGGGGGGCTTTGGGGACAGCTTCTCAGAGCTATGAGCAACCACAAGGCTAGGCTTGCCGAACCTTGTTGGTGTGCTTGGACCCCACCGTTGTGATTATTGAGTTGGTTTACCTCTCATTATCTATGCCCCGTATGCATCCTACCCATTGAGTTTTGGACTCATGGAAAGTACCTCTCATTTGGCCAATGAGGTGGGAAAAGCTAGAGACTAGTAGAAATGACTGATGGATGCATCAGAGATTACCATAGTCTCTATCTAGGATGACACATGTCCAACCACTTGATCTGGGATCAAGTATAGTGAGGTTTCAGACCTCCTACTAACTTTAGGTCAGATAAACCAACTTCGGGTTGGTATGTGACTCCTTCAGTCCATGTGAGGTTTCGGACCTCCAACTAACTTCAGGTTAGTGAGACTAACTTCGGGTTAGTATATATGACTCTCTTGAGTCCAAGTGAGGTTTCAGACCTCCTACTAACTTCGGGTCAGATAAACCAACTCCGGCTTGGTATGCGACTCTTTGTAAGTCCTATAGAGGTTTCGAACCTCTGGGTTGAATCTGTCATCCAGGAATGATGTCTTTGTGACTGACCCACTTCTGTTCTGAAATAAAGAGTGTTACACCATTTTTTTGGTCATCTAACCTATGATCATTAGATGGACCCAGGTTATTAATATTAGGAAGAATTAATTTTACTCTAAGTAAAATTGCTTTCACTATGAAAAATAACTTAGTAAACCACCTTTATTAAGTTGTTTATGGTCTAAACAGGAAACCCCATGAGGAAATATTAAATAAATCTACATTTGTTTGATTTTCCTCAAGGAATAATTAGTTAAACATCAGTTTAATTAATATTCCTGGTTATATTTAACCCAAAACAAGGAAATTAATCAGATAAATCATTATTTATCTTATTATTTTCTAAGAATAATTATTTAAACCCTATTTAAATAATATTCTTTGTTAAATATCACTAAATCACCCTTAAATAATTAAATAAATCATTATTTATTTGATTATTACTCAACCACATCCTTAAAATGATAAGTAAATCATTTATTTATTTATTATTTACAAATAAAAGGATTTGACCCAAGTCAAATTCCTTTTCCCTCCAACAAATATAATAAAATATTCCATAAAATTTGGATCTTGATCTGGTTAATAATATTTTAATTATGCACCGATATCTAGACTAACTCAATATTTTGTTATAAAAAGAAGGGTTTTCCCATTCATTTATCACCTTTTGTTGCCTAAATATCACTCTAGATCTATACTTTTGGTCTGACTATTGATCCACCATCATAGTCATATTTTGCTACTATTTTTGTCTGGGTTTTCTACACCATCAAGAGAGAGGAATTCTAGATCTAAAGTGTTGAGGACTTACAAGAACCCATCCCATTGAGGAGAACAGGGAACACCCTCTTGTGTTTTCCTCCCAGGTGCCATTAATACAAGATTCATTCGATATATTATTGTCTTGTCTATTGGATGCATGGAGTAATCTACTGTTAAATGTCTTCTAATGCATAGATCTAGATTTTTGCAGCATTTATCTTGATCACCTAACTACAAATCTGAGGATATTAGCAGCCATATTTGTTGTTAGGGCTATTTTTTATGTGTAGCTAAAGTGGTATTTTTTCATATGCTTGGAATTAAGATTCATACTAACAACTAGCGACTCCACACGGGTTTACGATTACGACCGCTGTCGTTTTTCTGATCCTTGCATATCCAACTGCTTCAAACCCTAGGATTTCTCTTCAACCCCTTTTTTTTTCTTTTCTTGATGTTTTTTTTAACCTATAAAACCCTAAAACGATAAAAATTCTGACTTCCGTGTGTTTTCGGACCTATTGCGCAAGTGACAGACATCAACCGCAGCTAAGACGACAAATTTTTTTGAAATCTGCTGCCAAGAGTGCCAAAAGTGTAGGTCGCACTTTTTGGCCCAAAACATGTGACCTGGACCTTCAGGACACACCTTCAGCCCAAAAACTGCGACCTCTACTGAAAACAAGTCAGAAACTGCGACCTGAACTTTTTGCAGGGATTTTTCTGAAAGTTTTCTGGGTTTTTCTGAGCCTCTATTCAGGGTTTCCTGACCTCCGTCTCTACCTGTTTTGGACCTGTAATTGTTCTTTTTTTCTCAACTAAGTTGGAACCTAGCCCCCTAGGGCTTCAATACCCTCCACTTTTTGTGGAAGAGTTTCTACTATTGCAGGTTGTCTGAAATTTCAGAGTATTCGACCATTTTTCCAGATCTGATACCTTACCTTGAGATCCACTTCATATCGGCTTGTTATCCATCCAAATAACCTCATCTAGCTTTGTTTGGGTTTTCCTCTAGGGTTCACTCCATTTCCCTTCAGGATATAGCCTTTCGCCACCTCTTTTACAACAATTTTTTCCTCTGATTTGTTGTTGTTTTCTGCACCACTTTCCAAAAGATCTTGCCTTTTAGATCCCTATCCCTCTTGACCTTAGATCTATTGGATTTTTTATTGTGTTTTTCTTAGTTTTTTACTCACCTATAGACTAGTTGTTGAGAGACCTGCCTCCTTGGGTTTAGATTATTGCATTATTAGCTATTTATTTTCTGTTTTTGCAGGCCTATATACTGTCATTTGCAAGTTTATTTACAGCCATACAGCACACTTTTTCTTTTTCTCTACACATGTCTGGGTTTAAAAATTAAAATTTACACACTTTTACAGACAAAACCTAAGCGAAAAGGGGCTTGGTTAACACCGCCAAGAAAAGACTCTAAAACATTGAAATCAATTTATCCTGCACCTCTATGCCCTTGTTGCGACATTGTAATCAGTTGATCCTGCACCTCCCTACCCTTGTCGATCTCTTTTTCCTTTGTGTTGTGTTTGTGACGTCATCATTCCGCCACCAAGGCGTTTATCCGGAGAATTCCATCTTCTTAAAACATTTGGACTCTATATGGCCATCATGATTACAAAATTTGCAATATCTATCTGTATTCTTCCCTTTGTTTTTATTTGCCTTCTCATTTTGGTGAGTTGCTTTTTCAGTTTGCGGCTGAAATTGCTTAGGACCCTTGTTTGGTTTCGGACCATACTTTTTATGATACTGCTTCTTGGGATTCTTTTGATATGATTGTTGTTGGGCTGCCAAGGCTTTCTTAGAAGCATTTCCAAAAGTGATAAGACCAAGGTTTAAGAGGATTTTTTGTTCTTTTATCAAAGAATCGCAAAAGGCATCAAAAGAGGGGTTCTTGTAGGTGGTTCCTGAAGAAATGATGGCTTCTCTAGTGGAATGGAAGGTGGAAACAAATACAGAGTATGCGAGGCCAAGCTTAGCAAGAATGCAATAGATGAGGCTACCATCTTCCTTTTTAACCTTACAACCTTCTAAATAAGTATAATGGTCTTAAATTTGGACAAAAAATATTCAATAGAGGAGAAATTATTAGGGTCCAAAGTAAGCAACTCATTTTCAAGTTGGTGGGCCCTAATTTTACTTTGAATGCCAAAGACAATATTTAGCTTTTCTAGGGCTTCATGAGGGGTGTCAATGTCAAGGATATGAAATCGAAGATCTTGAGAAATGGACATTCCTATCAACCCTTGTGCTTGATCTTGTTTATTTTCCCATTTAGCGACTTTATCATCATCGGAAGGTTTAGTTTCTTGGCCTGTGGCTATTCTATAAATCCCTTTACTTCTAAGTATATCTACCATTTGAGGTAGCAATTAAAAATCATTGGTGTTGTTAAGAATAATCGGGCATGCACTTTCCATTTTTTTTTAAAACTGAAGCTGAGAAAAGTTGATACTAACTGCTCCAATGGAAATATCTCAAAAAATTAGGCTAATTAAAAAAAAACGCCTCGAAAAGCGACTTCTGGATGAAGAAGTTATGCCTTTTTGAAAAAACTGAGTTGAAGATGCCGAATAGTTATGAGAACAGTTTGAAATTTGATGATGAAGTTCAAATTTTTAAAAAAATCCCACCCCTTTTATTTTTTATTTTTTATTTTTATTTATTTTTATTTTTTTACTCTTTGGTGTGCGTGCCTTTCCTACACAAAAAACACAAAAAACCGAGAAAAAAAAAATGAAATGCAAGCCTTATGGAAACACGTTATATTTTCAGTTACCCTTACTAGCATCTATCAATGTTTTCACTATTTCCGATTTCCCAAGATCGCACAAAGATGCGGGGAAAGAGCATACGTAGCAAAAAAAATTCCCTTCCTCCTGTTTCTGATTTGCCGAGATCGCACACAGTGTATAGAAAAGAGCATACATAGAGAAGAGGGTATAGATTTGGAAAATAAATAAAACTGAAATAAATAGATGGAATTGAAATAAGCAGAACTATTAACAAATATAACTGCAAAATAGATACTTTATACCTCCAGATCTAAACTGACATAAATTGGACAGTCGGAAACCTTTTCGCATGAAACGAAAGGCGTTCCTCACTGTAACAGATGCTCCAGACACAAAAGAGTAGTTCTCCAGGCTCGAAAATGTTCAGAAATAGTAGATCTAGAAAATGACAGTCACATGCATCCAAACCGGCTTCAAATTTTGATCAACAACAGATGCGTCCCTCAAACTAACTCTGATACCATGTAGGAATTTACAGGGTAAGTTCCTTATATCAAAAACCAAAGGTCACTGCCCACAAACATATCACAAATCAGTACACCAGTATTATCACGTGGTTAAAACCCTCGAAGAGGGAAAGAGTCCATGGCTTGAGCCAACGTGGCCACTTCAGACAATTTATTAATATAAAAATAAAAGTTACATATGTTTCTCTCATAAACGATTATCGAAAAAATGACCCTCCATACTCTTTAAATAGATATCATGGACCAATCGGGTGTTAAGCCACGGATCAAGTGTCGTTAATACTGAGGAGAGAGTGAACTGTCGGATTATAAGTTACAAATGTACATAGTAAAGTAACACACTTTACCTAACTCTACACTAGACTAAGATATTCTTGAATATTTCCTATGTGTTGGAATATCCTAACAGTTTCATAAGATGAAGCCATTAGAGTAGCAGCGCTGCATCTTGAAGGTAAGGCTTATGCCTGGTGGTTTTATGAATCTTCTTCATTAAAGAATGCAAACATATCTACTTATGAAAATTTCACTAGGATTTTAGTGAAAAGATTTTATCCAAAACATTATGAAACTTCCTTGGGTGAGCTAACCAAGCCCAAGAAATCAGAACCTTTTCATGAGTTGGAAGGATCCATGAAACCAACTCCATTTCAAAACGTTGTTGAGGCTGTTAAAGATTTGCAAATTGCTTTGCCAAGGGAAAAAGCCCCACTTCAGGAAGAACTTTCTTCTGAAGAAGAAGATATGAGGATTCCTCCTTCAAGAGGGGATCAAGACAAGGGATCTATTAATGATGAGGTATTCTCCATTGATGAGGATAAGGAAGAGGAAGAGTTGGAAAGAGCCTCCAGCACTGTAAAAAAAGGAGGATATCTACCACCATTTAGAGATGGAGATGAAGCAATTGCTTAACCTAGAGGAACTCTTGTATCTTTGCAAGAATTTCCAAATGATCTTACATATGAAGATCAGGAGCATCATGTGTCTATGTTGATAGGCAATCAGACAAAAAAATAGAGGAAGTGCGTTCCCACATTGACCATAGTTTTGGGGACATACACCATGATAGATCACTTCTATGTGATTAAGACCCTTGACACCAATATGACATTGGGTGTGCATGGGTTAGTTACATTGGAGAAGAAAACCTTAAACTGTGAGATCTTACAAAAGGTAGGAGAATATAAGAAGGAGGGCCAGCATCAAGTGATTGGGAACATACACACCCATCCTTTTCAGGAGGTTTATGCACAGAAGCTGGAGGATGATTTTCGTAGTGAGGGAAGGGACAAATCAGTCCACTCACATATACAGCCTTCTCTAGGCCTTGATGTCTCATTACATGGAGGCATTCCACCAGGGAGACCCCCTGATTGGAATATGATCAAATATTTCTCTCAACATGGTGCATCATTGATATAATTGGTCAAGGAAGGAGCCTTGGGAGGAGCTAGCATAGTGTAGAGAACCTTTAATGGGTTCAAAGGAGGGATGAGAAATTTTCTGATATGGAAGTTTCCATTTCCCACTCAGCTATTTGTGCTAAAAGATGATGATTCAGGAATCTATGATGATACAAGCATGGTGTCAAAGGGCTACTCCATAACCTTGGAGAAGCAAATGATATTTCCACATAAGGAATTTTTATGAATATGACAAGAGGTTATTGACACTCTTGTATACTTTGGCCAAACTATGGAAGTTTTGGATGGGCAATACCTTCCAAGAGGAGGTTGACCTCCATGTACTTAAATCTTGTCTTGGGCAAGATCATTTGCAAAGGAGGCAGCAAAACTGGGGTAGCAGTACTCCAACATGTGGCTTTGGCATTGAGCATGTCAAAGAGGAGAGCTATGATGATACAGGTGCTTCATTTTAGATTTCTACAACATTGTCATTGTTGGGAAGGATGGATCCCTATTGGGACTCCCAACTATTGGTGGAATATTCCAAGAACCTCTTCACATGTAATGTTCTTAATGAACAAGTGACAGATGGGAGATATAAAGTGGTCGATGGAGTCATTTATTTCCATGATTAAATTTACTTAACTAGAGACTCCAAGATCAAGCCTGGGGATTCTACATGCATCATATGAGGCACTCTTTTCAGGGCATGAGGATTCCATTGATTCCTATCTCACCATCATGGAGGGATTATATTGGGAGGATCTCAAATAAGATGTGCACCAACATATCAAGAGATACGTAGCTTGTTTGATGTATGAGGAGGAAAGAAAGCACCTTGCAAGGTTGTTTCAGTCACTTCCCCTTTTGATGAAGAGATGGGAAGGTTCATCTAAGGACCTATTCACCAACTTGTCTACAATATATGGTAAAGATTGTGTTTTGATGCTTATTTATCAACTAACAATGCATGTGCATTCCTTTACCATACATTTGCAGAACATTTCTCCATAAGAGAGCAAGCATCTTTGTGGATTTCATGGTCCTTTTGGGACTACATTCAGTGATGGGAATGACCAATTTATAGAGGACTTTGGGCAAGACATGTTTTTCTTGGTTAATATTCAACCAATACCTAATTTCCTCTACTATTTTCAAGCTTTTGAGAAGCTTATGGAAACAAGCAAGTGGTTGGATGGCCACTTATCATGTCATGTTTGGAGACAGCAAGAAGCAGAACAGCGTTGGTCTCACTTGAGGGAATATTGTCACCATCCAGTATGTCATGTGACACTTAGTCCATGTTTCCGTTGGAGCCCATATGGTGATGACACTCTATTCACTATATGTGGGATGGATTGGGAAAGAAAGGTTCCTAGAACCAAAGAGTGGGATCATGAGACTCCAAGAACCTTTTGGCTTCTTAATGACCATAATATTGCAACCCAAGATCAGCAGCTCCAAATTTATCATAAATGGAGAGATATAAAATGTGTTTTGAATAAATAGATCTCTCATTTTCAGCCATATAGTCCCTATACATTGCAGAAGCAGGGGAATAGTGATTGTTTCTATGAGCTACCAAGGATGGCTCACTTTGTTTGGATGATAGCATGGAGTTGGAGTTTCTCATTAGGGTTGAGGCACCCAAAATTTATCATCTCTCATGCCTTGAGGAGGCCAATAGACAACATATAACTTTTTCCATATATCTCCCACTTCTTCATGATGAAAGATATTTGGTTTATCTACCAAAGGCTAACTTGTAGATAAGTGAATAAGTGGGTAGGGAGACCCATAAATCTCTTTATGAAGAATAAAACCTCTTCTCATGTGAAAGTGGTTCATCATTTTAGCTTAATAAAGCACCCTAAGGTGTGAACAGGGGCTAGAGCATGTGGACTAGGTCAATGTTGACCAGATCAACAGCGGTGTTATGGAGATCATGGAGGATTAATAGAGGACAACGCAGTAATTTAGGAGGAGTGTATGCATGAGAGTATCTCCATTATTGAGTGGGACCTGGGGTGAGGAAGCTCACCAAGCATAAACGGAAGAGGATGGAAGCATGAGAAGTCATGGATTTGTATTATTGATTTTGATCTTTTTAGATCTGGTTTTGTCATGTGACATTTATGTGCATGCTTTTGTTGTTTAGCAGGGTTTGTTGTATTGTTTAGCACAAGGGTGTCTCCAAGCAGAAATCCCACCCTCATCCCCAGGGGACTTTGAGTGTCTACTAAAGAGAGGTTATATTGAGCTACATTGCCACTATCTATAATTTGGCAAAGCTTCAGTCTCATATACAGTGCAGTCTATTCTAGATCTGTGTTGTGTTGCAGAGGTGTAGTAGTGGAGGAGAAAGATCTCCAATTTCTGAGCTAGTTTTCCATTGGAGGGATCATCCTTTCATCCGAAAGCTTGTGAGGAATTTCTCAAGGCCTCATTTCATATTTTGTCACTAAGCCAAGTAGCTATCATTAGCTACAGCGCAATTTCCCTCAAGGACTACGTTATTTTAGAGAGCAACTGTAGTAGTGGGTTAATTGCCCTAGTTGGAAGAGTTGTGTTTCCTTTGAAGGGATAAGCCCTTCATTTAGGAGATTTATTGGAGGAGGATCAGCCATTGAATATTTCATATCAGCCACCTCCTATCAGTGATTCAGTTGCAGAGATAATTTAGCCCTAGGGCCAAATTTTCTATTCTTGTAGATTGAGTATTTCCGTAAACCTTTTCTGGGTTGTCCTGGAAATCTGTTTTGGAGTATGGAACTCTAGTCTTAGAATTTTTGGAGCATTATATCAGTAAAAATATATTTGTCTATATTTCAGTTTTTATTCTCTCATAGACAATGCAATTTTCTTCATTCCTGTATTTCATGTATTAACAACATTTCAAATCTAGGTGCATGATTTCATGGGAGGCTTGTTTTCACAAATTGACTGATATTTTCCTCAAGTATATGTACCTATTTTGCTGTTATAATCATAATGGATTGGATCTATGGTTGTATCATGTATTTATATATTCATATTTTTTCATATTTCCATTTTTATATGCTATATTGATGCTCTTGCCCATTTGGGAATATTACAAACCACTTCTCCCCAAAATTTGAGATCCCGGTGGAAGCTGAAATAATAACAGTTGATATAGTAAAAGTGACACCAGCTAAAGTAACTTGGTTTTGATGGATTTTATATATGAAAATTCGGGTCAACATGGGATGGTGTTGGACGCTCTAAAATTTCTCACATAACTCATAAAACCCAACATGTTTAAAGCATGTCACAGTCATTGGAGAAGCCAAGAGTTCCCTAGTGCTGGCAGGTTCAAATCTGAGTGCTCTTCCCCCTTTATGTGGCCTCCTCACCTCTGTTTCCTCTCCCTCACTGTATGATCTATTTTCTTCCTCTTCTTCCATGGCATTTTTATCAAAACCATAGGGAAGTGGATGGCGTGAAATATGTTTTTAGGAATGAGGAATGGGAAAGGGAAAATAAAGGAGATGGTGCTAGGGATGTATGAAATGGGGGAGGGGATAGGGAGTAGTATTATGATGGGATTTAGGATGGGTGTTATCACTATAAAATCGTACAAGAAAAGGTGACATTATTTAATGTCGGGCAGAAGGATTTACAGGGATGAGAGACATTAGGGAATCTAAAATTATTTAAAAATCTCTAAGGTCTGAAAGGAAAAATGAAATTGCGTACAAGAAGAACCAATAAAATGTGCCTTTGCACTCAAAATTCTTCGATAAACCCGCCCTTGCGCTCCTTTTGCTCAAACAAGAGCGCAATCCTGAGAGTGGCGGAAGTCACTTTTCAAGACCACAAGGCACACTCTAGGACATTGATTCTACACTTGAGGCCACCTAAGGACAACTTCCCAAGCCTCCTTAGGAAATCAAGGGAGCACACAATGTAATAAATGTGGCACACAATGGAATCACCCTCCTCTCTTGGGTCACTATCCACAATGTACCAAGAGAGGGAAGGAGGATTTGAATTCTCCTATAAAATGCCCACAAGAGATGAACAACATAAAAGCACATTGTTATGATGGCCAGAATTTCCCCAAGCAATACCAGTAGTGTGTGATCTGGAGAAGAGATAGAAAGGACTCAGTTGTTTTCCATCCAACAAATCCATTCCACCATAGTAGAGAGAGGGAGACTTTGTGCCAAGGGAGCTCAGAATTAAAGACATCCTTGCATTAGGACTTAGAACCCCTAGTTCTGAGGGCCCCTTGGAAATTGGGTTAAAGTTTCATCCTCATTTCCTACCAGCACTCAATAAGAGGGGATGTATGAGCCACCATTTGGATTATTGAATTTTTTTTACTCTATTTAGAGCTTTTGTTTTAGTTTTATTTTAGTTTTATGTTTGAATATGCATGCTATTTCTCTATCTAGTATGTTTATATTTCAGCATGTTCCACTAACTTGCTTGACTCCATCTATTTTCTACCTATGACCAATAACTTAAGAGGGAAAAACCACTCTCTTTTAGTTGGTGTGATTTCATACATTCGTGTACCAAACACACTAACACAGGATTGGTGACTCCACTAAATTTTATTTCGAATTTTATGTGGTTGTGCCTTTTTGCGGAGACCTTTGTCTGTGCTGTGGAGTTGGTCTGGAATTTCCCCCTTTCTCTCCTTCATTTCCTAGTTCATCCCTAGTGACAGAATGAAGCAGAATATCTCCCAAAAAATACTCTGTAGGAAATTTGCGCACATTTCTCACAGACAGGCGTGCCCCAAGGGGTGCGTTCAAAGGCAACCTACGCGCAGAAATAGCGCCTGTTTCAGCCTTTTGTGTTCAAAAAACATAATGGGAATTTTCTCCACCAATTCCATCTTTTCCTGCTTGTAAAGGTGACTGGAAACCCATAATACATCTGTCAGTACGGTTTGAGGTGCCCCACAAGTTTATAAAGCTCATTCTTATCTGCTTTTAGTAGCCTAGGTGTTAGTTTTATTTCAATTTGATTTTTGCAAAGTTAGACAAATAGTTTATGTACGAAGCAAATTAACTTGCATTCCGAAAAAAAATTATGTTTTGAAAAATTAGGCATTAAAAAACCTAGGTAATTAGCCAAAGTAAGTGGCCCAATTCCACGCATGCTTAGCTAGTTCTTTTTCTAGTGTAAAATTCATTAGTTATTTAATTTTTTCACTAGGATTTCGGGACTGGGATCGAATTGTCGATAGAAGAGAAAGTAATCTCTACTGTCTTTGCACCCTCTAGTGATCCTAGGCAATCATATGAACACTCTCTATTCACAACTAACCATATCCCTATAGTTGATCACTTAGATTAACTAGGAAAATTTGAAAGCGGCCCATATCTGCGCATGTTTTTCTTTTGAGCAAGGAACAATAGAACATAGTTTAAATCGGGGATTTTGAAAAGGATCATCACATATCCACATGCTCAAACTATGTGCTTGTTCACTGACGCAAGCTAGGCCAGACTGCAATACCCAGGACCATGCATACAAGAATGCATCTCTAAAATATCCCATATAAGAATGCATTTAACTCACTCACTTATTAACACTCCAATCTTGATAATTTCATATTCTGTCAATCTCCATTCATATGTGGAAGCTTGTTTCAAATTCCTGACAAATTCAACAATTTAAAATTCCTTTTAAATCCAATACAATCTTTAGATTCTGCTTTGATGTAAAAGTGTGACAACACTACTCAATCCAGTAACCAAAGCTTGACAGGCATTGTTTTTCAGTCTTAATCCAATTATCATTCAATGGTTCCACCATTATAATTACGTTCTCATATGCTGAGTTCAATTAAAGAGTGCGCCCTTCAAATTGGCAGCTTATATAATTTAATTCCATACGTTTTCCAACACATTACTTTTGGATTTAAATCTTAAACATTTCACTGTTTTTAACAATGCTTCCATCACCAATACAACTTACCTGTTCGATTTCCTGTGATACTCTCTGGATTGCGCCTTCAGTATATGGACAGCGCCTTCTGGCATTTCATTTCTGTGTCTGCACAATGTCATTGCTCCCAATTATATAGAACTCTTTCGCTCCATATTCCAGCATCCATAGAATGCAACTTTAATTTAATTCTGAACAGCTTTCATTACTCTGCGCCCTTATGAAACTTACGCTTCTTACTCCCACCAATCGAATTTCACCTGCACTTAATAAATATTCAAATCGATTTTCACCTGCAAACACAGTCTTTACTAAAACATTCTGCTCCAACAACAAATTCTTTGCCTTTCTGCGTCTTGTTTTAAAACTTTCAACACGTTACAAAATCCCTGCATCCGATTTACCAATCGACTCCGCATAAAACAATTCGATTTAACATGAATTCAAGCTGGATTTTGGAATGAAATTAAGCCTGTACCTATTTCAAACCTCATCGATTTACCAATAAGTAACCTGTATGGTATTTACACATTCCAAGTCACTCCAGTTTGCAATTATGTTTTAATTAAAACAACCAGTGTTTCATTGACGTTCCATGTGTTCAATTCAAACCAGTGAAGACCATTCCTTTCAAAGACAACATATTGTATTTTAAAGACCGTAAACCAGAACTCTTGGGGTTATATACAATAGTCCAATCGGATGAAACGCCTTCCATATTGCTCCTATGGAGGCAATCGATTCAACCGATTGCAACTGCTATTACAACCACCATATACAAATTAGAGTGAACAGTATTCCATGCGTTGCTCATTCTAATGACAGCATTCTGCATTTTTAGAGATGGGTAAACAAATACGTTCCAGACAGAGCCTTTAACAAAAAAATTCCACTAGCGCCCTCTTTTAAACATTTACTGGCAATTTATTTATACAGAGTTCTGTCTCTTTGGAATCGATCCATTGAGATCGATTTATTAACTCCACAATTTCAATTAAAGTACAGTCTAAAACAAGCAGTCATTGACTCCACATTCGATTCGTTATCTTCAGATTATATGGAACGTGTATTCAACTTAAAATCTAGTTACAAAAATATTCCACCAATTAATGAATCGAACCCCAAAATTCTGAAACCACACTGTTTTTACATTAATACATGCAAATAAATACTTACAAACTTTCTTCGTGGCCTAATATTCAACATTTGGCCCTTTACAATTGCTGAAGGCTTACAGCCTTGCTGTTCAAGCCTGCTTTCAGCCTCACACTCTCTCACAATCTCTCATGGTTTCTCTCACAAATCCCCTTCCTATTTATACAATTTTTAAAAACCATTTAATTAAATGCTCAATCCCTTAAAATCCTTAACAAACCCCTAAATTTCTCAACATCCCTAAAGGATAGGTTTTTATCCCTAAAATCCTTCAATTTATTAAATTTCCTCATATCCTTTTATTAATAAAAATATATTTACATAAATCCTCACCTTCTCTTATTTAATTCAAATTAATTAATAAAATATTAAAAATCATCACACCCCATATTTACAAATTAATATTATCACACCCCATATTTACAAATGGAGAAAAAGGTCTTGATGCTCCTGCATCAGACTCCCCATGTAAGAAATTTCATGACCACCTGGTCATAAGTCTGGATATTTCCTCCTGGATCCCAGATTTTATTTTGTAAATCTTCCGTACTTGTCGATTGCTTTACTGCTGTTGTCATCTGCTGTTGTCTTCCAGGTTTCCATATTTTGTGTTGTAGTGCTCCACTTGCTCTGCTCTTGCAATCTTCCGCTGTCACTCTCTTGTTGTCGCTCCTTTTCTTTCTTTCGGCTGTCTTTCTCTGGGATGTTTTTGTCATTAACCTCCTTATCATCTCAATTTCTTTGTCCAGTATGTCCTCTGTCCGCTGATTGTTTCCAACATCTTCAATAAACCATGTTGCTCTTGCTGTCACTATGGATGTTGCGGTCTCCCAATCTTCCTTTCTCTCTGCAACATTCCTTTGCTTGTCACCTGCAATTTTATCTGCAATTTCTTTTTGATTATCATTTATGACAACTGCTTTGTCATCCTTCTTCAGCAATCTATCCTGGACATCCTTCAGTAGATGTTCTTCCTCTTCTTCTTTCATTTGACTATACACATGTGCCAAATATGTTCTAGCGTCTGCAACAACATCTTCAATCATAAGACAATCATTATAATAAAAAAAATAAGGCCTCTGTACCTCTTTTCCCTTTAGCAACACTTCAGTATGTTGCGTTGGTTTATCTTCTTCTGTCAGCATATCAGTATGCTGATCCGAACTCAAAGAACTCTTGAGACTGTCAGCTAGTCTCCCCTTCTCATCAGCTATTTCAATGATGTCTTCCAGCATTTGTCCACTGTAGTGAACTGACTCTTTCCCAGCCTCTGCTTCAAAACTTTCATCTTCTGGAAGGTACTCTTTCACATCTTTGACAGCTTTAAAAGACTGTCTATCTTCTTCCAAACCTACAATCATACACAAATCATTAGTTTTAAAATCACAAGACCTTACGGTCTTATTTGATGCTTCAGTCATCAAATCTTCCGGCTGCTTTGAATCATTCATATGATTCAACTCCTCTAGCTCTTCATCACTTTCAAAAAGTAATGGTCCACTCTCTGGGTAACATATCGAAACTTCAACATCTTCTTCAGCATCTTTATTTTGCTGTAGCTCAACTCTTTCGAGCTTCTCTATCCTCTGTCTGGCATCTATAACCTGTTCAAGTTCCCTTAGTTCCTTCACCAACTGCATATTTACCTGATGATTCCACTTCTCTTGTAGCCTTTGCCACTTCACCTTCTTTCTCATGACATAACCATGCTTCTGGTCTTCCTCATTTCTTCGCAACATCTCCATTAACACCTCAAGCTGAACTGCTATCTCAGCCTTCTCCCTCTCATATTCCTCTTTGCTTAACTGTCTCTGTATGCCAATTGCCTTGGCATCCTTCTTCTTTTGTCCTCTGCTGTGGTTTATTTCAGAACCTCTGTTACGACCGTCACTAGTCATCATCCTTTCCATCTCTATGAGTTCCTCACTCACTTTACTATGAGTTGCACTAAAGCCTCTTCAGCAGCAAGTCCTGTCCTGCCGCCACTTACCTCACCAAGCCCTCCTCACTCGGTCTTTTGGCAAGCAATTGGTTCTATTCTCTGGAACCTCCTTTGAGCACTTCCCTTTGCTCTTCCTGGGCTTCAACTCATCTGCCTGTTCACAACTGTCTTCCTTATCCAATCTCTATTGGATTTCCCCAAGGTTCTGCCACACCTATGCTTTCACCAGTTTTCTGTTAGCAATTTTAAACATGTCTTCTATGGATTTTCCTTTTGGGAGTTGCAAAAATACTTCTGCAAAGACTACAATCTTCAAATTCAAATAAACCCAGATCACCTTACCTTCAAGATCTCAGTCTGATCTTGTCCTTCCATTCTCTTGCACTTCAATTTCATCATTCCTGCAGTTCTGTCCAACAAATCTTTATGCTTCCTCTGCAAAATTTCACTGTCAATCAGATTTTAAAATCTGATTCTTTTTTCCAACCTTCTGGCAACTTCAGCTGTCAGAAACAATTCCCTCTTTGCTGAGTTTCTTCTTTGCTGCAACCATCAATTCTCATTCCATTTCTTTGTCAGTAAAATTCAAATCAAAATTAACCAAACACAATACCTGCATGATCTTCCTTCCTTCAGCTGTACTCTGGTTGCTTGTCTTTCAGATTAGAATCTGATCTCCTTTACCTGCATTCTGTTCACTTGCAATTTATATGCTACATTTCAGATTTAAAATCTGATCTTCATCACACATTCAGAGATATATTTCAATTCAAAAAACCTTCTGTCTTCAAACATTCTTCATTTCAACAGAGCCAGGCTCTGATACCAAAATGACGCAAGCTAGGCCAGCCTGCAATACCCAGGACCATGCATACAAGAATGCATCTCTAAAATATCCCATATAAGAATGCATTTAACTCACTCACTTATTAACACTCCAATCTTGATAATTTCATATTCTGTCAATCTCCATTCATATGTGGAAGCTTGTTTCAAATTCCTGACAAATTCAACAATTTAAAATTCCTTTTAAATCCAATACAATCTTTAGATTCTGCTTTGATGTAAAAGTGTGACAACACTACTCAATCCAGTAACCAAATCTTGACAGGCATTGTTTTTCAGTCTTAATCCAATTATCATTCAATGGTTCCACCATTACAATTACGTTCTCATATGCTGAGTTCAATTAAAGAGTGCGCCCTTCAAATTGGCAGCTTATATAATTTAATTCCATACGTTTGCCAACACATTACTTTTGGATTTAAATCTTAAACATTTCACTGTTTTTAACAATGCTTCCATCACCAATACAACTTACCTGTTCGATTTCCTGTGATACTCTCTGGATTGCGCCTTCAGTATATGGACAGCGCCTTCTGGCATTTCATTTATGTGTCTGCACAATGTCATTGCTCCCAATTATATAGAACTCTTTCGCTCCATATTCCAGCATCCATAGAATGCAACTTTAATTTAATTCTGAACAGCTTTCATTACTCTGCGCCCTTATGAAACTTACGCTTCTTACTCCCACCAATCGAAATTCACCTCCACTTAATAAATATTCAAATCGATTTTCACCTGCAAACACAGTCTTGACTAAAACGTTCTGCTCCAAATTCCTTGCCTTTCTACGTCTTGTTTTAAAACTTTCAACACGTTACAAAATCCCTGCATCCGATTTACCAATCGACTCCTCATAAAACAATTTGATTTAACATGAATTCAAGCTGGATTTTGGAATGAAATTAAGCCTGTACCTATTTCAAACCTCATCGATTTACCAATAAGTAACCTGTATGGTATTTACACGTTCCAAGTCACTCCAGTTTGCAATTGTGTTTTAATTAAAACAACCAGTGTTTCATTGACGTTCCATGTGTTCAATTCAAACCAGTGAAGACCATTCCTTTCAAAGACAACATGATGTATTTTAAAGACCGTAAACCAGAACTCTTGGGATTATATACAATAGTCCAATCGGATGATAACGCCTTCCATATAATCGATTCAACATTCCAACCTATTACAACTACCATATACAAATTAGAGTGAACAGTATTCCATGCGTTGCTCATTCTAATGACAGCATTCTGCATTTTTAGAGATGGGTAAACAAATACGTTCCAGACGGAGCCTTTGACAAGAATATTCACTAGTGCCCTCTTTTAAACATTTACTGGCAATTTATTTATACAGAGTTCTGTCTCTTTGGAATCAATCCATTGAGATCGATTTATTAACTCCACAAATTCAATTCAAGTACAGTCTAATTTTCATATAAAACAAGCAGTCATTGACTCCACATTCGATTCGATATCTTCAGATTATATGGAACGTGTATTCAACTTAAAATCTAGTTACAAAAATATTCCACCATTTAATGAATCGAACCCCAAAATTCTGAAACCACACTGTTTTTACATTAACACATGCAAATAAATACTTACAAACTTTCTTCGTGGCCAAATATTCAATGATCGTGGCCCTTACAATTTGCTGAAGGCTTATAGCCTTGCTATCCAAGCCTACTCTCAACCTCACAATCTCAATGTTTTTCACAAAACCCCTTTCCTATTTATACAATTTTAAAAATCACTTAATTAAATGCTCAATCCCTTAAGATCCTCAACAAACCCCTAAATCTCTCAACATCCCTAAAGGATAGGTTTTTATCCCTAAAATCCTTCAATTTATTAAATTTCCTCATATCTTTTTATTAATAAAAAGATATTTACATAAATCCTCACCTTCTCCTATTTAATTCAAATTAATTAATAAAATATTAAAAATCATCACACCCCATATTTACAAATTAATATTATCACACCCCATATTTACAAATGGAGAAAAAGGTCTTGATGCTCATCATTCACTTTTGGCTCACACACATCCACACCCTAAGCAAACTAAAGACACCCAAAACTAACTTAACAAAACTCACTAATTTCTCCCCACAGGGGCCACAAAAGAATTTATAGTATAAGTTAGGATCAAGGGGGGAGGCATCCAATAATATGCCTTGGTCATTCTTCATCTTGAAACATAGAAGTTGAATGTTTAGGGAACTTTCAAATCCACCTATCATCCCACGGAAAAGAAAACTCGAGCGCGGCAGAGACCCGATTCAAAGGGGGTTAGGCTTAGGCCTAGTGTGTGCAGTATCAATTGGGGCTACCTGACCCGTCTGATACTCGGTACTCTCAGCTAAACTACCAAAAATCCCAAGACTCAAATGCTCACGTGGGACGGCGGTGCTTAGTGGCCAAAACTAGGGCATCCTTTCCCTATAGGTGACAGTGCAAGCAACACTAGATCCTCTACCCTTACCTTGGTGGATTTTCTTCGGTTGACTAGGGGCGTTGCCAGTTATTTCGAGACGTTGTACTAGCATTCGCAAGGTATCTTATCAAGGCCCAGTTAAAATTGAGCATGTGAGGACGATTAGGTGTTCTAGGATTTGAGTATCATATGCAAACAACAAAAAACCATATTTTTTGATTGACTAATCACATAGGATTAATCTAAAGGGAAAAAAATATTTTATTTTCTCTTTGTTTTATGCATGCAATCAGATTTTTTCTTTGATTATAGTCTATATCCTCTCAAATGTTTCCAAATACATACCTATTCGACGCCAGAACGGACCCAACGGGACCTCGTCGATCTAGACGTCTTTTGGATCTCCCCCCATTACCGAGAGGGGTTCCAGGTCTTTTGCCAATTAGGCGTCAAAGACAGAACACTGCCACCCTTATTCGTTCATCCTTTATTGTGGTATATTTAGTTGGGAACCCTAGTCAATCTCCCAATGCCACAACGATGAGCACCCCCACAAGGTCACCACACACCACTCCTCACACAACCCCTAGCGGGCAGAGGAGTGCTACCCATTCGGGGAGCCAGGTGAATGCACAGTAGGGTACATCACAAACAAACCCTATTCCTAACCAGAACATTTTGTTTTCACAAGACACAATGGCTACAACCTTGCAGCCACCTTTTCTAGCTTCGTTAAATCTACCAGGTTTAACCAAGTTGACAAACAACCCCATTGCACACAACCCCATATGGCCTCCCATTCCCACAAAGCTCCCTTTGGACATTCCAAAGTTCAAAGGAAAGAAATCGGACTACCCTAGAAATTATGTTATGACTTTCCACCTGTGGTGTTTGTCGAACATCATCGTTGATGATACTATTCAACTAAGACTGTTTCAACACACTCTAACCAGAATGACAACGAAATGGTATGTGGAGCAACCCTCTGCTACACATGGAACCTTTAGGGCCCTTGCCACTATGTTCTTGACCTGTTTTCAGTTACCCATCCACCACAACTCCGGAATGGATTTACTGACCCACTTTAGGCAAACCCCCACCGTCCATATCTCAGACCATCTTCACGAATGGTGGAAGCACCGTATTTTGTGCAAAGCTAAAATCGACGATTGAGTATTGTTAGACCTGTTCTGGAAAACTCTCACCGTAGATATTTTGAAAGATGCGACGCAAGAAAAACCCATATCCGAAGAGGACACCATCAGTAAGTCCCAACAGCTCGAGCTGATCTATACTCAGTCAGGGTATATTTACAATATCATGCCGAACGCCCTGCGCCTACAAACTTACAAATAATTTCCAGGCATGTCGAACTCTACAGACGGTTTAATTGGGTCATTGACTCAAAGTCACCCAAGAAGCAACGTTTAATACCCTGGTTACACGTATGATTCTACCCAGAACGTACCACAACCCGGCTACCAAATTCATCACATGCCTCCACAAAATTTGACCAGTAGAGTGTCGTCATATCACAATCAGCGTGGAGGACCCTATCATCCAACTTCGGGGACCCAGTATGCATATATACATGATGATGGAAGAGCTCCCCCCCCCCAAACATCCATTTCCAAACAAGGGACCACAATATGCCTAGTTTCCAGCACAAGAACCGCCCATGCAGAATAATGCATAGGTGAACTTTGTGCAACCCTCCCAAAACCAACCGTGCCAACAATATAACCAGGAGAACCCAAAATATCCTCCTAACACAGTTAATAAAAAAGGAAAAAACAAGCGCAAAGGAAATCCTGGACAAGGAGGCAACAATCAGCAATGCCCTTTGCGGTCTCAGGCTGGAGGAAAATCCAACCGAAATCAAAACCAGGAGCCAAGCAACTCCCAAAGGAAGAAAAAAAGGCCACCTCTTCGAAAAAACCACTCTTGTTCGATCTATGGTGAGTATGGCCATTACACTCACCACTGTCCCGACTTCCCTGAACTGAAGAAGCTACAGAGTAACCATGGACAAGGAGGATCCTCCCAGCAGATAGAAGTCATGCAGGAACCTTTCCCCCATCAAGGGAGAGTTAGCACGCAGTAATAAACTCTCGAAAACTTCGAAAAGAACAACCATGAAATATACATGACTGGTGAGGAAATGCTTTTCCAAACACGGAATCAAAATTACGACACCGAACCAGACACCAACGTGTCAGGGGCTAGTACCAGTGCACCAATAGTACATTTGACCATATCAAATATTCCTATCGAAACTTTTCCAAAGATGGCTAAGGGACCAACTAGGAAAACAGGAAACTATTCCAAAGCAACCCATAACTATAGCATTGTGGATGATCCAGCTCAATCTCTTGCTTCTAAGTCATCTTTGGAGGTATTAAAGTCATGCCCAAAGCAACGAAAACTCTTTCTTTCTACGTTAGGCTCTATCGACCCTCGATACATGCCTAATGTCTTTTGATTTAGATAAAGCCACCCCTAGGCTTCCTTCAATGGTCACCTTCCATATACTAGTGTCGGTCCAAAACATTACCATTCACCGATGTATCATTGACGAAGGTGCATCGACATGCATCATGTCAAAGAACATTTGGAAGAAGTTAGGATCACCCAAACTAAAGCCATCAGACATCACGCTCAGAGCATATGATGGTCGCCCTTCGGCCCCCATCGGCCTCTACCAAAACGTCCCGGTCTGCTTAGTCGGAAAGATGGTCCTTATAGACATTGAAGTCTTGGATGCCCAGTTGGACTACAATATACTCCTTGGTCAGATTTATATGTATGCCATGTCAGCCGTCACCTCCTCCGTCTTCCGAACTATTATGTTCCCCCATGAGGACCACATTATCACTGTTGACCAATTGACGCATAGCGAAAAGCGGCCCCTAAAAAAAACCGATGTCATTCTACCCTACGTAGACACATATGCGTACGTTCTTTTACGGTACCAAGAATATGGCCCCATCTAGTTCAAACCGTCGTCCATCCTTGGATCATTCCTAGGAGATCCCCCTGTTATACCTGAATCGTCACTTGATGTCACAGAGGCTCTAGTGTGCATGATGTCAACATCAAGCACTGAATCTAGTCAAGACACAGACACAACCAGTAATGACACCGATTCCTTAGCCACAGTAGCCTCTCTAGCCTACATCGCTTCCTAGATTCCTTTCCTCTACCCCCCAGCTGGTTTCTTATCCGAGCAAGTCTTGAAAATAGTGGTGTTACCAAATATACATTTTTTAATACCATTTTGGTTTCTCATTCCCCCTACTGGGACGGGAACCACACACATCACTGCCACAGGGTTAAAGCCCCTCATTTCCGAGGAGGACCCACCCATTCAGGAAACTATCAAAAACGTCCCTGCAAAGGAAATTCCCATTGCAAAACTGATGATTACAGCTAAGAAAACTGAGAGAGGAAAGAGGGTGGAGACTCCCGCCACACAGCGGGAATAACCAGGTTGCGCCATATGTGACATAGTAGGTCACCCTACCCACATTTGCCTAGAACTCGACGAATTAAAACCGCTCCTTAGCTCTGAGGCAGACATCACGACACCACGTTCTCGTAAAAAATAACCTGCCACCAAAAGTAAAGGCAAAGCATTGCGTACCAATCACGCATGCATTATCTAAGGAAATTATGGGCACTATACCCATCATTGCCCAGAAATCCCGCAATATTGGGATGCCTTACATGCCATCGAGCAATCCTATCAAGAGGATCCCTCCACCTAGTCATCTGGAGATGAATATTGCACCATCCTGTACCTGCAGGAGGAAAGACGGTCACCAAAAAGACTCCCAACCATGCCCCCTCCTCCCATTGAGTGTTGTGTACTCTATGATGAGCTCGATCATTTCATCATTGATTTCCCAGCTTTGGAAATGTTCCAGCGATGGTATCCAATTCATATAGTATATCGCAAGAACATGGACATCCAGTATTCATGTCAGATATGTGGTGACAATCACCTGGTGCACCATTGTCACTACATACCTAGATTTCGCGTAGTGCTGGCTAGTTTGTGCTCAGCAATAGTCAGCCTCTCCAAAGAATATGGCACAGACTCATAATCCATGAACAACTCGACAACCCAAGAAGATGTGAAAATTAGACCCATCCTCTTTCTGTCAACTGAAAAGCGACCAATTAGGGAACCCTTAGTTACCCCCAATCGCTCTCTACAGAGAAGACTAACATGTGTGTTATGTAAAATTCCTAATCATGTGGTCGCCACTTTCCCTAATTTAGCAGTGTTATGACGTTGGTACCCCGTCATACCACCAACTACACATGAGGGGAACCCCATATCTAGGCTATTTTTCCCAGTATGTCAAGGCAATCAATGTGGAAAATGTTGTACCTATATCCCGCAAGTTCATCCTCTAATCGATATGATGCACACATTAGAGAAGAAAGAGGACGATATCCTCAAATGGTATAGAAAGTATATTACCTCTAGGCCAGTAACCCCACACCCACATCGGTGTGATGGGAAAAATAGGATGGAGGACCAACCAAGCATGAACCAGGCCCAACCTAGGATAACATGTGGACTATGCGACCTGATTTACCACCGGGTCAATCAGTGCAAAGAATTGAAGCACCTCGCAAACATTTTTCACACAGTCTCTTCTCTCCCACAAAAAATTCTCTCGAACCAAGAGAAGATCACGCGTCCTTATTGCCAGATTTGTTCACAATTTCATCATACAATTAAATGTGAGCATCTCCCCAAGCTAAGAGCGGCAAGAGCAGCATTAAGTATACACTCCCCCAAAGAGTTAGATGCAACCAAGCCAACAACACGAAAATGGAATTAGAAGACCTCATCTTCTACAACAGATCATTTCCAACCATCCACATCTGGGACGAAGAGTAGTGTTTATTCCCACACAATATACTCAGTTGGCACAATGGTACCATGCACCATTTGCACTGGCCAGAACCACGAACCAGAGGCATGCCCATTAAAGAAAACATTCAGGCACCTCTGTACCAGGCACACTTTTCACCAACAGGAAATTGACCATCCTAACGAGGGACCCAACCTTGTGCTTACGCAAACTCCCATCACAGAGATTCTCACCCCACCAAACACCGACGACATGATACACCACATACGATTTGTATCATCATATATCAAAAATAGGATTGCAGCCGCCCCCACATCCCAGGATTCCCACCTTATTCCTATCGCAAAAGGTCAGGGTTCCTTGCGCCTTTGCATTTATTTCCGCGATATCTTGAATTTACATGCCGCCATTGAACTCCTTGGTGATATCCAACATCTAGAACAACGTCTAGTACAACTAGAGCTCATTGATGAAAGCCAATGACAATTGCTGCAACACAGCGAGGCCCACAAAAAATGGGTAAAAGCATCGTTCGACCGCCACATCAACCCGAGCTCATTCACGGAGGGAGAGCTAGTCCTCCACTACGATGTCTAACAAGAAGCCTTAGGGCCAGGAAAATTCAGAACTTTGTGGAAATGACCCTACATCATAAAAAATTTCCTCTGCCAGGGGGCATACATCTTGACTGAACCTAACGAGACATACCTCAGCAACCCCGTCAACAACCTTTACCTCGAGAAATTCTACCCATAAGGGCCAAGAAGGCCTTACCCTAGAGTCAACGTACACAAACCCAGCCACTATAAATTTTTGACCAAAAGACTTGTTACAAAACGTGATCGAGTGTTACAATGGGTTACCAACCTAACCCTTACTTCGGATTTGTTGATGGAGCATCAAGATGGACTTAAATTTTAGCGGTAGCCACCTGGGTTATCTATCACCATGACCAATCAGCACTCTACACCAATGGTGTGTGAATCAGTTAAGCAACAAACAATCAGGTAGAATATAATGTCGTTATAGGACTTATGAGTGACATCGTCCATCAGGGCATACACCATATGCATATCTACCTCGATTCCCAGTTAGTAGTGTCACAGTTAAACCAAAAATTTGAGATACAAGATTCACATCTATTTAGAAAATATTTGCATGCAAAAATATTAAGAAGACAATTTGACAACATTACATTCACACATGTACCAAGGATTCAAAACCAAACAGTTGATCGCATAGCTAACAATATTCTAAACTAGAATACATCTCAAATAAACCATCGTACATAAAAACCAAAAGCATAGAAAACATAGGTATCCATCAGTATAACATAATCCATAAGCACAAATAGGGGGCACACCATGTAGAGACACAAAAAATATCTCTCATATATATATATCAGAATGTATGTGTTTGAGTACAAAAAATAGAGTCTCTGACCCATTGGTCAGCCCAAAAAGATACACATATAAGTCATCAAAAATAGGGGAAGCATCCTCATAATGGGTACTTTCCCCATGTACAAAATGACTCTAGGGAAGTGCTCCCCCGGGCGGGGCACCTTGTTGTGAAACCAGCTCCAAAAATAGAAGAAAAGAGATATCAATACCTTATAAATAAGCCACTTCGAGGGGGCAACCTCCAATACATTACATGAATGAACAATTCTTGGATGATACAAATGAAAAAACCTCCTTTCTATATATAGGAGTCCATGGGGCCACAATGTAATCCTAGTGGGGCCACAATGTAATCCTATTTGACCTAACAATAATAATGTAAGGGCACAATAATAACAATATGGGGATTACAGGGGTACAAAAATAACAATAAGGGGGGCTACACTAACATAATAAGGGACTACACTAATATAGGGACTTAACATGCCCTTCTCCTTCAAACAAGTTTTGTCCTCAACGCTTGATTATTTCTTGATCCTTTTGTATAAAATTCTCATCCTCTCGTGTGGAATCTTCTATATGAAAGTTCTTCCACTTGTTGAGATACTTTGAAATTCATCGTACTTGTCGAGTTCTTGTTTCTGTGACTGCTTCAGAACTTCTTTCGATGTGATGTTGATCTTCCTGTTGTTTCATTAGATTCTGCACCAAAGTTAGGTTATCCTTTGAGAGTTGGAGAACTTGTTATTGATCCTCGATGTGATATTCCACTAATTTATCATCCATATTAGCTATTATTTGATCCTTCAAACCATCCAACTTAGCCTCCATTTCTGCTTTTAAACCATCTATGTCATCTTCGGTTTCTCTTCGTAAGATCGAAATTTGTTTCACTTGGTACCGTAATTTTGATATCTCATACTGCAATTCTTCCTCTTCATGCGTCATAGTAGAGCCTTATAAAGGCTTAATGGGTGTTGAATTATTTTTCGGGGCCTTTTTAGAATCCAATACTGATATCTATTCTACAATATTCCCTTGGAATCAATTCAAATCGATTCTTCAAACCAGACTTATGCAATTTGGAAAAAAAATACACACCTTTTACTTACTTTTGAGGAGCTCGATATTGAAATTGACTTATCTCTATACTTGCAGATCCTCAATATCTGAAATTTGGCCTTGTAAAATTCCTATGAAGCTTATTTCAAATGCCACAGGTCTGACTTGATTTGGATTCTTCAAGACAAATTTATGTCCAATCTCTCACAATGACCTAATTATGGACTGGTTCAGTAGAGCGAACTTGTACAACTTGCCACGTGTCACTGTTTTCTCCTTTGGCTCTGAAATTTATAGACAATAAACTAAAGTCTATGTAATTCTAGTCCCTTTTTATAGAATTCCGATCCGATGCTCAGAGAGAGAGTTATGAATATTTTTCCATGATAACCTCTTTGAGATGAAATTCAAGAGCCTAAAATAGACCTAACTTCCACAGATCATATCTCCGAAAATATTGCGAACCAAGCTCTGAAATTTTGCGACGATGTTCCTTAGGATTTTGGCTTCGCTCTCTAAAAATTTTATCTTCTGAATCTTCGTGGAAAAAATGTTATAGCAAACATTCCGCGATGACCTGTTTAGGTTAAATTCAGGAGCCTGCAAACAGCCCTAGATTCCACAGATCATATCTCCGAAAATATTGTGAACCAAGCTCTGAAATTTTACGAAGATGTTCCTCGGGATTTCGGCTTCACACTCTAAAAATTTCAGCTTTTTAACCTTCGTAGAAAAAGAGTTATAGTGAAAATTCCACTATGATCGGTTTGGAGCAACGAAAACCCTAGAATCCAAAGCTCTGATACCAAATGTTGTGAAACCGGCTCCAAAAATAGAAGAAAAGAGATATCAATGCCTTATAAATAAGCCACTTCGAGGGAGAAACCTCAAATATGTTACATGAATGAACAATTCTTGGATGATACAAATGACAAAACCTCCTTTCTATATATAGGAGTCCATGGGGCCACAATGTAATCCTATCCGACCTAACAATAATAATGTAAGGTCAAAATAATAACAATATGGGGGTTACAGGGGTACAACAATAAAAATAAGGGGGGCTACACTAAAATAATAAAGGACTACACTATTAATATAGGGACTTAACACACCTGGACCCACTGCCGTTCCTGGTACCACTACTAGAGCCATCGTTAATACCGAGACCACCACCCGACATAAAACTAGCCGATACCCCCTCTCTCAGGCCATCAAGGTCTCCAGCCATACATCCTTGAGGTCATCTAAAAATCCTTGAGTCAGCATCCCCTGGGTCAAGCGGTCCACTCGATCCTAGGCATCCTCCAGAACTGACACTCGCTCGGTCATCTCAGCAACATGAGCCTCTGCCGCATCAGCACGAGCTAGCTCAGCTGCAGTCTCAGTATCAGTCGAGCTACAGCCCTCCCCTGAAGGGCCAGCCTCACCACCGAGTGCCCCACCCTAAGGCTGTGTAGGAACTTCTCCTAGCCCCACACGAGCTCCCCGAGGTTCCCAAATAGGATCATGTCCAACCAACAAAGCCACAGGGCGAACAACCTCGCCAACATTGGCAAGAGTAACAAAAATTATGTCAGTGTCATCATAATACACATATAACCATAAATACTCAAATAAATGCAGAAAGCCACAAAAGACATACCTGTTGGCCCCCAATCGTAGCCAACAGGAAGACCCATGTCTGGATCCCCCCGGAAGTTCATCCATGCATAAGGGAATGGTAGGAACATATGTGGGTTGGCCTCAAACCAAGCCTGTGTAGTGGTGTTCCAGTAACGCCCCACCCTACCCCCACCTCCTCGAGGCATCACAGGAACCCACCTCCTCATGTGAGGCTCCCGTGGCCCCCCAGCAGGCACCGCCACCACCGGTCTTAGCAGCACCACCCGCTCGTACATAATGCTACATAAAATGCTAGCATAGGCAAATAGCTTCAATCCATCCTGGGCCTTGTAATTTTGTGCCAGCATCTTGTCATAATATAAAAGGGAAAGGTAGAAAAAATGCCTGGCCCTCAATCGGCGTAGGACACCAACCTGCGGACCCGATGCTCGATGTGGAGCAGATGACCCTACCATTCGCACAATAGATGCCAAAGCACATCGCTCAGCCAAATATTTCATCATGGCAATGGCTATACACCCCTCCGTAAGGGGCGCCCCGCTGCAATGACTCTCCGAGAACCGCTCAAAATCCCCCCCTCCCAGAAGGAAGTGGATACCAAAGTGCCTCACCCTGAGGCAGCGGCCCGGTCACAAAGTAGATATTCATCTCAGGATGGATAGTGAGTTCACACCCACATAGCATAAACACCTTATGTCACCTGTTCCAACACTGGATTAGGTAGCACAGAAGTCGATCCTATGACTAAAGAAGGTCATTATCCACAAATTTCAGGAGACCCCATCGCGCCAAATATTGGCATGGCTGACCATCGGCAACTAAAGTAGTATGGAGCTTGGGCCAATCCCACTCCCTTCACAATATCCTTTCATCAAAACAGGAGCACATTAGCAGCATAAAAACATCAAAAAACAGGGAAATTTTCCAAAAACAATTCACAAAATTTGCCTCAGCTCTCTGCGTGCCTATCCCTCAGAGAAGTACGAGGAAGGCACGCTTGTACTTATCACAGGCTCGTAGAAGGCATGCCTATAACTAGGAAAAGTGCACATAAGGCATGAAAAACCTTATGTTTGCGCGCAAAAGGCGCGCCAGTACCCTGTTCGCCCATGCAATCAAGGGTAAAAATGGCTCAGAATCTGTTAAAACCAGTATTGTACGGACCCCGGCACTGCAAACTAAACAAATTAAAATGCATATGTCATGGAGTTTACCTGGCCATAAAATTGCTAATCCTAGGTGCTCAGGTTGACCGCAACGGCAAGAACTGCTCCATGGAAGCCTCTGATCTCTCAATACTCAACAGACACAAATGAATTGAATTGAGCCATATTCGCCTATATATTGACCTTTTCAAAAAATTTGGAGGACCATAAAAGGAGTTCAGAAGGCCTAATCACTTAACCAAAACCAGCACTGTGATGAGCACTCCATAATGCCCAAAGGCAGTGCCACACATTTGCACCCCCAAAAAAAAAAAAATTCAGCGCCAGCAGGTATGCCCTCTCTCATATTCTTTTTAAAGCACATGTCTTTCAATAATATTTGGATAAATAATATGCTTTCACTTGGGGTAGTTTTTTTTGCAAGTAGTATGCAAACCATCCACAACTCCATCCACTGAAAGTTCCAGAGCAGGTATCATTCTACCCCCGGCATGATAAAGTCCAAGAAAAACTCTACATATCCTGACATCATTTCTCCATCTGAAATCATCCATAGGTTCCACAATTCTAACCATGTTTATCATCACCTCACCTTGCACATGATAGGCATCCTCGTTGGTCGGTAGAGCCTCCCCCCCCCCCCACATGGCGCTCGTCACCCACAGTATACCATATATCACAACAATAGTGATGCCATGGCCCTACCACCTTAGTCCAGGAAGTACCTCATGCCCATTCAATCGTCATGCATAAGGTCAAGTTTTACTATAGGAAATAAAACCCCTTTCTCGGACGACCAGGTTGTAAAATCATATCAAAAGCACACTACCGCGCCTCGCATTTGGCCCACCATACCTCCATCAGCATAACCCATATGTGATACTTTTTCATCTACTTCATCAACCTCACACATGATACCAACCAATGGGGCCCCCACCTTCCTCACATCATCAGTGAGCAAACACTTTCATGTTTTGGGGCACCTGTATTTGTGTTTTGTACAAACCAAACCCCAGTATTTTACTCTTTTGGTGAGTGTACAAAGACCGCAAATGGTGCACTATGTCCCCAACCCACCCATTCATTGTTTCTCCCATGGCAGAAGTCCCTATTCACCCTTGGTCGAAGTATCACACCCTCACGCATAATCCACCATGACATTCATAACCAATATATACCCACCTTGGATGTCCTACCGACTCTAGGGATTTCCCCATCATAAATAATTATGAATGCCGCCAAGCTGCTTTTTCTACTCAGACCTCGGGCCACTAAATCCCCATCATCAGTTTTCAGTCACCCCTCGCCATCATGTCTATGTTAAAACCATCACATCTAGGATCATGATCCTCTGTATCAGTGACCCCCTTGTTCGGTTGAGGCTTCCTTTTTGTTGACAACAAGACCTCTTTTCCAAAAAGGAAGCGGTACCTTGGATCACCCCTCCCAACAAAAAGGGAATCCTTGGGTGACACTATGGGAGACATCATTGCCCACAGATGTCATCGATCCTCCTAACATTCAACTACAACACAAGCTTAATGTCAATATGGTATCGTACCTTAAAACCATTTCACTTTGATCAAATTCATCGAAGACCCGTGCCTTTATAAGAGTCTCTGTCAGCAATGCTTACACGAGAGGTCCCAGCCAGTGCCTATGTGTACAATGCGCATTTATATGCCATACCAATTTCGTGCATATGGGTACCACTTTCCACCTATTGTCAAACAAAAACGCCCCTGAGGGCATCAGCAATCTTCGTCATCAACCAACAGATCACTACCATACTAGTGATGCAGATAGAATATGTATTTGTCACATAGATTTGTTTAACTAGCCAAAGCATCACGAGCATGGGACATGCCCGCCTCATATAAAATTTGTATATATTGTATTATACCATTGCTTATATGGATCCCACATGACATGGTTTCTCTTCGACCTGGTGCAGGGTGTCTCCAATTCTGAGCTACATGCAGTTCTCTCTCTCTCTCTACACACAATATACAGAAAAGAAACTATAATGTATTTCGGCTATACAGTTCTTCCTAGACCTCACACATTAGGGGGCAACTATTATCACTGGAAAATCATACAAGCAAAGGTGAAATTATTTAATGTCAGGTAGAAGGATTTATAGGACTGAGAGACATTAGAGAATCTGAAATTATTTAAAAATCTCTAAGGTCTAAAAGGAAAAATAAAATTGCGTACAAGAATAACTAGTCAAATGTGCCTTTGCGTGAAAAATTCTTCGATAAACACGTCTTTGCACGCCTTTTTCTCAAAAAAGTGTGCAATCCTGGGAGTGGCGGAAGTCACTTTCTGGGACCACAAGGCACACTCCAGGACATTGATTCCACACTTGAGGCCACCTAAGGACAATCGCCCAAGCCTCCTTAGGACATCAAGGGAGCACACAATGGAATAAATGTGGCACACAATGGATTCACCCTCCTCTCTTGGGTCACTATCCATAATGCACCAAGAAAGGGAAGGAGGATTTGAATTCTCCTATAAAAGGCCACCAATAGATGAACAACAGGAGAGCACATTGTTATGTTGGCCAGAATTTCCCCAAGAAATACCAACAGTGTGTGATCTGGAGCAGAGATAGAGGGGACTCAGTTGTTGGCCATCCAACAACTCCAGTCCACTATAGTATAGAGAGGGAGAATTTGCGCCAAGGTGGCTCAAAAGTAAATACATCCTTGCATCAAGACTTAGAACCCCTAGTTCTAAGGGCCCCTTGGAAAGTGGGTTAAATTTTCATCCTCATTTCCTACTAGCACTCAATAAGAGGGGATGTAAGAGCCATCGTTTGGATTATTGAAGTTGTTTGAATCTATTTAGAGATTTTGTTTTATTTTTTTTAGTTTTAGTTTAGTTTTATGTTTGAATATGCATGCTATTTCTCTATCTAGTATGTTTATGTTTCAGCATGTTCCACTAACTTGCTTGACTCCATCTATTTTCTTCTTGTGACCAATAACTTAAGAGGGAAAAACCACCCCCCTTTAGTTGGTGTGATTTCATACATTCGTGCACCAAACACACTAACACAATGGGGATTTGGGGATTGGGAGCCTAGGTAAATGTAACACCTAAGGCTTAGGGTTTTGGGAAAAAGGGTTAGGGAAAGGGAGTTTTATAAAACATGGGTTTAGGAATGGGAATTTGTAATTATGGGAAGGGTATAAAGGTGTAAGGGAGTGGAATTTGGTAATTTTCAAGAATGCAGTAGGGATACTAGGGTTTTAAAACAATTTCAAACACCAAATTCTAACCTAAATTTCACAACACTCAACACATGAACTTGATGAAGATGGTATTTAATAGCATTAGCTCTTACTCATTTGTTGGAGGTCGATTAGTAGGTTGATGAAGCTTTGGAAATGATGTTTTTCCACTTAAATGTGTTTCTGGGGTTTCCTGGTCATTTTCGCAGTGCTTGAGGCATTTGCGCCCTCACAAAAGCATTTGCGCCCTCACAAAAGCATTTGTGCCCTCACAAAAGCATTTGCACCCTCACAGAATCATTTGCGCCCTCTCTTAAGCATTTGTGCCCTCTGCTCTATTTTTTGCCAATTTTGCCGAGAAACTCGAAATTTTTCTCTCTTAGAGTGCTTACTTGGTGTTTGGAGGAGACAAATGAATTTGAAATGATGTTGAGAAGTCTTTAATACTTGATTGAATTTGAATTTAGATAAAAAAACCCCACTTTTCTAATGTTTCATTTCACCTTTTGAAAACATTGATGATTACCCTATTCTTTTAATTTTTCTTCTTTGCAAGATGATGTCACTAGATCATTTTAGCACTTTTTGTTGAATTTTTCAATAAGAAACAGTGAAGGAGGCATCCTGAAACATCATCCTCGATCCTAGTTGGAAAATAATCACCTAAACTAGGTGGGGCCCACACAAGCTATTTTTAGGTGTATGTCTATTTTTAGACATGGTGAGCATATTCCATATGTAGCAGGAGGCTATTTGTAGATGGTTGGTCAAATGTGAAAAATAGATGAAATTATATTTTTAGAATATTGGGCGAAGTCTATTTATAGAGTGTTGATCTAAAAATAGATGCATGTCGATTATTATTAGCTTTTAATAATAATCAGACTCTAAACAACAACTTATTCTCTTGGAGCACTTTAGTTCAGTGCACAGATGTGGCACATCAGCTGACAGAAGTAATTACGCAATTCCTAAGGGTTTACTGGAGCTAATGCATGGAGGACTCAGTTAGAACTCAAGTGGCAGAGTGATGACATAGTTCGAAGAAGTAGTTATGGAGTTGTATTCAGTTTAACTCAGTTAGACTCAGTTGAGCTAGTTGTATCTAGTATAACTGAATGATACACTAGTGAGAGTGGAGTGAATTAATTAGTTAATTAATTCACAAATAATAACTCATTAATCAACTGAACAATACAGCAATTAACTACAGTGCATGTCAAATCCAGTGGAGACCCAGTGCAGAGATAGGTGAAAGGGTGAGATAGACTATCTATTGTGACTATAGTGGTGCATGAATTGCATCTATATATACATTGGAGTTGCCAATGATAATAACATAGTCAATGAGAGTGGGATTACATCGAATTGGTCCTTGTAATCAGCTTGGATTTCACAGTGGAGGCAAGATCGGTGCATGGATTTGCAAGATTGTTCCTGATTAGTGTATGAAGATTGTACTGTACTGAGAGCTTGATAAGCTTTGTATGAGGATTTTCATATAATTCCATGATACATAATATATAGTTGGGGTTTTCAGCTTCAGGATTTCTCAGTTAAAAACTGTGTTATGTGCAATTGATTATTTTTTTTTATGCATCACATGTGTGTGCTATTAATTTTTCCGCAAAAGATTAACAAGTGGAATAGATTCAGTATCTTGCATAAAGTTAAATAGTGTGAGATCAGGTGGATCTTGGACATATGAATGCTTAGTGCATATATTTTCTACATGGTATCGGAGCATTGTTGATTGAATATTGCAATTGTGAAGTGATTTTGTACTAGTGGACAATTCGAATTTGCTGCAAGAGTTTCAACACTGTAACCGATCAAATAGGTAACCTGACCTCAAAATGGGAACTCTAGCCCAAAAAGTCTCAAAAAACATGAAAAAACACCCCCAAAAAAAAAAGTGTGTCTTCCAAAACGCACTTGGTTTTTTTTTAAGGTCAAATTTCAACATTTTATAAAATTATGCTAAAAACAAAATTGTTTGTTGAAAAAATGATTGAAAAAACACCCTCAAAACAAAACCAGTTGATGCTGGAATAACAAAAAAAAAAATTGTGTCATAATTTTGACACTTGTAACAATGGAATTAAAGACAACATATTAGGAAATTTTTTAAAATCGTAAATTTCTAACATTTTTGATAGATGATGTTAAAGATAAACAAATACATGTCTGAAGGGCTTATCATTTCAAACAATTTTCATCCATGTTGTTAAACATAAAATATCTTGACTTTAAACAACCCCAAAATTATAATTATTGTCAACCATAACCTTAAAGATAAAATTTGGTAGCGCATAAAAACCTTAATGACAAGTTGTAAATCTAAAGTTTTTCAATCTTAAGTGTTCAACATACTTGAACAATGAAATTATGGAGAAATTATAAGACTTAACAATTTAAAAAAATGAACAAGTAAATGAAAAAATTATCATTGAACATAAACAAGTAAGAGTAATTTTAATTTTAAAGGATAAAAACTTATCTTTTTTCAAATCTTAGCATAAGACAAATTTAAATATAATTTCAACCAAAACCTAAAAATCAAGTATCAAAACAAAGTGTTATGTTTCAATGACGCATATAATTATTAAAACTTTTAAAAGTATCTTATACCAAATGGTAACAATACATAATATCATGGTAATATCACTGCATAATCTAAAAATTCAACATTAGTTTCTATTTTCTATTTTACTTATAATTAAAATATCAACATTAGTACATTGAATATAACATAAATTATTTTTGTAATTCATTGTTACATTGTCAATATTCTAAAGAAATGAATTCTTCATAATTAAAACATATAATCCAACAAACATAGAAATGTCTCAAAACTTCATGAAAAATGAGATGGAAGTCAAAAATTTTATTTCAAGTTACCATGCAAACATCAATTACATAAAAGTGTCTTAGATAGTTATTCAAAATCAGCCATAGGTTCTGACACACCATCATAATCTACATCTTCAGATGAATGGCTCGATGCAGATGAAGATGATCCATATTCTTCTCTTTCATCAACTAGTGCTCCATCTGAGTCAACATGCATGCCCACCATTTCAGAGTTCAAAAGTCTTGTAGATCTACGTCTACATTTTGCAGAGCCCCATTTCAACAGTAATTGTTCTGGTAGCAATTTCTTCAAAATATTTATGGTCTGCAACCGAAGAGTTCCTCTCTTTGTCAAATTGAAGTCATACACAAGTATGTCAACATCTTCCAATTTTAAGACATCTGTGTGGTGACGATTTATATTTGTGCCCTTTCTTTTTCTCTTTCTGCCAATTATTTTTTCCACTACCATCTCTGGCTTGTACACACCATTGAAAGGGTAGGTACTTGTGGCATACCAATGTACATCAACAGCTGTAATCTCTTCATTTTCATTAATGACCTTTATAACCTTGGCAATCCAGAATGGATAGCCAAGTGTATCTTCATCTGCTAACACTGCTATCATGCAACCCTCCTTAAGATCCTGCACAGAACCCCTGTAAAGGTCTTCCATGGCTTCACGTTGTGCACGTGATCTTCTAGAACCAATATAGATTTCTCTTTCCTCTACCTGTGGGAAATTAATAATAGCTTGAGGCTGTTGTTGTCCAACATTGTGTGTTTCTTGATGTTCATGTTCATTTGGCATATTTTGTGGCAAAAAAAAAGGAGTCTTCAAAAGCGTATCCTCATTTACTGATCTTGAAATCATATCACTTTGATTACTGAAAAAAGACTCCCACCAAACTGAATCAGCAACATCGAATTATTCATATGTATCTCTAATACATCTTTTAATTTCCTCTAGACATTCAAAATAATTTATCTCTCTCTTCTGCCTTCGTGCATTATGGAGTTCGGAAACTGACTGTAATAACAATATCTTTGATGAAAACATTGGACGCTCTGGAATGAACTTCAAAAATGCTAAACCTGATGATGGTCCCCATTCTTCAATAGTTGAATACTTCTTGCCCCATATAAGTGTTATCCCATCAATTTTTTCGATACGAAATTGATGCTGGAAGCTAGTGTCGTTAAGTTGTTCAATGCATTTCTCCTCACCATGCGATCCAAAAATAAACCTTCGCATGTCAATAGTTTCTTCCAACACATGAAAAACAGGCTCTGGAATGTACGATTTCTTAATACATTCAATTAATTATGGCAGGCTCCCAACACCTTCCCTCCTCAATGTTACTGAAAAACGACTGAACATTTGATCAATATGATCATGAGTATGCCCAACAAGAAGGAAACCAACCTTTATCTTTTTAAAAATCCCCAATTCAACGAGCATGTTTAGATACCCAAAAAGAACTTGATTTTGTTCTCACGACTTGTGTTGTCTAATTGTAAATACAAAACTTCAGGAAGAATCCCAGACCAATGAGTAGCCACATCATGGATTATAGTTATGGTCAGATTTTCATCATTGTGAATATTTGGAGTTGTGAAGAAAACTCTTGGAAACATCTTCTCATTAAATACCATACAACCAACCAAGTGAAACTCAATGAAATTTTCCTCCTGTAATTTTTTTGCTGTGCGGACAAAATGTAGAAGAAGTGTTTTCTTTTGGTCCATACCATCAATTATCAATCCCAGATATTTATTTGGATGATCATAACACTTCTTTCGATGTTTATACAACTTTTGTCTTTCACTTGTTTGCTGATTGCGATGGTCTTGAAGTTCTTTGACAACGGAATATGTACATAAAATAAAAGAAACATATGAATAAATATATTTTCATAGTTGATAAGTATCAAATTTTAAAAAACAATGTTTTGAACACATACCTCTTTCTGCCCCTTGACATTTATCTCTTTTTGCTTTAAGAGAAGCACATGTGCTGCAAATCCCCATCCCTGTCTTCTTAGGAATACGAACATTGTTGAATTCAGTTTTCCATATCCTTGTAAAATAAGAATATGTAATAAAATTACCAATTCCTTCAACAGCTTCTGCATAATCTTTGTATAACATGAATATTTCTCGTCTCGAGAAATTATCCGGAATATGTATTGTGTCTTTATTTGGCATACACTCTCCATGATTTGAAAAGAAGTCTTTCATCCATGTCTTAGCAGTATTTGCAAACGGCCCCACCTCCCGTTTATAACGTGCTTCTGAATAATATGTGGGATCCCTTTCCAATCTATCCTGGATTCTTGACAAACGACAATTACCAATTGAATACAACATTTTGAACACCTTTCTGCAAAGCAATACATTCCCAATATGATAATCATAACCTGCTAGTGTAGATTGCATGCAACTCACTAAATATGAATTTTGCATGCTTTTATTCATTGACATATATGTTTTCCTTTTCTCCAAAGCAAAGTTGAAATCCATATTTTTCAAGCAATCCCTTCGACAACATTCACTTGAAATCAAATGAATGACAGAACTTTTTTTCGTGAGATATTTTTTCATCGCCCTTGTATAACTGGAATGCTTTGGATTGATATGAAAAGGTCTACTCCTACTCCTAGTTGCAATATTTGCTTGCAACGGCTTCATCATTCCATCATCCTTTCTAAAAGTAGTTTCAACACCATTAGAAGGAATATTATCCCCACTATCATCATCCTCAACATAGTTAAGAAATTCATCAACATCATTGCGTGGAAAAATTTCTTTACCATCATCAGTTGAAGAAAAAATTTCACAAGAATCATCGGCACTTTTGTAACCCTGACTCAAAAGAAATTCTTCACCATCTTGACCCATGCTTTCAAATTCTTCCCTGGGAGGATTCAATTCTTCATCACCATGAGTGTCTTTGAAATGGTCACTTGGAGAAAATGCAATATTCAGATCTATGTCTCTAAAATTATCATTTGCAAGAAATTCTTCATCCTCCCCTTCCTCAGTGGTGCTCTCATAATCCTTGGGATTAGGCATAAGTGGAAGCTTTGAATTTGTATTCACTATAATTTCTTCATCCTGCCCCTCCCCTTCTTCACTGAAGCTCTCATAATCCTTAGGATTAGGAATAAGTGAATGCCTTGAATCTATATTTATTGGAAATTCTTCATCCCCCCCTTCATCAGTGGTTAAATTATAATTGTTATGATTAGGATGAAGTGAAAATTTTAGCTTTGGAAATTCATCCCCGTCTTCATTAGAGGCTGCATAATCCTTAGGATTAGGACGAAGTGGATATTTTGACGTTGCAATTTTGCAATTCTTCATTCCCTTCTCGTTGGTGCCGACATAATCCTTAGGATTAGGGACGAAGTTCATATTTTGACTTGTACTTCTTCATTCCCTCTTCTTCATTTGTGGGAAATACATAATCCTTAGGATTAAGACGAAGTGGAAATTTTGACTCGGAACTTTTTCATCCCCTCTCATCACAGGTTTGCATAATCCTTAGGATTAGGACGGAGTGGAAATTTTGACGCTGTAAATTTTTCATTTCCCTCTTCATCAGTGATGCTGGCATAATCCTTAGGATTGTGATGCAGGAGCATCAAGGGCATTTTTTTATTTTGTAAATATGTTAAAAGGGGGTGTGATAATTTTAATATTTTATTAATTAATTTGAATAAAATAGGAGAAGGTGAGGATTTTTGTAAATATATTTTTGATTAATAAAAGGATATGAGGGAATTTAATTAGTTGAAGGATTTTAGGGATAAAGATCTATCCTTTAGGGATGTTGAGAGATTTAGGGGTTTGTTGAGGAATTGAAGGGATTGAGCATTTAATTAAATGATTTTTTAAAATTGTATAAATAGGAGGGGGTTTGAGAGAAAAACACATTGAGATTGTGAGAGAGTGTGTGATTGAGAGTAGGCTTAAACAGCAAGGCTGTAAGCCTTCAACAATTGTAAAGGGCCACGGAATTTAAATATCTGGCCAGAAAAAGTTGTAAGTCATTGTTTTGTTTCAGTTTATATATATTGATTGATTGTGGAAGTTATATTTATTTCTCAAGCAAATGTATATATATGAGACTTGAGGTATCAAATATTGAAAGATCTACTGAAGGAAGTGTGAAATACTCAATAGCTGGAAGGGTCGATATTCATATGAAAATTGTTAAATAGAATTGATAATTCAGGGCAGAGGTTATGTTATATATATCGATCTGTGTGTCTGATTGATAGAAATACGGAAGGAAATTGTCTGGAGCGCTAGCAATTGTAAATCTGTGGAATTCATAAGTGAAATGGTAAATCTATGTGAATCAATTGAAGAATTCAATGAGCATTGCACAACGCGTTGATTTAAAAACCTGTTTGCCGGAATGATTGATCCAATTTAAAATTGAATCTACAAGTTTGAATATTGTTTAGTGGTGGCTCGAGTGCAAACAGGAGAAGGATTGCACGTTGTGTAAATTCAGAGATAAATGACCTGCGTTCAGAGAAACAGTGGCAAACTACTATGTTGATAAATCGATAGCATAACCGATCTGGTAATTGTGAATCGAATGGTATGATGAATGTTGTAATTGAACCCCATGTACAACGTTGAAATCGTATTGTTAAGTAACGCTTGACTGATAACTGATTTATTTGTTAGCCTTTGGCTTTGAAGTGAATTTTCATTTGGTTGCCGTAGCAGAAACCTATTTGCAGAAGCGTGTGAACGAAACTGAACACAATGTGATGAATAAGTCGATGTATGGTAGCGAAAATGCTGTGATGGAGGATTTTCTGATGGATAGAACGTTGAAAGAGGTAAGGCGCAATATGAATTGGAGGTAAACTCATTCATAAACATGGGTTAAAATTATGGTAGGCCGTTTTTGCGTTGAGTGGTGTTTTGCAGATATGAGTTACTGTAAAGATCGATTCATGAATGAATGAAAAGCAGTACTGTTTGATATGGGATATATATATTTGAAGTTGTTTGACAAGATATGAAAGGTGTAAACAGTGAATTGAACATTCAGTTGCAGTGATGCAGAGGGCGCAGTAAAGGTTGAGTGTAAGAAAAGCGCTGACAAATTGTTGCAGAAATGCAGAGTAGTATGGCAGCAAGGGCATACCAAGGTGAAAGGCATCCAAGTGATCAGAAGAGCAATTGATTAATTCGACTACAGATTGGCAAATGGTAAGAATGTCTTCTGTTGTAGAAATTGAAGACAGATTTTCAAAATCTGAATGACTGTAAAGGGCGCATTGAGTAAGGATTAGTCTAAGCATTTCATTGCTTAAATAATGTCAAATTAATATTAAAACATGGTCCATTGCTTCATTGAATTTTGGTCATCTTTATTGGGTTGATAAGCATGTACAAGATTTGACATTAGGATTGAAATGAAGTCTCTAAATTAGATTGAGAATGCAGGTTGTAATTGGATGATGCATATAAACACACTTGGATGTTGGTAATTAAATGAATGAAATCTGGGTGTATATTGACAAGGTTTGATGAAAAGTTTATGAATTTGCCTGAAGAGGAGTAGATAGTGAAATTGATATGATTCCATATATGATGGCATTTAATGGGATCAATAGTGAATGATTTTGAATATATGCTGAAGATAGCTTCCACATGCAAATAGTACAGTGTGAAATTGCCAGCTATGGAGGTTTTGACTTGGGTATATAATGATGATACATTTGGATATGAACAGAGTTGAAGCTCCTGGGTATTGCAAGCTCTAAGCTTGCGTCAATTTGGTATCAGAGCCTGGCTCTGAATGAAGGTTTCTTGAAAAATGTTGAAGACTGAATTTAAATTTATATCAAATCATGTGTGAAGAGATGTGTATGCAGGTAAGGGAGATCAGATTCTAATCTGACAGTCAAGCAACCAGAGTATAGCTGGGAGAATGGAGAAGAACAATTAAGTTCTTAGAGGCAGGTAACGCAGAATTACAGAAACAGAAAGAATCCACAGCGATGTTGGGAAATGGAAATTCACTTGGAGCGTGCAGGTATTGTGTTTGATTAATTTTGATTTGAGTTTTACTGACAAGAAATGGATTGAGGATTGATGAATGCAGCAATGAAGTATCTCAGCAAAGGAGATCAAGGGATAGTAATGAAAGAAGCTTTTAATGATTTCTGAGTGGAAGAAACTCAGCAAAGAAGGAATTGTTGCTGACATCTAAAGTTTGCCAGATCAAGCCAGAAGATTGGAAGAGAGGATCAGATTTTAAAATCTGATTGACAGTAGTTGAATATCGAGAAATTGTGCAGAGGAAGCATAAAGATTTGCTGAAACAGATTTGCAGGAGTGATGAGATTCTGAAGGTAATTGAAGTGCAGGTGAATGGAAGGACAAGATCAGACGAGATCTTGGAGGTAAGATGATATGTTTTTGAAGAATAGAGTATTGTAGTCTTTGCATTGAAATATTATTGCAACTCCCAAAAGGAAATTTCTAACAGATAAAGGAAGCTGGTGAAAGTTTCTAGGTGAAAACATAGAGGTGGCAGAACCTTGAAGAATTCCAATAGAGATTGGAAAAGGAGGACAGTTGTGTTCCTAGAACATGCAGATGAGTTGAAGCCAGGAAGAGCAAAGAGAAGTGCTCAAAGGAGGTTCGTAGATAGAGAACCAATTGCTTGCCAAAAGACTGAGTGAGGAGAGCTTGGTGAGGTAAGTGGCGGCAGGACAGGACTTGCTGCTGAAGAGGCTTTAATGCAACTCATAGTAAAGTGAGTAAGGGACTCATAGAGATGGAAAGGATGATGACTAGTGACAGTCATAACAGAGGTTCTGAAATAAACCACAGCAGAGGACAAAAGAAGAAGGATGCCAAGGTAATTGGCATACAGAGACAGTTAAGCAAAGAAGAATATGAGAGGGAGAAGGCTGAGATAGCAGTTCAGCTTGAGGTGTTAATGGAGATGTTGCAAAGAAGTGAGGAAAACCAGAAGCATGGTTATGTCATAAGAAAGAATCTGAAGTGGCAGAGGCTACAAGAGAAGTGGAATCATCAGATAAATATGCAGTTGGTAAAGGAACTAAGGGAACTTGAACAGGTTATAGATGCCAGACAGAGGATAGAGAAGCTCGAAAGAATTGAGCTACAGCAAAAGGAAGATGCTGAAGAAGATGTTGAAATTTCGATATGTTACCCAGAGAGTGGACCATTACTTTTTGAAAGTGATGAAGAGCTAGAGGAGTTGAATCATATGAATGATTCGAAGCAGCCTGAGGACTTGATGACTGAAGCATCAAATAAGACCGTAAGGTCTTGTGATTTTAAAACTAATGATTTGTGTGTGATTGCAGGTTTGGAAGAAGATAGGCAGTGTTTTAAAGCTGACAAAGATGTGAAAGAGTACCTTCCAGAAGATGAAAGTTTTGAAGCAGAGGCTGGGAAAGAATTAGTTCACTACAGTGGACAAATGCTGGAAGACATCCTTGAAATAGTTGATGAGAAGGGGAGACTAGCTGATAGTCTCAAGAGTTCTTTGAGTTTGGATCAGCATACTGATATGCTGACAGAAGAAGAGAAATCAACGCAACATACTGAAGTGTTGCTAAAGGGAAAAGAGGTACAGAGGCCTTATTTTTTTTATTATAATGATTGTCTTATGATTGAAGATGTTGTTGCAGACGCTGGAACATATTTGGCACAGGTGGATAGCCAAATGAAAGAAGGAGAGGAAGAACATCCACTGAAGGATGTTAAGGAGAGATTGCTGAAGAAGGATGACAAAGCAGTTGTCATAAATGATAATCAAGAAGAAGTTGCAGGTGACGAGCAAAGGAATGTTGCAGAGGGACAGGAAGTTTGGGAGGCCGCAACATTTATAGTAGCAGCAGCAGAAAAGATGCAAAACAGCAGTAAGGGTGAAAAGGAAGCGATCAAAACAAGTGAAGAACAAGCAAGAATGAGAGTTCAGCAATCAAGAGATGGAAACAACCAGCAGACAGAGGATATACTGGACAGAGAAATTGAGTTTATAAGGAGGTTAATGATGAAAATGTCTCAGAGAAAGATAGTAGCAAGAAAGAAAAGGAGCGACAACAAGAGAATGGCAGTGAAAGATTGCAAGAGCAGAGCAAGTGGAGCACTACAGCACAAAATATGGAAACCTGGAAGACAACAACAGATAACAACAGTAGTAAAGCAATCGACAAGTACGGAAAGATTACAAAATAAAATTTGGGATCCAGGAGGAAATATCCAGACTTATGACCAGGTGGTCATGAATTTTCTTACATGTGGAGTCTGATGCAGGAGCATCAAGGGCATTTTTTTATTTTGTAAATATGTTAAAAGGGGGTGTGATAATTTTAATATTTTATTAATTAATTTGAATAAAATAGGAGAAGGTGAGGATTTTTGTAAATATCTTTTTGATTAATAAAAGGATATGAGGGAATTTAATTAGTTGAAGGATTTTAGGGATAAAGATCTATCCTTTAGGGATGTTGAGAGATTTAGGGGTTTGTTGAGGAATTGAAGGGATTGAGCATTTAATTAAATGATTTTTAAAATTGTATAAATAGGAAGGGGTTTTGAGAGAAAAAGACATTGAGATTGTGAGAGAGTGTGTGATTGAGAGTAGGCTTAAACAGCAAGGCTGTAAGCCTTCAGCAATTGTAAAAGGCCACGGAATTGAAATATCTGGCCAGAAAAAGTTGTAAGTCATTGTTTTGTTTTAGTTTATATACATTGATTGATTGTGGAAGTTATATTTATTTCTGGCTAAATGTATATATATGAGACTTGAGGTATCAAATATTGAAAGATCTACTGAAGGAAGTGTGAAATACTCAATAGCTGGAAGGGTCGATATTCATATGACAATTGTTAAATAGAATTGATAATTCAGGGCAGAGGTTATGTTATATATATCGATCTGTGTGTGTGATTGATAGCAATACGGAAGGAAATTGTCTGGAGCGCCAGCAATTGTAAATCTGTGGAATTCATAAGTGAAATGGTAAATCTATGTGAATCAATTGAAGAATTCAATGAGCATTGCACAACGCATTGATTTAAAAACCTGTTTGCCGGAATGATTGATCCAATTTAAAATTGAATCTACAAGTTTGAATGTTGTTTAGTGGTGGCTCGAGTGCAAACAGGAGAAGGATTGCACGCTGTGTAAATTCAGAGATAAATGACCTGCGTTCAGAGAAACAGTGGCAAACTACTGTGTTGATAAATCGATAGCATAATCGATCTGGTAATTGTGAATCGAATGGTATGAGGAATGTTGAACCCCATGTACAGCGTTGAAATCGTACTTTCAATTGTTAAGTAACGCTTGACTGATAACTGATTTATTTGTTAGCCTTTGGCTTTGAAGTTAATTTTCATTTGGTTGCCGTAGCAGAAACCTATTTGCAGAAGCGTGTGAACGAAACTGAACACAATGTGATGAATAAGTCGATGTATGGTAGCGAAAATGCTGTGATGGAGGATTTTCTGATGGACAGAACGTTGAAAGAGGTAAGGCGCAATATGAATTGGAGGTAAACTCATTCATAAACATGGGTTAAAATTATGGTAGGCCGTTTTTGCTTTGAGTGGTGTTTTGCAGATATGAGTTACTGTAAAGATCGATTCATGAATGAAAGAAAAGAAGTACTGTTTGATATGGGATATATATATTTGAAGCTGTTTGACAAGATATGAAAGGTGTAAACAGTGAATTGAACATTCAGTTGCAGTGATGCGGAGGGCGCAGTAAAGGTTGAGTGTAAGAAAAGCGCTGACAAATTGTTGCAGAAATGCAGAGTAGTATGGCAGCAAGGGCATACCAAGGTGAAAGGCATCCAAGTGATCAGAAGAGCAATTGATTAATTTGACTACAGATAGGCAAATGGTAAGAATGTCTTCTGTTGTAGAAATTGAAGACAGATTTTCAAAATCTGAATGACTGTAAAGGGCGCATTGAGTAAGGATTAGTCTAAGCATTTCATTGCTTAAATAATGTCAAATTAATATTAAAACATGGTCCATTGCTCATTGAATTTTGGTCATGTTTATTGGGTTGATAAGCATGTCCAAGATTTGACATTAGGATTGAAATGAAGTCTCTAAATTAGATTGAGAATGCAGGTTGTAATTGGATGATGTATATAAACACACTTGGATGTTGGTAATTAAATGAATGAAATCTGGGTGTATATTGACAAGGTTTGATGAAAAGTTTATGAATTTGCCTGAAGAGGAGTAGATAGTGAAATTGATATGATTCCATATATGATGGCATTTAATGGGATCAATAGTGAATGATTTTGAATATATGCTGAAGATAGCTTCCACATGCAAATAGTACAGTGTGAAATTGCCAGCTATGGAGGTTTTGACTTGGGTATATAATGATGATACATTTGGATATGAACAGAGTTGAAGTTCCTGGGTATTGCAAGCTCTAAGCTTGCGTCAGATTGGGACGAAGTGGATGTTTTGACTCTGAAACATTATCATTCCCCTCTTCATCAGTGGTGCTCACATAATCCTTACGATTATGAAGAATTTGATATTTTGACTCTGGAAATTTTACATCCCCCTTTTCATCAGTGGTGTTGGCATACTCCTCAGGATTAGGACAGAGTGGATATTTTGACTCTACAGATTCTTCATTCCCCTCTTCATTTGTTGTTCTCACATAATCCTTAGGATTAAGCTGAAGTGGATATTCTTCATCTCCCTCTTCATCAATGGTGTCCTCATAATCCTTGGGATTAGGACGAAGTGAAACTTTTGACTCTCGAATTTCTTCATCATGCCCTTCATCACTGTTGCTTTCATAATCCTTAGGATTAAGAGTAAGTGGTATAACTGGCGCTCGATTTACAGAAATTTCATTTTGCTGCACCTCATCAATTTTGTTCTCATCATCTTTAGGATAACGACCAAGTCGATTTTTTGACTCTCTATTCATGGTGAACAAACTCCCGTTATATTCACCACTCTGAATAGAGTTGTTGCGTGACGAAGATGTTGATGTTCTAGAAAGAAAAACTTTGCTATCAGAAGAAACCATCGCTTTCAACAAGAATAGGTTGAATGATACAAATTCCTCTCCCACTTACAATATATAGCTTAAAGACTGAAAATTTCCCTCCAAATTTTCTCTCCAAAAAAATTCGCGAAAAAAATTTCCCTCCAAAATTTCCCTCCAAAAAATTTCGCGAAAAACTTTCCCTCCAAAATTTTCATTTCATATATTTGGTACAAATATTAATCAAAAAATGTATTTAACATTTTTTTTAATAAACTGTTTATGTTGAAATATTTTACCGATATTTATATTCAAAATATCCACAGAATATTTCTATCATGGATGCCTTCCAAACTAAAATAATGTTTTTATTTGAATGATTTAACATTGACTAGATGTAAGTATTAACTATAATATTACTATAATACCTATATGCAAATATTAACTATTTTAACTATAATGACTACATGTAAATATTTTAAATTTTAAATTTTAAACTTACGTTATATTCATCTAAAATATATTTCAAAATTTATTAATACACTGTTGGTCTTCAAATATTTCACCATACTTTCTATTCAAAATATTCACAAAATATTCCTTTCATGCATGTCTTCGAAACTAAAATAATTTTCTTATTTGAATGGTTTAAGATTGACTACATGTAAATATTTACAAAAATAACAACATGTAAATATTAACTATTTAAACTATAATTAACTACATGTACATATTTTAGATTTTAAAATTTAATCCCATAATTTTAAACATTGATTACATGTAAATATTAACTATGATAACTAAATGCAAATATTAAATATTTTATCTATAATATTAAATATAATTAACTACATGTAAGTATTTCATATTTTAATTTTTAATCTGAGATTATATTTGAATTATTCAACATTCAGTACATGTAAATATTAAATAAAATATTAATTATGATAACTACATGCAAATAATAAGTATTTTAACTGTAGTATGAACTATAATAAACTAAATTTAAATATTGTAAATTTGAAATTTTAATCCCACATTCGTTAAACAGTAAACCAATCAGACAATATACGCTATTTAAAAGGAATGATTGTTTCTATTCATCACATCACACCAAGTTTTCTGGTATTTGTTAGAGCAAATTTCTGGAGGTGTTGCGTTGGCATTGGTAACTTCGTGGAGGCATTGCATTGGCATTGGAAGCGTTGTGTCGCTATTGGTAATTTTGTGGAGGTGTTGCATTGGCATTGGTAACTTCGTGAAGGCATTGCATTGGCATTGGAGGCATTGTGTTGCTATTCATAATTTTGTGGAGGCGTTGTGTTGGCATTGGTGACAACAGCTTTTTGCATTTCAAAGGTTAGTTTTCCTTCTATTCTGTCAATTTAAAGACGATTTTGGGGAAAATCTGTTTTTCTATAGTTTTTTTGTGTCCAAAAACTATTTTTTTAAGGTTTTTAGGTTCAAAAACCTTGATTTTTTAATATTTTTTTAGTGAAGAAAATGCAAAAAAAACTAAATTTTTTAGGGTTTTAAGAACAAAAATTTAGATTTTTTTTTCTTTTTTAAGACTTATAGGTTCATTTAGACAAAAAAATCCATAAAATGACCATACACATTAAAAAAAAAAAGTAATATTATAACATTTTTTATTTGTTTTTTTTTTATCATAAATATATCAGTGATTTCATTATTTAAATTTTTTTTTTTTTATTTGAGAATTTTTTTATTTTATATTCTATTTTATTTTATTTTTTTAATTTTAAATCTTCGTTTTATTCTTTTTAATTTTAAATCTTTAATTTTTTTTTCTTTATATATATATATATATATATATATATATATATATATATATATATATATTATAATTGTATTGTGATATAGTTTTTTTTTTTTTTAATTTATTATATTGTTATATTAAAACAAATGTTTTTATTTTATTTTATTTATTATATTGTTTTTTTTTTAATTATATGATGTTTAGAAACCAAACATAATTGTGATTTAATAATTTTTTTTTAATTTGTTATATTTTGATATTTTTAACATTTTCTTTTAATTAATAGATAATGTTTTAATAATTATATTATAAAAAAAAAAAAATTAAAAATCGAAATTAAAAAAAAATTAAAAAACAAAATAAAAATTAAAAAAAATTAAAAAAAAAAAATTTTAAAGTAAATAAAAATTTAAAAAAATAAAAAAATAAAAAATAAAAAAAACAAACGTGCCAAGGCCCGTTCTATGGGCGCCGGGGGCCGGCCGAGTGGCACCACGGGGGCGGCCCAGCCCGCCTCACGGCCCCGCCTGGGCCGAGGGCCGATTCGCCCGCCCGATGGGCGCCAAAGGCCGGCCAGGCAGCGTCACAGGGGCGGCCCAGCCCGCCTCATGGTCCCGCCTGGGCCGAGGGCCGATTCGCCCGCCCGATGGGCATGGGGGGCCAGCCGAGCAGCGCCACGGGGGCGGCCCAACCAACCTCTCGGCCCAGGTGGGGCCGTGAGGCTGGCTGGGCCGCCCACGTGGCGCCGCCCGGCCGGCCCCCAGTGCCCAATGGGCGGGCCTTGCTATTCATTTTTATTTTTTCTTTAAATTTTTATTTTTTATTTTTTTTTAACAAAACTTTTTTTTATTTTGGTTTTTTTATTTTTATTTTTTTATTTTCTTTTTAAAATTTATTTATTTATTTATTTATTTTTAATAATTTATTTTAACAAAACATTTTTTAATTTTGATTTTTTTAAATTTTATTTTGTTCTTTAATTTTTTTTTGAAATAATTTGTTTTAATAAAACAATTAAAAGTTCATAAAAACATTGTTATGTATAAAAATAAAAATAAAAATTGTTATATAATATAATAAAAACATTGTTAAATAATAATTGTTAAAAATTTCAAAATATAACCCAATATATATATATATATATATATATATATATATATATATATATATAAAGTCATTAAACAACAATTACGATTTGTTTTTAAACATTATATAATTAAAAAAAAAAATACAATATAATAAATTAAAAGAAAAACATTTGTTTTAATATAACAATATAATAAATTAATTAAAAAAAACTATATAACAATACAATTAAAAAAATAAAAAAATATATAATATTATAACATTTGTTATAAATAGTTAGTAACTTTTTTGTTTTTTTTTTAAATATTAAACAAAAACTGAAGTTTGAAAATACTAGTTTATTTTTTTTAAATTATTTTATACAATTTAAACACATTTTTAAATTTTTTATAAAATGTATTCAAAACATATTATATAGATATATATACATATGATTTATAATATTTTGTTTTTAAATGAAAATTTTTATAGTTAATTTTACTGCTTTAATTTCAAACTATTTAGTTTTAGAAATAAATTTTGTTTATTAAATTTATTTTATCCGCAATATTTTTCCATTAACTAATATATATATATATATATATATATATATATCAGGAAAATGGCATCAAAAAATATTTCTGTGAATGTTTCTGCACCTAGGGCAGCAGCTCCCAAATCTACGACAGCAGCTCCCAAATCTACAGCTGCAGCTCGACGCACTATGGATACAACTCCCAAATCTAAAGTTGCAGTTGGATGCACTATGGACATTGTTGGACGCAATAAGGATATTGTTGCACACACTAATAAAATTCAAGCAAGTGGGGCACCAGGTTCATTAAAGCTTATTTCTGATTGGAAGAACGCCGAGGAAATAGATTAAACCGATTTCTCATGGTATCTTGAAGACAGTGAAACGGAGGCTGATATACACATCTATCTGATTTGTGGTATGATTGAGTTAAATGAGCCATATGATGTGATGGGAAGAGTACGAGACATATGTATGGTCCCAAATACAAACACCATTTATGTTCTTGCAAGGAAGGCTCAGAAACGTGAGAAGGTTAGATATCGTCTATCAATCGTCAAGTATGACACAGATGAAATAACTTCAAAATTTTCTAAAGAAATAGCAAGCAACATTGCAAATAACATTGTAAGTATGCTTATTTTTATTTCCTCTATGCATTATTGTAAGGATGATTCAATTTTTTATAAATTATTGATCATTGACATGTTTTATTTTGTTTCATAGGATTTTGTTCCGAGTCTTTCAAACATGTTTGAAGGTATTTATATGTTGGTGCCAAATGTTATGGATGTGATCAAAACTTTCCACAAAGACAAAGCAAAGGAAAGGAGATTGAAGCAAAGAGCAATAGCTCGTGACACTGCAACAGTACAAAGAGGGGATCAACCAAGAGTCACTAAGGTGGGTCAATCTAGTAAACTTAAACATGTTTCTTTTGAAGGTGTCGAACATGAAACCGATAATTATGATAGAATTAGTGAGGAGGAGATGAGAACTATTGTGAAAAAGGAGAAAACATATCAGACACCAAAAAGAAAAATTGCCAAAGATATCTCTTTTGTACCTCATGAAGGAGAGCTTGTTTATAAAAAAACTGATATGTTATCCAATAAGACTAGGAAATCAAATATTGGTGAACCTGTAAAGGTCGTGAGCAGCAGTGAAGAACAAATTGAAAGCTCTTACGGAAGCAGAGAAATCATAACACCAAGTGCTGAGTTAGAGGATGGCATTATTAAAACAAAACAAAATGCTATTCGACAAGAGTTGAGGAAGAATAAATTAATTCTTGGTGGCCAAACATTTGAGCTTAATGTTAACCAATTTTATAGCCCAGATGAAGGACAATCTCAATATCAAATTAGAAAGGCCCATCACCTACATGTACATAATCTGAAAACATTGTTCAGGTTCAATCAATATGCGCATGTGGTGGATTATGTGGTTCTTGTCGATCCATGTCAGGTTCCCAACAAACAAGCATTTGACAAGACAAAATGTTTTGATTATAAATATTATGTAATTGGAGGGAACCATTCAATAGAGGCTAAGAGACAATTGATTGAAAAATATCCCAATAACTATCTTTTTCAAATAGTGAAATGCATCATTTACGTTGGCTTAACAGAAATGGAATCAAAGTTATTGGCATGGGATCATAATGCAGATAATGAGTACAGAATGAAAATGACTTTCATCCAAAGGGTCAGATTTATTCATAATGAATTCATAGAAAAATGTGGTGGGGATAAGACACAAGTTAGTGTAGCATTTCGAAAGGAATGTTTAATGGAAACAAGTTATCAAATTGATGAAAAAAAGCAAAAGATGGAAAATTGAATACAAATTTCTTCAGAGGCATAGATAACATTTTTCAGTTGGCATTTAGAACTGGGGAGGTATGGGATTTGATTGATGATATTTTTGATCGGTGGGAGAATATTTCCATAAAAAATCAGAAGGTTAGAAAGAGTAAACCCATAATATGTACCAATAGTAAGGGGGGTCCTGAAATGAAGCAGCTTCCAGAGGATATGACTATTACACCTTGGAGAACAATGCAAGGTGTGAAGGATGATAAATTAGTCAAATCAGTATTAGCCCGTGTGAAGTCGGGTGAATTATCAATGGAAGAAATGTGTGCAAAATTTCAAAAGTAAGTTTCTTGAATTATTTCTTTCATTATAATTTTATTTTAAATAAAACATAATGATGTTGGTAGAATTTGTTATACATGTCAATATATTAACGTTTTTAACTTGATTTATTCAGTCAGAATTTTTTTATGAAAATACAAGAACACATGGTTAAAATGTTAAATGAAGACAGTTGGGATGATGTTGTACGCAACTGTTGAGAATGCAGCAAGATGATGGAGCTTAGTGAAATGAAGTCGCCTTCACTAAGTGGGCCCGCAGGCAAATTCTGGCGCAAAGTCTATTTTTAGACTATGTCTATTTTTAGACATACTGAGCATAATTTGGGAATTCCAGTTGGAGATTATTGAAGTATGCGACATGTCGGTAAAAATAGATGAGACCCTTATTTTTAGGACCCAGGCTATTTTTAGACTGTATCTCCTAAAAATATGGAAGTCAAATATTATTTACCCTTAATAATATTTTGACTATAAATAGCAGTTTACTCTCTTGGAGCACTTCAGTTTGAGTCATGGAGGTGACTCATGCAACTGACACAAGGAATCACGTGGTTCCTAGGGTTTGATGGCATCTTGCATGGTTGACTTCAGTTAGACTTCAGTGGCAGAAGTTTTGGAGGAGTTAACGAGACAGATAGTGGAGTTGTGTTCTGTTTGTTTTAGTTGAACTAGTTGGGATTAGTTAACTAGCTAATCAACTAGATATGAGTGGAGTAAATTAAATAATATTTAATTTACTAAATATTAACTCATTAGTCAACTCAAGAACACTTCAGTTCACTACAATGCATGATCAGTTCAGTGAAGACCAGTGAAAGAGATAGATGAAAGGGTAGAGTTAGCTATCAGTTGTAACTATACTGTTGCTATTTGCAACACATAGATAGGTGGAGTAAGCTATGAGTATTGCAAAGTTTAGGCTGGTTGTTTATCTATATAAGGAGGCCATCACCTAGCATTAAAATACGCAATCAAGGTTGGCTATCAAGTGGCTAAGGATTGGAGCAAGTGATTTGCTAGATCTAGCTCGATAGTGTGTAGCATGGGAGGTAGTGCATGAGAGCTTGTGAAGAGTTTTTGTACTATGATTGTTACATGATTTCTCCATTATAATATACACAATAGCTGCGGGGTTTTCAGCTATAGGCTTTCCCCATACATACCGAGTTAATGTGTGATTGATTTGATGTGCGATCGCTTCTATTATTTCCGCATGTGACAATTAATTGTAGATGAGATTATGTGTTATGCATGCAATTCGAAATTGATGTGTAATCGGGTTAATCTCCATTGAATAAGTGATTTATTCAACTAATTTCTACATGGTATCGGAGCAAGATTAATTGTCGAGATCTATTACGGTGATTGCAAACTTATTTCCTCGGACAGAGTCTGCATACGGGCCAGGAAGCCTCCGGATTCATCTTTCTTCGGAAAGTGAAAGGTCTGGTAAAAGCCCTTTGCAGTCAATCTCCGATTTGGAAATAATTTGTTTTCAAGTATAGATCGGAAGCGATAGAGCTTGGAGTTTGGAATTCGAATTTTGCAGAAGGTTGTTCTTCTTGGTGCCGGTGTTGAAAGATGTCTTCTTTCAATGGTTTGCGACTCGAATATGCTCTTGAAGGCAATTCGAATTATGTTGCATGGAAGGATCGCATGGAAGCAGTGTTAGAAGATAATGGTCTGAAGGAGTTCGTGGATGCGGATGTCCCAAAGCCCACTGATGCAGCTTTGGTCGATGCATGGCAAAAGAAGATCGCGAAATGTCGAAGGATCCCGTTGGAGGGCGTCAAGGATCATATTGTATCCAGCCTGCATGGAAAGGCTACTCCATATTTAATGTGGAAAGCTTTGACGGATCTATTCCAGAGTAAGAGTGACCAAAGGAAGCTGGCGCTCAAAGATAAGCTCAGGAACATCAAGATGGAGAAGGGCGACAGTATCGACAAATACCTCACGAAGTTCACTCAATGCAGAGATGAGCTGGGAAGTGTGGGGGTTACTGTCGAAGATGAGGACATGGTCGACCTGGCTCTCCTTGGTCTTCCGAAGGCTTGGCACTCATATCAAGATAGTGTCAATGGTCGGGAGAAGCTGCCGGGATGGGAGCGCCTTTGGGCGGATCTCATGCATGAGGAGATAAGGAGGACTACTCGAGATGGATCTTCATCAAAGGGAGCTGATGAAGAAAACTGTGCTTTGGTGGCCAAAGCAAAGAAGGGGACGGGTAAGAAAACCTCTCATTCTGGTGCAAAGGGTAAGAAGCAGATATGGCGAAAGTGAAGTGTTTTCACTGCCATGATCACGGACATTATGCTACCAATTGTCCAAAGAAGAAGAAGAACAAGCAAGCGGGAAGATCTGCAGATGGAGAAGCTTTGGCTTCACAGTTCGAGCTTGACTTTTCACTGATTGCATGCTTGGTTACAAGTGTGATGGGATCGGTGTGGTTCTTGGACAGCGGTGCGTCATTTCATATGACGGGAGATCGGGAGTTGTTCTCAGATCTGGAGGACAAAGATTTGGGTATGCACATCGAGATGGGCGATGATGGTAGATACAGTGCGACTGGTATCGGTACCGTATCCTTTCAGAGGGAGTCTGGTAAACCCTTTGTCTTAAAGGATGTCATGCATGTACCTGGATTGAAGAAGAACCTGATTTCAGTAGCGATGTTGGAGGATAAGGGTTATGATGTGGTCTTCAGCGAAGGAAAAGCCTTCCTGCGCAGTAAGACTACTGGAGAGACCCGGAAGATAGGGGTTCGAACTCAGAACCTTTATCAGTTGCAGGTAGATGACTGCGCAGCTATGGCATGCAAGGCCGGAGATGTGGTGAGCCGGGATGATGAGGGCGAACTATGGCACAGGAGATTGGGCCATCTTCACCATGGAGCTTTGAAGATTCTGCAGCAGATTTCTACCGGACTTCCTAAGGGCACCCTTGCGCAGTCAGATCAGTGCAAGGGGTGTACTTTAGGGAAGTATGTGAAAGCCACCTTTCACGAGAAGGATAGTCGCGCCACGACGATCCTTGAGAGTGTTCACACAGACGTGTGTGGTCCTTTCTCAGTTGCTTCGACAGCAAAGCACAAGTATTATGTGATCTTTGTTGATGATTTCTCTCGAAAGTGCCGGATCTTCTTCATGCAGAAGAAGAGCGATACATTCGCGAAGTTCTGTGAGTTTAAAGCACTGGTCGAGAAGGAGTCGGGGAAGAAGGTGATTGCTCTAAGGAGTGATAACGGTGGTGAATTCATCTCGGCTGAATTCAAGGAGCTCTGCAGCGCAGAAGGGATTCGGAGAGAGCTCATCGCACCCCATAACCCACAGCAGAACGGGGTGGCTGAGCGGAAGAACAGAACGATCGTGGGTGCTGCACGGCGATGTTGCATGATCAGGGCCTACCCCTTCACTTGTGGGCTGAGGCATGCAATACAGCAGTGTATGTGCAGAACCGTTGTCCTCACAAGGTTCTTGGCATGAGTACACCAGAGGAGGCTTATTCTGGCAAGAGGCCCGATATTTCCCATTTGCGGATTTTCGGATCTCCTGTCTACATGCATGTGACGAAGGATGCAAGAAGGAAGCTGGATCCAACTGCTGAAGTTGGAATATTTGTGGGGTACACTGATACACCTCACAACTATCGGGTGTATGTGCCAGACAGTCGCAAGACCGTTGTGCGACGGGATATAAAATTCCAGGAGGAGAAAGCCATGCAGTGTTCGCTTGAGAGGGAGCTACACTTGCATGCAGATGAGGAGCTGTTAGTTCCTAAGGAGGAGCTTTCGGATGTGGATCAGCCACAAGAGGAGGTTCAAGAGGTGGAAGAAACCACCCAGGCAGCGCCAACCATCAGAGGGCGCATGCGCACTACAGAAGCTGAGCGACTGGCTCGGGATGCAGAGAAGGTTGTAGGACCACCTACAGCACAGCGCAGACAGAGACAGTCACCGGATCGGTACACCGGATACATGGCTCTTGTGAGTCAATGTGTTGTGACGGAGCCATCCTCTTTTGAGGAAGCTGTGGAGGAACCCGCATGGGTTGATGCCATGATCGAAGAATATGATTCGATCATCAGGAAAAGTGCATGGGAGATTGTCCCAAGACCGGTTGGGAAATCAGTGGTGGGTTTGCGATGGATCTACAAGGTGAAGCAGGCAGCTGACGGGAGTGTGGAGAAGTACAAGGCGATATTTGTCGCCCGTGGCTTCTCACAGATCGAGGGGATTGACTATGAGGAGACTTTTGCACCTGTCGCAAGGTACTCTTCCATACGGACGATCCTTGCTCTCTCAGCGCAGATGGGGTGGCACATTCATCGGATGGATGTGAAGACTGCGTTCCTCAATGGAGTCATTGAGGAGGAGGTGTACATAGAGCAGCCTGAAGGTTTCGAGATCTTCAGCAGTGAGTCACATGTGTGCCGACTCAAGAGAGCACTGTACGGGCTTAAGCAAACACCTCGTGCTTGGTACACTCGGATAGACAGCTACTTCACCGGGCTTGGATTCTCCAAGAGTGAGGCGGATCCAAACCTGTACCAGATTGTGGTGGAGGGGAAGCCGTTGATCATCGTACTGTATGTAGATGATCTGATTTTGACTGGCGACGAGCAGTTGATACTTTCATGCAAGGATGATCTTGCACGAGAGTTTGAGATGAAGGACCCGGGCATCCTTCATTATTTCCTGGGATTGGAGATTTGGCAGCGCAGTGGAGGACTGTTTGTTTCTCAGGGCAAGTATGCCCGGGAGATTCTGGAGAGGTTAAACATGCAAGGCTGCAAGCCTGTTGATACCCCTCTTCCTGGTGGATGGAGGAAGGGAGATGCTACTTCGGAGGAGGTAGTGGATGCCACTGTCTATCGACAGTTGGTGGGGTCGTTGATGTATTTGGTCAATACTCGACCCGATATATGCTATGCAGTTAACCAGCTTTCGCAAGCTATGGTTAAGCCTACCAAGCTCTTTTGGAAGGCGGGCAAGCATGTAGTGCGCTATATCAGAGGCACATCGGGATATGGTCTATGGTACAGACAGGAGGATGGAGTGAAGCTTTCTGGTTTCACTGATGCAGATTGGGCAGGGAGCCCAACAGACCGGAAGAGCACTTCTGGAGGAGTTTTCAGCATTGGGTCGACAGCAGTTTCCTGGTACAGCAGGAAGCAGAGATCCGTGGCACTCAGTTCAGCAGAGGCCGAGTACATGGCAGCAAGCTTGGCTGCATGTGAGGCTATTTGGATGAGGAAGATCCTCGCAGGTTTGTTCAAGTTGCATTTGGAGCCTACAGTGATCTACTGTGATAACCAGAGCTGCATCAAGCTCTCGGCTAATCCAGTTTTTCATGATAGGTCCAAACATATCGACATCGGGTACCATCATATCAGAGATTGTGTTCAGCGGAGGATCATGATGCTTTCATATGTTCCCACGGAGGATCAGGATGCCGACATCCTGACGAAGGCGCTCACCAAGAGCAAGTTCGAATTCCACAGAGGCAGGATAGGGATTGCAAATCATAACACCAGGTGCTGAGTTATAGGATGGCATTATTAAAACAAAACAAAATGCTATTCGACAAGAGTTGAGGAAGAATAAATTAATTCTTGGTGGCCAAACATTTGAGCTTATTGTTAACCAATTTTATGGCCCAGATGAAGGACAATCTCAATATCAAATTAGAAAGGCCCATCACCTACATGTACATAATCTGAAAACATTGTTCAGGTTCAATCAATATGCGCATGTGGTGGATTATGTGGTTCTTGTCGATCCATGTCAGGTTCCCAACAAACAAGCATTTGACAAGACAAAATGTTTTGATTATAAATATTATGTAATTGGAGGGAACCATTCAATAGAGGCTAAGAGACAATTGATTGAAAAATATCCCAATAACTATCTTTTTCAAATAGTGAAATGCATCATTTACGTTGGCTTAACAGAAATGGAATCAAAGTTATTGGCATGGGATCATAATGCAGATAATGAGTACAGAATGAAAATGACTTTCATCCAAAGGGTCAGATTTATTCATAATGAATTCATAGAAAAATGTCGTGGGGATAAGACACAAGTTAGTGTAGCATTTCGAAAGGAATGTTTAATGGAAACAGGTTATCAAATTGATGAAAAAAAAAAGCAAAAGATGGAAAATTGAATACAAATCTCTTCAGAGGCACAGATAACATTTTTCAGTTGGAATTTAGAACTGGCGAGGTATGGGATTTGATTGATGAGATTTTTGATCGGTGGGAGAATATTTCCATAAAAAATCAGAAGGTTAGAAAGAGTAAACCCATAATATGTACCAACAGTAAGGGGGGTCCTGAAATGAAGCTGCTTCCAGAGGATATGACTATTACACCTTGGAGAACAATGCAAGGTGTGAAGGATGATAAATTAGTCAAATCAGTATTAGCCCGTGTGAAGTCGGGTGAATTATCAATGGAAGAAATGTGTGCAAAATTTCAAAAGTAAGTTTCTTGAATTATTTCTTTCATTATAATTTTATTTTAAATAAAACATAATGATGTTGGTAGAATTTGTTATACATGTCAATATATTAACGTTTTTAACTTGATTTATTCAGTCAGAAAATTTATATGAAAATACAAGAACACATGGTTAAAATGTTAAATGAAGACAGTTGGGATGATGTTGTACGCAACTACCCAGAAGCAAGTTCTACATCAACACTAAAAGAGTTTTATATTGCATTCAATAAGGTATGTTGATTTATAAATTTATTTTATTCATATTTTAACTATTTTTATTTTATTACTTATATATATATATATATATATATATATATATCTGTGTGTGTGTGTGTGTGTGTATATGTCATTAAATATGTCGAAGAAGGATGGAAATGGAGTACCAAATACTTTCAAAAGCTTTATTGAAAAAATTAAGATGGAGAACATGAGAAGGAAGCGTCTTATGAATGTTGAACTAGATCCTACTCTTAATCATTACATTTGGAATGGGCTCGATAGTGTCCAATATCAAATAATACAAGGTGACTGTGAAGACATTGCATCACTAATACCTAAAAGGGAATATGGCCTAGTTATTGCAGATATTCCTCATGGTTTCAATTTCCCAGACATTGAATATGATAGAGAACTATATACTTATCAAGCTTTTAGTAAAGTGGTTACGGGTTTTCAAGAAGTGACAACATCACCACTTTGGCGATTTGTGACATTTCATTCAGACACACAGTTTCCAATGTTATTAACAAGCTTCAAGGGTAAAGCAAACTCAAGGATGCAACTTACATGGTAAGACTTTGAAATTGTATGTTTGATTCCTCCTAAATTTTTTTTATTCATGTAAAATTTAATTGAACTTTTACTATGTTATGTTACAAGCAAAAGTCAAATATTGTTTCTTCCGAAGATCAGCCTATTATAAATGATTGTGAGTTCATCCATGTTGAATGTTGGACAAAAGACGATAGCTATAAGCATATTATTATGAATCGAGTAGATGGGAAGAGTCATAGTCAAGTATTGGTTTATGATGCAGTGGTAAGAAAACTAACATATGAAGATAAAGATGCAAAAGGAGATATAGTTAACATTTATCAAAAACCACAAGAATTGATTAACTATCTTATAGATCTATGTTCAAATGAAGGAGAATGGGTTTTGGATTTATTCTCAGGTTCAGGTAAGTTTTAATATACAAATTTAAATTTAAATATTGTCTTTTTTAATTTTTATGTCTCCATACTAATTTTCTTACTTATTTTTTTGTGTTTGATGATTAGGTACAACACTAGCATGTTGCCTACTAAAAGGAAGAAATTGCATTGCCATTGAGAAAGACCCAGTTCAATGCAAATTTATTCAACAAAGAATTAACGCTTTTAAATTCCTTCCAGATGCGAAGCAAGAAGTTGGTTTGAGGAAAGGAGATTTTAATGAATCACGTGTGGAAAAAAAAGCAAAGGAACCTCAACCACCATTATATGGAATGATTGGAAAGGGACACTTTGGAAGATTTGCTGACATGAAAGATCCATTAGAAGACGGCGATGATCAAAATGAAGAAGAAAATGCTGCAGAAGAAGCCATCAATGCTGTTCTATATGATGTTGAAGATGTATTAGTTGATATTGTTGATGATGTTTAAGTTATGCTTGCAAACAAAGCTTATTTTTTAGAACTATTAATTAGTTTTACTTGTAATGTTTAGACTTTGATCTTTTATGAGAACAACCCTTTTTTTTTGCAAAAAACATGTGATTGCTATTATTTTTTGACATAAAATTCAATAAAAATGTTATTTTCTTAAGTTTTTTTGTTAAGATTCTCCCAAAAAATTAGTTTATTTAACATGTTTTTTTCAACAAAAACTCTGTAAAAGTGTATTTTTTGCATTGTATTTATATTGAAAAATTGTATTTTTTTGTCATATGGTTCAAAATATTGGTTTTTTAGCGACAATTTTTTTGATGTGCATTGAAAAATTATTTAACAATACATAAACATGTAGAAAATATAAACTTTAGAATATTGACCCTTTTTCCATCTTTTATGTATGTGAAAAAGTGAAGATATCATTACAAGTTTTTATTTTTTTTTAAAAAAAAAAAATTTATTTTTAAAACACAAGTACATAAATGCACTTAAAAATAAACATCTCATAGAAGAAGAAGACATTAGAAAATTTATAGTGTCAAAATCAATCCTATAAAAAAACGTTGGTGATGATACACCACCACTATTCAAAATCGACATAAAAAACACCACTTAAAAAAAAAAAATTTAATTAAAAAATTTAAAAAATTTAAAAAATTTAAAGTGCCAAAAACATGCTCAAAATTTTTTTTCTTGATTCTGCATCGCCACTTTTTCAAAATCAGGTGTTTTTCTTGATACTTCAAAAAGTAGGTAACATTGTTTTTCTTGGTGCGGCAGTGGAGTATACATTGAAATGTCTTTCAATGGGTTGCGGTTGGAGTATGCACTTGAGGGAAAATCTAACTACATAGCTTGGAAGGACAGGATGGAGGCGGTGCTTGAAGATAATGGCTTGAAGGAATTCATTGAGAGAGATGTTCCTAAGCCCACGTTGGCGGATGCTACAATACTTGACGCATGGCAAAAGAAAGTAGCAAGGATGAGGAGGATTCTGTTGGAAGGTGTGAGAGACCATATTGTCTCAAGCCTTCATGGGAAATCCACTCCATATGCTATTTGGAAGGCTTTGATGGATTTTTTCCAAAGCAGAAGCAACTAGATGAAGTTGGCGCTTAAAGACAAGCTCAGAAAAATAAAAATGGAGAAGAATGACACTATTCCGGTATACTTGACAAAGTTTTTCCAATGCAAGGATGACCTTGGGAGTGTAGGAGTCAATTTTGATGATGATGACTTGGTGAGATTGGCTCTCCTTGGGCTTCCGAAGAGTTGGCATAGCTACGAAGACTATGTCAACGGATGGGAGAAACTGTCAGGTTGGGAGCGACTTTGGTCGGATCTTGTGCAGGAGGAGATAAGGCGAAGTACCAGGGATGGCTCTTCATCAAATCATGATGATGAAGAGGATCGCACTTTGGTTTCCAAGGAAAAGAAGAAGAAGGGGAAGAAATTCCGTTTTATATCTGAGGCCGGTGAAGATGGCAAAGAGTGTGACATGTCCAAAGTGAAGTGTTTTCACTGTCACGAACATGGGCATTTCACCACAAATTTTCCACAGAAGAAGAATAAAAAGCAGGTTGTTGGAGGTGCAGCTGGTGAGGCTCTTGCCTCACAATTTGAGCTTGACTTCTCATTGATCACATGCATGGTGTCTAGTGCATTGGGATCAAGGTGGTACTTTGATAGTGGTGCTTCCTTTCACATGACGGGAGATGTGAACCTTTTCAGTGACTTGGTGGAGAAAGATCTCCAGTTGCATGTTGAGTTCGGTGACAATGGACGATACAGTGCGACTGTAATTGGTACCATTACCTTTCAGAGGGAGTCAAGTAAACTCATTCTTTTACAAGATGTTGTGCATGTTCCAGGTTTAAAGAAGAATTTAATCTCAGTCGCAATGTTAGAGGATAAAGGTTGTGAAGTTGTCTTTAGTGAAGGAAAAGTTTTCCTTCGGTACAAAGCAATAGGACAAGTCAAGAAGGTTGGGATTCGAGCTAAGAATATTTACATACTTGAAGTAGATGGGATTTCTACAGAGCTTCCTACTATTGGGAAGTGTATGAAATCCATGCAATTGAAGCTTGAGAGGGAGCTGGATTTGCATGCAGGTAAGAGTGAACCTCGGGATGTGGAGAAGCCACAAGATGAGGATCATGGAGTGGGAGCAACCACTCATGCAGATAAATTTGTTGCCAGATGGGCAGAGGGAGTGCATGCAGCTATACCACCAAGTGAGAGGTGGGGCGACATGCATGAGTAATCCCAAGAGGATATTTCTGGGCATGATTCATTGAGATGGTGTGGATCTCATGAATTGACCCTGGCTACGAGGTGCCCACATAGCAGTAGTAGCATGATCAATTGGATTGATGCAGGCAGATCAAAGTGACAGTGTCGGATACTAGAGCGTGGTTCAAAGTTGACAGCAAATGCAGAGTGCATGGGTGTAGAGTTCAACAACGCAGTGGTTCTTGAAGACATGTGCAGTAGCTAAGCAGAAGTCGAAGACTTTGATGATAGATGCATTAGATTGATTGAGTTGTTTGGATCCTTTCAGTTTCGGAAGTGTTGCAGCAAGAGTTGCAGAGCATATGCATGGAGTTGTAGGGCGCTTGCAAAGGTTGCAGGGCGAATGCATGGAGTTGCATGTTGCATGCAAAGATAGTCCTTTCTTGTTGAGAGGGAGTTTTGAAGTTTGCAACAAGAAACAGTGAAGGAGGCATCCTGAAACGTCATCCTTGATCCTAGTTGGAAAATAATCACCTAAACTAGGTGGGGCCCACACAGGGTATTTTTAGGTGTATGTCTATTTTTAGACATGGTGAGCATATTCTATATGTAGCAGGAGGCTATTTGTAGATGGTTGGTCAAATGTGAAAAATAAATGAAATTCTATTTTTAGAATATTGTGTGAAGTCTATTTATAGAGCGCTGATCTAAAAATAGATGCGTGTCAATTATTATTATCTCTTAATAATAATCAGACTCTAAACATCAACTTATTCTCTTGGATCACTTTAGTTCAGTGCACAGATGTGGCACATCAGCTGACAGAAGGAATTACGCAATTCCTAAGGGTTTACTAGAGCTAATGCATGGAGGACTCAGTTAGAACTCAAGTGGCAGAGTTATGACACAGTTGGAAGAAGTAGTTATGGAGTTGTATTCAGTTTAACTCAGTTAGACTCAGTTGAGCTAGTTGTATCTAGTCTAACGGAATGATACACTAGTGAGAGTGGAGTGAATTAATTAGTTAATTAATTCACAAATAATAACTCATTAATCAACTGAACAATACAGTAGTTAACTACAGTGCATGTCAGATCCAGTGGAGACCCAGTGCAAAGATATGTCAAAGGGTGAGATAGACTATCTGTTGTGACTATAGTGATGCATGAATTGCATCTATATATACATTGGAGTTGCCAATGATAATAACGTAGTCAATGAGAGTGGGATTACATCGAATTGGTCCTTGTAATCAACTTGGATTGCGCAGTGGAGGAAGGCTAGTAGGAGGGCAGATCGGTGCATGGATTTGCAAGATTGTTCCTGATTAGTGTATGACGATTTTATTGTACTGTAATATCCCAAATGTGATATTTTAACTAAAATTCCAGAAATAAACTTAAGCAGCAAAATAAATGGAAATATACACACAGCCACTAATAGAACACAATGGATGTCGATAAAATCACTGAGCCATTTTATTAATCCATGGTAAAAAGTACATCAACATAAAGTAACAGCAGAACCTGAGCTTGCCAAGCAAGCGGAGCAAACCCAGAAAGATCTCTGGCCCAACTGATGAATGACACTGGAAATGATGTAGATGGCTCGGCAAGGAGACTGCTACAAATCAGCTATGACAAAATTGGCCTCTCCAAAATCCATTGAAGCACAGTGATATCTCTGAGTGAAACCTCCTCAAGGGTATTGGGTTTCCGTCCAACACTCATAAATCACAGAAGGGTTTCCGTCCTGGGGATACGGCTGAAGTAGAGATCCACATTCTCAAACCTCTCATACACAAGAAAATGATCTACTCCAAAGATATCTCCCAATGGCCTCCTCCCTTTCTTTTATAGATCTCCTCGAGCCTTCTAGAGCATTATTTTATTATTATTTTATTCATGCAGCATGTTAGCCACCCACAATATTTTGTTATACCAAAAGGTGGCTAAAAACTTTTGGGAGCCTCCAAGGAACAAATTTCATCTCTAAAAATTGTTGGCTCTTGAAGTCTCTATAAGGCTTCCAGCCTTTTTCCTCTGTCCATATCCCATACTGTTGTTTCATACTTCAAGAACCTCTGATATCCTACAAAAATCCAAGTCAAATACTGCTGCATTCCCCATTTTTCCCCTCCCTTTCTTCCAACTTACATCATTCTCCATTTTCCTTTTTTCCATAAAAACCCCACAAAAACATATGTTTTCTCTTTATCCCTTCATAAAATCCATTCCCTAAGGTTAAAAACTCACTTTTTGACCTTGTCTGAACCTTGATTTCCCTTTGAAAACATTGAAAATTTTATAAAATGCACATTTTATATGATGTTTAGGCTTTTAGCCCCCTCGGGCTAAGCCCCTGGCTTTTTCCCCCATATACCTGAGCGTCGGGACCAACTGCTCAGTCCTTAGGCGCTAAACCGAAAATACAACCTTTCTCCGTCCATTTTCCTTTGAAAATTCGAAAAAAACCCATTTTATAAAGTTTTAACGTGAAATATTAAAGTCACGTGGTTTACTGCGAGATTCAACCTGGGCCGTCGATCTGCTCCACAGATCCGACGGAGCGGAACGCAGCTTGCCTGGTGGACTCCCCTTTTCCTGCGCTGATTCCAAAAACCGCCGGTTTCATTCCGCACCACCCTCCTCCGGTTGGTGTTTTTTTCCCGTCGGCCAGCGATTCCATACACTGGCCGACGCGTGTCCCCGACACTGTTCCAAAACCGTCGCGCCACCAAATCATTTCGCGTGTTAATCTTCGTACCATAACCACGCAGCGGAATCCACCTCCACCGTCCGATCTGGGCCCTCCCATCCGACGGCTGTCGATATTCTAACCTGCTTGACCTTTAACCAACATGCGCGCACGTTAACACAGTCATCACGCAGCCGAGAATCAATCTCCGCCGTCGATCTTTGTAGATCGACAGTCCACATTCAAATGCTTGATTCCATTGCTCATCCTCCAGATTCTCTCTGTTTGACTTTCAACGCCCCCTGATTACATCTTGACCGTCCAAACTGATCCAGATCAATGGCGCGATTTCACTACGGGGGTATGCCCCCAAAAAATTTCCTCCATACATCCGAACCCCCCGTAGTCATCCCCGACCGTCGATCTCGGCGCGAATCGACGGCTCTGATTTAATCCTCATCCCCCCATGATTTTTTTTGACCATTCTGAGATTAAATCACAGCCGTTGGATGATGCCATCCAACAGCCCACGCTCCTCCGCACAGTCCCCGATGCAGATTGACCTATACGCAGGATTATATAACGTTTCTTCGTGTTCTTTGCAGGTTTAAATGTATTTTCTGTCATTTCCAAAGAAGATTCGGCGACTGAGGGTGACGACCCTCCCTTGTTCGATTCCTCCGAGGAAATCATCCACAAGGTTTAAAATCAGGTTATATTGGTGTTTTCACAGGCATTGATGCCTTACATACCCTGCGTAGCCCTACACGACAGAAAAACCATGAAGATCAGCGCAGAGAAAGAAAATCAGATGTTGAAGACCAAAAATGAACCATAACAGCAGATTAGTGGACAGATTTGTGGGGATTAAGGCTAAGACAGTTATCAAACGCCTAATCCCAGGATCTAAAACACAGATTAAAGAAAAATCTAAAAGTATTTTATCAGCAAAACCTTCACCGCCACAGATGGAAGCAAATTGATTCTTCCCAGCAACTAAAGCGCCACCTGTGCCTCAAAGGATTCAATCAAGAACTGAATTTATTGATCAAAGTCAGATATTTTACCTCAAAGCAGCCGAAGGGTTAATTCTGCCAGGAAATTAATAGCAGAATGTCGGCAGAGTAACCCTATCATCACACAGAGCCTCAAAAGTCAACTAGAGCTCCCACCAAGCTTGAATCGTAAGTGTAAAACAGTTAATGCAGTGAAACACCTGTATAGTCTCTTCATTTGAGCCCCCAAAGGCCAAGAAGACATTAATTCTGCATTAATTGTATTTGAGATCTTTTCATCAGATCTCACCTCCTCATCCTTCTATAAATACTTCAGTAGAAGATGAGTGAGGGGTTGGTTGTTAATGTAATTGCTGAAGCATTGTAATTGTAACTAAGCTGAAGACTCTTGATTGTAGATAGGATTTCACTGGCTCTTGGAGCTCTGCCTGTAGCAGATAAGTTAGGTTATGAAGAGAGATGGATTAAAACACTAGATTTGAATATTGTAACTGGTTTGAAGCATCAATACAAGTTGATTTATGGGATCCTGGTCTATGCTGATGGTGATGTTATTCTCACTGTAACTTGTATTTTGTTTCTGTTTTTTATTTGTTTCATTTTCCACTATAAAGAACAGTTTAAACAGGGTTAGGACCTACTGTATATCAGTAACCTTCTCTGGCTGAGAAACCTTTATTTAAATATTTTATTTCGACTGTGTTATTTGAAAATGATTTAATTCAGTTTAAGTACAGGGATGTTGGCGTTCCCTCGTCTTTTTGTCTTAGTTGAATGTTATTTTTAAATGTTACTTTCAATATATGTTGTGTAAAGATGAACTGAGGAAATTAAGATTAGCCCTGAGTCCCTTTCTTATTTGCTCAACTATTTGATTGTTTCCCTTAGGATGTGTTAAAAGATGACTAGTTTCAAAGTACTTATCAGATCTTAGGCCATTCTGTGTTACCTTTGTGATTGTCTTGAAAGTAACCAAGTAAAGAAGAGCTAGGAGAGGATTTTTGGTGCGCCCGGCCCGCTAGCTTCTACTCCAAAAGTTGCCTTCAAGTTTCCCTTTTGTTTTTATATGTTTTCTATCAGAAGTGTATCAAAGGGTGGATAGTTTCAAAGTACTTACCAGATCCTAGTTTGCTTCTATGTTTTTCTACCATGTATGTCAAAATCGACTAGAATCAAAGTACTTATCGAGATCTTGAGTGTCTTGTTCCTGTATCTGTTTATTTCTCTTTCTTGATGTATCACTCCATTCCATAAATCAAAACTTTAAAGAGATCCTTAGGCATAGATTACTTGCCCCATAGACCACTCTTGAACTGTTCATTTTCAATTAAATCCCCCTTATGACTCCATAGCCCTTTGGACTAAAAAACACCGCCATCATCTTTCTTCTTAGCTAAAGCTTACTCTTTTCACTTGCAACTTCTCACTTTTGAACCTATTTGCATATAGATCTTTCTGACTCAGATAGCAACTATGTTCAACCATCCAAAAAACCAAACAAACCCTTGGTCTTCATAACTAGCCTAATATCTTTACCCTAAACTTCAAAGACAAATCCATCTTTGCACATATTGGAGAGATCCCTCTCCGAATTCAGGAGGGCTAGATCCTAGAATCCCAAAGATGGTTGAAATGATGTTAACTCTGTGATCGGACTTTTGCCAATCTTGCTTATTACAGAGACCTAACATTTCTGGCGACTCCGCTAGGGAATGAGTGTTTGTATAAGACCTTAGAGACCCCAGAAAAACTTTCATTCAAGAAAACCTTGAGAGTAAAAGCAGCCTTTTCAAGCACTACCAAGAAATGGTAATCATGATGAAACTTGTTTGAATCAGTGACAAACTAGGTTAACTCTAGGATTCTCTTAAGTTCTTATCTAACCTTGGATAATCAGCTAGCTTAGCCATAAGAGTAGACTGTCTTTGTCTCACAACCGTAGCTAAGTTTGAAGCAAAGGTAGATTATTCTTAGAAACCACAAATAAAAACAATTCAGAAAAATACCAAAAACATTTCAGATTGGTAGTAAAACACTAGTTTTTGATACCTTGTCTACACCTTTTGATGTGTTTTACCCTATACTCTTAGACAGAGTCTGGAAAGGGCCAGGTAGCCTCCGGATCTCATCCTCTTTTAGAGGTGACATATCTGGTGAATGCCCTCCCAGTCAATCTCTAGTTAGAGTTTGTTGTGTTTTGGGATACCCTTCGAAGGGACGTTTCACAAACACTGTGGTGGACAGTGTACCTCTTTGAAAACACTCTCAATTTTCCACCTGGCGACTCCACAATCCTAATCAGACCTTAAGACTCCACTGGGGACAACCCTTATCATTATAATATCATTGAAATCTAGTCACAGGACTGTAGGATTAAAATTTGTGAAAAAGTTTAGTTAACCTCTCAAAGACTGTCATATCTGGTTGAAATTTTCTTGTTTATTTAGGTCTAAAAACATAGCATAGTGGCTCCTAGAAAAGTTCACACTAGAGCCCATCCTGACCCTGATCCACCTGAGATAGTTGATAACCCAGAAATAATCCTTAGGAAGTCTCCTAAGATAGAATCTTCAACTCTTTTCAGATCATCCCTAAGAGCTAATTCAGTCTCTGAAAATCTTTCAGCTCTGCAACAATCACAAGCTCACCTATTAAATCCATTTAGAACTAGGTCCCTTGATGATTTAGATCAGTTAGATTCTGAGTCTTCACATTAATCTCCGGAAACAAGTGAACACCTTGGGAATAGAGAATCAACACCTCCTGATTTACATTTTCTTCTTAACTTAGGTGTCTCTCATCCAAGATCAGCTCAGCAATCTACTGTTGTTCCATCCACTTCTGTTCATCCTTCATCCACTGTTCAAACCACTTCGTTTCAGCCCACCCCACCTCTTGTCAATCCACCCCCACCACCTATCATGGCAGCATGGTATGCTCCCTTAGTCCTTCCAGTACCATTAGTCAATCTTCCACAGGACTATCAGTCCAAAATCCCATTGTATGATGCTAGCAATACTATAACTACATCGCAACATGTGGACAAGATGAATTACTACTTTGACAGAAATGAAATTGATGATGATTCTGTCAAGCTTAGACTATTTTCTCAAAGTCTGGGGGGAGAAGCAAGAAAATGGTTTAAAGTTTTAGCCCCCCATAGTATTAATGATCTCCAAGGCTTCCATCAAACATTCTTAAACAAATGGGAAGTGAGGAAGAATCCTCTCCAATTCCTTGCTGACTATAACAATCTCCATAGGAACCCAGGGGAAAGTGTACAGGCTTATTGTACCAGATTTAACAGTGTATAATGCGCTTTCCCCAGAATTAAAACCTCCACAAGGTTCAGCTTTAAACAAGTTCCCTGAAGGATTTGACGCTGACATGACCTATTCACTCAGAGAAAGAGATTTTGCAACTCTTGAAGACATGCAAAGGGGTGCTCTTTCTGTGGAAGTCAACCTAATGGAGAAGAGAGCGAGGATGAAAGCTGAAAAGAGAGTATCTTTTAGAGAGGAATCCGCACCTTCCACTTCAAGCTCAAAGATGGAAATAATGATGGAAGAAATGATGAAGAAAATGAGCATTCTTGAGAGAGCACAAGCAAGTCAAAATCAAACTGCTCCTCAAAACAGAAACCAGAATCAGAATATGAGAAGAAACCAACCCCTAAACAGACCAAGGGAAGATGATCAGCAGATCACTCCTCCCTTTCATCAAAACTATGTAAGTGAGGTTGAGGAAACGGATCAAATAACAGAGGAGGATGATATAAACTTATTCGGGGTAGATGATGATGACTTCGAGGTTCATTATGATAGGAAACAAGGTCTTTACACACCTTACGACGACAAAAGAGATGATAATGAAAATTATTATCAAAACATGGAAAATTCCATCACAGAGCCTTCAAAGGAATATGAACTTAGAAGCAAATCTAATCAACAAACCCCCAACAACAAAACCTCTGACAAATCTTCTCAAAGCAGCACTGCAACCAAGCCTAAGACAGTCAAACAAAAAGACAAAACAGTGGCTGATAATTCTAGTAAAGGTAAAGAGAAAGACACTCAAAATCTTGAAAAACGGAGTGCAAACATCAGTATTACTAACACTTCAGCTAGTACTCCTATTTTAACCAATGTGTCAACTGTAGATAAAACAAATCAGCAAGTTGTTGTTGCTCATAAAGTGGCAGTAAACAAGGCTGAAACCAGCACCTTAAAGAATCAAATTCCTTTCAGTTTGGAACAGGAAATCTCAAAGATCAAAATTTCTGTTCCTTTGACTGAGTTAGCCGCCCAACATGTATATAGGTCCAAAATTTTGAAGGCTTTGAACATAGAAGCAAATGAGGATACACTCAATCTTAATGACGACCATCCAGAGCTTATTTTTGGTCCAAAGATTGAAGGTAAGTTTCAAGAGGGACCTGTCCCTCCCTTCTATGTAAGTTTAAATATTCATGACAAGATTTTGCACAATGCTATGCATGACTCAGGCGCTTCCCATAATTTAATGCCAAAAGCTGTAATGGAAAGCCTGGGTCTTGAAATTACCAGACCTTACAAAGACCTGTACTCCTTTGACTCAAGCAGAGTTAAATGTCTAGGATTGATCAAAGACCTCTGTGTTAATTTGGCCCAAATTCCAGCCAAGTGTTTGGTCATGGATGTTGTTGTGGTTGATGTCCCCCCAAAGTATGGAATGCTTTTATCAAGATCTTGGGGGGCTATGTTACAAGGGACTATGCAGATGGACATGACCTATGCGACTATCCCTGTTTTCAATCAGAATATAAGACTTTACAGGGAGTCTCATATGCAATACACAGTGACAAGTCAAGACAGACCTCAAAACTCTCCTATGTATTCTATGAGCACAGGCCTTGATTCTTTTATCATGTTTAATGATGAAACACTTACCGAACAAATCACTTCCACAGAATTAATGGCTGATACGGAGGGAGAAGAACATGGCACTCAAATGTCAAAACAATTTGCTGCACTGGAAAACTTCAGCAAACCAAGCACAGGTCTTGAACTAAAAATCATCAATCCATTAAACTTAAAACTTGACAGTCAAGAGAACTATCCTCAACCCGATGAAAAACTTGAGGAGTCAAATCATACGAAGGACATGCACCAAATTGATGAAACTGAAAATGATCCTCTTTGGAGTATGTATTTTGATGGGTCATGCACTAAAACTAATGCTGGTGCAGGTGTCTGGATTACTAACACTGAAAACAATCATACAGAATGTATTTCATGTAAATTAAACTTTCAGTGTTCCAACAACATAGAAGAATATGAATCCCTTCTCTTAGGCTTGCATCTCTTGAAGAAATTAGGAGCCAAAAGAATTAACGTATATGGGGATTCTGAGTTAATTATTAGACAAGTCAATGGGGAGTATAATGCAAATCATCCCAGACTTAGAGCCTATCGGAATGATGTCATGGACCTTTTAAAAACATTTGAGGAGGCCAACCTGAGGTTTGTCCCGAGGAAAAGAAACACTGCAGCCCACAATTTGGCCTATGCTGCTAGAACCTGCCTAATGCTATATGATGACACATCTCAGATAAAATTCAGACCAGCTGTCCCAGATAACAAGAAATATTGGCAGGTGTTTGATGGAGATAAACAAATAGAAGACTTCATGAAATTCAGAAATGAGTTTGAACTCCATAGCTCAGATTCAGACTATGATACAGACTGCAGTGAAGAAAATTTTCTTGGTGAAGAAGAACCTTCTCCTGAGCTTATAGATATTAACCTTCAGACTAGCAAACTTAGAAACCAAACAAAATTAAGTGCAGAATCTAAAACAGAGGAGTTGGAAACTCTGCATTCTAAGGATGATAGTTTTCCCAAGGGTTTGGCCCCTCTAGAAGAATTGTTTGATTTTAATGATGTGGCCAATAAACCGAAACTGGAACCTGTAGAAACTGAAGTGGAGGAATGCAATATAGGCAGTGAGGAAAAACCAAAAATGATCAAACTGTCCAAAACTTTGCCAGCTCACATTAAACTCAAGTACATAGAGCTGTTCAAAGAATTTTCTGATGTTTTTTCATGGAGTTACGAAGATCTTAAGTCCTATGACACTGAAATAATACAGCACAAAATCCCTCTTAAAGAAAACCAAAAACCATTCAAACAGAAACTGCGCAGAATAAACCCTGTCCAGTTTCCATTGGTTAAGAAGGAAATCATGAAGATGCACGATGCTGGTATTATTGTCCCTATTAGATATTCTGAATGGGTATCTAATCTGGTGTCTGTTAGGAAAAATACTGGAGAAATCAGGCTTTGTATAGAATTTAGAAATTTAAACAAAGCTTCATTAAAAGACAACTACCCTTTGCCCAAAATGGATCATATTTTACAAAGGGTGGTGGGGTCTAAAAGAATTTCTTTGCTAGATGGCTATTCAGGGTACAATCAAGTTTTAGTTCACCCTGCTGATCAATTAAAGACAGCTTTTACTACACCTTGGGGCACTTTCATGTATGTGAAAATGCCTTTTGGTCTAATGAACGCTGGAGCAACCTTTCAGAGAGCCATGGATATAGCATTCTCGGAAGAATTGGGTTTCTTCATCATTATCTATCTTCATGATGTCAGTGTGTTTTCAAAAATAGATGAAGAACACTTAGAACATTTGAGGAAAGTCTTCGAGAAGTGCCGAAAGTTTGGGATATCTTTGAACCCTAAGAAGACTTTATTTGGGCTCCAAGAAGGTAAACTTCTTGGGCACATTATTTCTGAGGAGGGTATTAGGATTGATCCCAAGAGGATTGAAGCCATATTGCAGATCTCTCATCCTCGAAACATCAAGGAGTTGAAATCTTTTATTGGGAAGATTAACTTTTTGAGAAGGTTCATCCCTAACTTAGTTGAGCTCCTTAGGAATATCACAAACATGTTAAAGAAGGAGCAAGGGGTAAAATGGACCTTGGAAGCAAAGACATCCTTTGAGCTGGTGAAACAAGCATTAACCAAAACACCGGTTCTCATAAGTCCTGATTTTTCAAAAGAATTTTATATCTTCTCATTTGCATCAGAACATACCATTGCAGTTGTCCTTTTACAGAAAAATCCACAAGGACAAGAGCAGCCTATTGCATTCTTTGGTAAGGCATTGAGGGATGCCCCTTTGAAGTATAACATTATGGAAAAACAAGCTTTTTCTTTGGTAAAGGCTTTAAAAGACTTCAGAGTATACATCCTTCACTCACACATTATTTCCTTTGTCCCAAACTCAGTTGTTAAAGACATTCTAACACAGGACCCAGATGGTAAGAGAGGTAAGTGGATTGCTGTTATCCTTGAATATGATTTAGAGATAAAACCCACTAACCTCATCAAAGGCCAAGGTCTAGCTAGATTAATGGCTGAATCAAATTGTGAAGTTCTTGATATTAACATGTTTAATGCTTTGGATAACCAAGAGGAATTCTCAACCCCCATTGTTGAAAACCATTTTATGAATTCTCCTTGGTATACTGATATTGTTTATGTTTTGCTTAATCTGAATACACCTCCTGGTTTATCAAAAAAAAAGGCAAGATTCCTAAAGTTAAAAGCTGTAAACTATTGCATTATTGATAAATGTCTTTATTGGAAAAATGCAAGTGGAATATTGCTTAAATGTTTGCCTGAGTTTGATGCAAAGAAGATTAAGCAGGAATTCCATGAAGGAGAGTGTGGAGGTCATTTGTACTGGAAGTCGACAGCCAACAAAATTTTGAGGGCTGGTTTCTATTGGCCTACTCTATTTCATGATGTCCACAAGATGACCACTACTTGCCATAAATGCCAATTGTTTGAAGGCAAGAAAAAATTACTACCCCTGCCTCTGCATCCAATCACTGTTGAAGCCCCTTTTCAACAGTGGGGACTTGACTTCATAGGAGAAATCCATCCACCATCTTCTGCCCAGCATAGGTGGATTCTTACTGCCACGGACTACTTCACTAAGTGGATAGAAGCCATTCCTTGTAGGCAGGCCAATGATTCAGTTATCATAAAATTTATGGAGACTAACATCCTCTCCAGATTTGGCTATCCTACCAAGATCATCACAGATAATGCAGCAGCATTTGGATCAAAGAAAATGGTTGAATTCTGTCACAAGTATCAGATAACATTGGGACACTCCACAGCCTATTACCCTCAAGGTAATGCACTTGCAGAATCTTCCAACAAAATCTTAGTGAACATAATCAAGAAACTGTTGGAGGAAAATAAAAAGTCTTGGCACACAAAGTTGATCCATGCACTTTGGGCTGATAGATTAACTTTGAAGAAATCTATTGGTATGTCACCCTTCCAGCTTGTGTATGGTACAGATGCAATTTTTCCTAACAGCCTTGGTGTACCAGTTATGAAGTTAATTCAAGAGTTGCAGACTGAAGAAAATGACATGACCAGAAGAATAAATCAAACCATTCATCTTCAGCAAACCAGAGAGGAAGTGTATAACAAAGCATTGCAGAAGCAAGATAATATCAAGAAGATCTTTGACAGAAGAGAAAAAGCCAGCAATTTCAAAATTGGGGACAAAGTTTTGAAGTGGGACTCAAGAAGGGAAGAAAAGGGCAAGCATGGAAAATTTGACAACCTCTGGCTTGGCCCTTACTCTATTCATTCAGTTGCTGGTAATAATGCATTTTTCTTACAGGAACTGGATGGAACAGAATTGTTTGGGGGTCATGTCAATGGCAGGAGCTTAAGCATTACTTCTCTTGATCCATTTTATGTTTTTAAGCCTTTTTATCTTTTTCCATTATGAATAGTCCATCCACCATTGCATTCAAAGTTATGAAAAATCAAAAAACACAAAAACAAAGAAAAAATGAAAAGAGGGCAGGAATGAAAACAAGAAAGGCAAGGCCCCATGCCAAGAAAAAGACAAAAAAATCTGAAAGTGTGCAAGCTCAAATTCCACTCCTGCAAAACACACTTCTAGTTGGTCAAACAGCCTAATCTTGACTAGTTATCTTTAAATTTTTCTGCTGATAGGATAGTGAATTTGATTTTCCAAACTGTTCAATCTTGGCTTATCAGTAGATAGATTAGATTAGAAATTGAAGGTTCAAGCAAGCTCAAAATCTGAACCAAAGTTTCCAAAGGGAGATGACTCAAATCTATGTTAAATTCTGAGTCAAAGAAAGTAAAGATCTGGTTCTAATCAGTTTAAAATCTGAACCAAAAGAAAAGCAAAGACAGCTCAAAAGCAAAGAAAAAACAAAGTTGTGAAGAAAAGAGAAGGCCATGATAAGAGACTTTCAGATCTTAAGCCTTCCGTTTTGTTTTTATTTTTTCTGCAAATAATAATCTATGTGCAGCTTGTTTTTATGCCATAGATCACAGCAAGTCAAACAGCTTAATCTTGACTTGACTGTTTTTAAATTTCTGTCGTAGAATTTAGGGAATGAAAGTCTGTTGGACAATTTAACCCCAACAGACAGTAGATTAGGTAGAGAAATATCTGAGCTCAACTGTTTAATCTGAGTTCAGGGAGAAATAAGGAGTATTTTTAGATTAGTTTTTATGCTTTCAAAAGAATAAAATGTTGTGAAAATATTTTTCCAATCCAAGTGCACTCTAATGAAGAAGAAAAAATGTTAGATCAGTAGGATTGGGTAGGTAGAAAGTTGTATTAATGAAATCCATTTATCTTTCATGATTGAACCTATTTTTCAGAAGCAGAGCAAGATCATCCAGCAAAAGAGAGCAATCCAAAGGATCAGGCACAAGTCAGCATCCCAGAAGAATCAAGTCTGAATTCTTGATGCCTTCAGGAAGGCACCATCCCCATGTGGAGCCACTGTTAGCCACCGACAATATTTTTTTATACCAAAAGGTGGCTAAAAATTTTTGGGAGCCTCTAAGGAACAAATTTCATCTCTAAAAATTGTTGGCTCTTGAAGTCTCTATAAGGCTTCCAGCCTTTTTCCTCTGTCCATATCCCATACTGATGTTTCATACTTCAAGAACCTCTGATATCCTACAAAAATCCAAGTCAAATACTGCTACATTCCCCTTTTTTCCCCTCCCTTTCTTCCAACTTACATCATTCTCCATTTTCCTTTTTTCCATAAAAACCCCACAAAAACATATGTTTTCCCTTTATCCCTTCATAAAATCAGTTCCCTAAGGTTAAAAACTCACTTTTTGACCTTGTCTGAACCTTGATTTCCCTTTGAAAACATTGAAAATCCTATAAAATGCACATTTTATATGATGTTAAGGCTTTTAGCCCCCTCGGGCTAAGCCCCTGGATTTTTCCCCCATATACCCGAGCGCCGGGACCAACTGCTCAGTCCTTAGGCGCTAAACCGAAAATACAACCTTTCTCCGTCCATTTTCCTTTGAAAATTCGAAAAAAACCCATTTTATAAAGTTTTAACATGAAATATTAAAGTCATGTGGTTTACTGCGCAATTCAGCCTGGGCCGTCAATCTGCTCCACAGATCCGACGGAGCGGAACGCAGCTTGCCTGGTGGACCCCCCTTTTCCCGCGCTAATTCCAAAAACCGCCGGTTTCGTTCCGCACCACCCTCCACCGGTTGGTGGTTTTTTCCCGTCGGCCAGCGATTCCATACGCTGGCCGACGCGTGTCCCCGACTCTGTTCCAAAACCGTCGCGCCACCAAATCATTTTGCGCGTTAATCTTCGTACCATAACCACGCAGCGGAATCCACCTCCACCCCGTCCGTCCCCGGGCCCTCCATCCAATTGTCGATCGGCCTGCAAAACCTTTAGCAGCACTGAGCACCTTAACCGGTCATCACGCACCCAGAATCCAATCTTGGAAGAGTCGATCTTTGTAGATCCCAGCGGTCCACATTCAAATCGTTGATTCCATTGCTCATCCTCGATTCTCTATTTGACTTTCCTTGATTCCATCTTGGCCGTCAGTGATCTGAGATCCTTGGCGCCCGGTTTCACTATGGGGGTATGCCCCCGAAATGTTTCCTCCGTACATCCGAACCCCCCGTAGTCATCCCCGATCGTCGATCTCGGCGCGAATTGACGGCTCTGATTTAATCCTCCTCCCCCATGCTTTTTCGACTATTCTGAGATTAAATCCCAGCCATTGGATGATGCCATCCAACGGCCCACGCTCCTCCGCACAGTCCCCAAAGCAGTAAACCAAATACGCAGGATTATATAACGTTTTTCGTGTTTTTGCAAGTTTGAATTTATTTTCCGTCATTTCCAAAGAAGATTCGGCGACTGAGGGTGACGACCCTCCCTTGTTCAATTCCTCCGATGAAATCATCCACAGGGTTTAAAATCACGTTATATTGATGTTTTCACAGGCATTGATGCCTTACATACCTATGTGACCACGCCTGACGAGAAAAACCCATGAATCGAAAGGCATGAGAGAAAGAATATCGGATGTTAAGAAGACCAAAAATGAGCAGGCAGATTAGTGAATGATTTGTGATTAAAGGGTGGTAAGTTATCAGCTTTAAATCCCGGGATCTACTTCTGATTAAAGAAAAAATAAAATGTTTTATTAGGAAAACCTTCAACCACAGAATGGAAGAAAATTGATTATTCCCGACGCTAAACGCCTTTGTGCCTCAAAGGATTCAATCAAGAACTGAATTTATTGATCAAAGTCAGATATTTTACCTCAAAGCAGCCGAAGAGTTACTTCTGCTAGGAATTTAATGAAAGAAAGTCTGCAGAGTAGCCCTAACATCACACAGAGCCTCAAATGTCAACAAAAGCTCCCACCGAGCTTGAATCGTAAGTGTAAAATAGTTAATGCAGTGGAACACGTGTATAGTCTCTTCATTTGAGCCCCCAAAGGCCAAGAAGACATTAATTCTGCATTAATTGTATTTGAGATCTTTTCATCAGATCTAACCTCCTCAGCCTTCTATAAATACTTCAATAGAAGATGAGTGAGGGGTTGGTTGCTAATGTAATTTTCTGAAGCATTGTAATTGTAACTGAGCTGAAGAATCTTGATTGTAGATAGGATTTCACTAGCTCTTGGAGCTCTTCTTGTAACAGATAGGTTAGGTTATGAAGAGAGATGGATTAAAACACTGGATTTGAAGTTTGTAACTGGTTTGAAGCATCAATACAAGTTGATTTATGGGATCCTGGTTTATGATGATGGTGATGTTATTCTCACTGTAACTTGTATTTTGTTTCTGTTTTCAATTTGTTTCATTTTCCACTATAAAGAACAGTTTAAACAGGTTTAGGACCTACTGTATATCATTAACCTTCTCTGGCTGAGAAACCTTTATTTAAATGTTTTCTTTCGATTGTGTTATTTGAAAATGAGTTAATTCAGTTTAAGTACATGGATGCTGGCGTTCCCTCGTCTTATTGTCTTAGATGAATGTTATTTTTAAATGTTACTTTCAATATATGTTGTGTGAAGATGAACTGAGGAAATTAAGGTTAGACCTGAGTCCCTTTCTTATTTGCTCAACTATTTGATTGTTTCCCTTAGGATGTGTTAAAAGTTGACTATTTTCAAAGTACTTATCAGATCTTAGGCCATTGTGTGTTACCTTTGTGATTGTCTTGAAAGTAACCAAGTAAAGAAGAGCTAGGAGAGGATTTGTGGTGCGCCCGGCCCGCTAGCTTCTACTCCAAAAGTCGCCTTCAAGTTTCCCTTTTGTTTTTATATGTTTTCTATCAAAAGTGTATCAAAGGCTGGATAGTTTCAAAGTACTTACCAGATCCTAGTTTGCTTCTATGTTTTTCTTAAGTGTATGTCAAAAGCTGACTAGTTTCAAAGTACTTATCAGATCTTAGGTTGCTCTTTGTTCCTGCATCTGTTTATTTCTCTTTCTTGATGTATCACTCCATTCCATAAATCAAAACTTTAAAGAGATCCTTAGGCATAGATGACTTGCCCCATAGACCACTCTTGAACCTGCTGTTTCAATTAAATCCCCTTATGACTCCATAGCCCAATGGACTGAAAACCTGCCATCATCTTTCTTCTTGATCATAGTTTACTCTTTTTGCTTGCAACTTCTCACTTTTGAACCTATTTGCATATATATCTTTCCGCCTCAGACAACAACTATGTTCAACCATCCAAAAAACCAAACAAACCCTTGGACTTCATAACTAGCCTAATATCATTACCCCAAACTTCAAAGACAAATCCATCTTTGTACACATTGGAGAGATCCCTCTCCGGATTCAGGAGGGCTAGATCCTAGAATCCAAAATTTGGTTGAAATGATGTTAACTCTGTGATTGGACTTTTGCCAATCTTGCTTATTACAGAGACCTAACACAGCACTTTTCCCTTTTATTAAAATATTCCTTTTTAATGCAAAAAAGGCTAAATCGGCTACCACGCCTCCTTCGGTCACTGAAATCCATGTCTAACTGTCCCACCATGTAGGTATCCTCGTTCCAGTTCCAATGAGATATTACACTAAGGTGCTCCATCATGTATTCTCCCCGGAATGCCACCTTGAGTGTAATCAGTTGAGTTAAGCCCAAAAATAACTCAAATTTCCGAAAGTTATCGGAATGCACCGAAACGAAAGCCAAATCGCTTGGATGATGGATTATATCAAGTGAATGCCTCTGGAAACCATGAAAACTCCTCAAAACTCCTCCAAAGAGCTCCTGACCCCACTAGTAGCACCAATCTGTACATGTGACCCGTCTGCTCCTAACTCTAGAAATCCAACCTGACCCGATAGGAGGTGACACCAAAAAAAAGAATATTACAAACCTTCTGCCCCAATAATTCTTGCCCTCACGCAATCCAAATATGTGGGCCACTCTGTCGGCCCAATGCAACTAAGACCCAATGCCCGAATCCCATACAAACCTCCTGGTGCAACTATGTGCCTGTGTCAAGCCACTTGGAATAGACCCCTCAATGTTGGGATCCCAAACTGATCTCTCACTGAACCTGTCATCAAATAATCCTCTCAGATCCCCATGCCACGGTGGCCAATCATCACCCACGTCCCATGGCCCAGACTGCGCACTGCCTCTAGCTATGACTAATGCTCTAAGAGGGGAATACCACATCTCCTGCTGCACTAGATCTATGACGGTGTAAGCTACCCCATCAACTGTGTACCAACTCATCACCTCTCTCCAATCCACTCCCTGACTAAATCCAATGTTGATTCTGCTCTCCTAAAATTGGGATGGGATGTTGAAGGATCTGCCCCACTGTCAACTGGAACCTATATCATGTGTCATGTCTAAGGGCCCTTGCCCTGCTGTGCTCCCTATGAAGAATATTGTACCATCAAGAGGATACCAACTCATGATCTCCCTCCAGTCTATCTTGAAAGAAGAATCCAATGTAGCAACAATTGCATATGGAACACGCCTAGAGTGTCGCCGCCAGCTAGTAATCAACTCCCCCTGCTCTGCCCTGTCTACCAATGAATGTTTCCTATAGAAGGAAGCCCTTCTCTCTATAATGGGCCAAAGTGGGCAAGATAAGTTGCAAGCCCCATCGATGTACTCCTAGAGAATGCTACTCACTGAAAATACTACAGCTCTGTTGACTGCGTGTACATCTATCTGCACCTCATCCCTGTGTCGACCCACAGATGGATGCTCCACCATCTCCAACATCTCCTCCCACTCCTAATAAGGAATGTCATGCTCATGCTGTCTACTAGCCCCCTGCAGAACAATCCCATCAACCCCCAACACCTCCAGAGGATATGGATCTGCAACTACTGTCACCGTACTTGATGTCAGTGCATCTAACTTCTCCACCTCAATGGCTGACCCCAATGTTAGCTGCATATCCAACATATACTCAATGTGGGAGCCCATCTGGCTCTCCCCCAAAGGAATATCATGCCTGATGTGCATAGTATCCTCCTCTGCTAACTCAGGCTCCATCATATGCTACTCTGGCTGAATCGTCACAAGGGACTCATCACCCAGAGTATCTCTCGTAGAGTCTCATGACTGCTCATCCTGCACACTGGAACACAGCTCCGGTCTACTGTCATCACCTCTACATGATTTCTCTCGCCCCCTAGAAGCATCCTCAACTGATCCCATGGACTCATCTGAAGAATAGTCCTCACCTTGGAATACAGAAGGAATTCCCCCCTGTCCTGCCTCTGCCACATCATCTGCATCTCTCAAACATGAGTGATTAGGCCCCCAAGTTTCTTTGAAAATTAAGAAAAGTCCCTTCCTCCTTAGCTCATTTCTGCTGCCTGACCCACCAAACTGGGGCAAATCCTCCCTGGTCAACTGTCTCCTAAGAAGCTCAATGTTCTGCTCAACTAGCCTTTGGGCTAGCTCATAAGCAGTGGGCGAGACCAACTACTCTCTCCTCTAAATGCTCAACAACCGGGTCTGCAACTTTCGGCCAATGGTCTCATGGTCTCTCATACATGATGACAAGATGGACTGCATGTGTGCTATGACGGTGCTAGGATGATGTCTCCTAATGCTGAAGAAGCATTGGAACATCTGCAAAATTAGGTCATCACACTCAAGGTCAAACATGATGACATAAGTCTTGATTGTGGCCATACTCAATAGAATCTCCAGCTTCTTCCCAGAGGTAGAGCCTGCACTGTTGTCCAAATCCTGAAAATTCTCTACAATCAACCTCATAATCCTTCTCATAACATCATCATTATATGGATCTATAGGTGCAGTCAATTTCATGATGTTACTGAGGTAAGCTGCAACTGGAAGTGTGACCCCTTCACAAGGTTCCTCCAAGAATTTGGGTTGTATAAGAGCAAGCATAGCAGGCTGTAGAGCCCAAGTCATTTTCTTCCCTTCTGCTTGGTCTATTATGGACATGAGTTCATTAAACTCTTCTAGTTTGGACAAAACTCTCCATGACATCTTCATGTGTTTCAGATTTGTCCCAAGTGCAAAAATTCTGTGACCAATCCCCAATTCTTCCTGTAAGTATTTTCGCTGTCCCTTTTGAAGGATGGCATAAATCCCTCTTGAAAAGGGTCTACTGTTTGGTTTTTTTTTTTTCTGGTCTTCTGATGCATGGTGGTTCAGGGAACCAACTTTCATTCTCCTCAAGCTGTTTAGGAATCCCTCCATGGTTCAACCAATGAAATGTTCACTATTTTTCTGAGTTTATTTTGTTTCTTAACAAATAATTGTTTGTAAAAATTTCCTCCTTATTTTCAAGAAATTTTATGAGTCAAACATTTCATGAGTTTGATGTTTGATCTGAATTTTACATTACATGTGTAGGGGGGGGGGCAAATAACACATTAGATTTTTAACCCAGTGCTTAGTCACAGCTGTAATACACATGCCACTCATCCAAAATAAAATAACTCACTACTGTTCATCATTTTAACTCCTTTCAATACATTCAAGTTATTCAACACATATAGCAGCTAGCAAATGGAAAGGTGGTAAGTGGAACCTGGTTTCAGTTTGAGCCTGCACGATTGTAGGTGCACTCGTCATAATTTTAATTCATTTACACAGTGAATGCAATTCAATTTCCATCAATTTACCATGCGACTGGTTACGGCACTATGATCCCTCACAAAATTCTCGCTGCGACTGTCGGCTCTGCCCTGCAATGTTAAAAATAACGATCCTCGGCTCTCTGAAAATTCCCTTTTACGACAACCAAAAAGCATGAAGCCATAAATCTGGGCATCTAATGTTTATTAATAATGGCACCATTCTACTCGGCTGCATTATACTTGGTTTTTTATAAGGTTTGCGGCCCCACTCAAACTTTCCTTTGGCTTTCTGTCGCTGATACGGCAATTGTGAATAATTTTCACGACCATTGTAAAATAAATAACCACCCAGAAAATAATATTTGGCCTCAATATACACGCTCAGCCTCAGTTTGGAAGCTACGTAATCGATTAACTCATGAAACAGTCCAACAAACAGGATGGGAAAATCGTGCTCTTCTTAATTTCGACCCTTCTCTTCGATACAGTTGAGCAATGAATGCATCCCAAGCTTGACTCGCCTTTGAAAAAAAAAAAAATGAGTCTCAGTATCAGAGTGGCTCAATAATGGCGTTTGACTGTTTGACTCTTCCAGCACTGTACTCGGCTCAATAAAATTTATGCGCCCAACCTCATTCATCTATCATGCACATCGCCCTTCCGCTCCTTTCACTTCGCTCTGGTGTATCCAACATTGCACAGACTCCCCGATGGATACGATGACTCCACAATGGAACTCACCTTCCATTTTTTCCTTGGCCCGCGTGCTGGAAATCTTCCATCGAACATTTCAATGCTCAGTGCATCAACATAGGTGTAAATTGCTCGAACATTGAAATTTTCCCCTAACCAAAGAATTGACTCTTAGGTTTTGGCAGTGTGGCGTTCCTGATTGATGGAAAATTTGACCAAAACTTAGCTCGGTAAATTGCTACTCTTGTGGGTCTCCGCAAGAATCAACCTCCAAACTATCAATTCGATTGATGAAATTTAGTCCATTTGCAAGTAATTTTTCCCTCATACATAATAAACCACTGAAAATTCAGCTATGGCACACAACAGACCAGTGCTCTACTTGTCATAATATGCGGCACTTAGGATGAGTCTCTAGCAACGCATATACTAAGAATTTTTTTTTTTCTTTTTTTTTGAATTCAGTGGTTCAACACATCTTTATGACCAGGGTTTCGACCTCCTTTCAGGAGCTGCACACCCCTCAACGAGTTTCATATTTGTGACCAATACTGATTCCTTTTCCGAAATTCAACCTCGGCCTCAACAGAAGACTAGTGCGTATAGGATAACATGACCTTGCTTGACCAAGGAACCCAACACCTTATGTAGCAGATTTCGGCCCACCAATTAGACAGCTCGCTCCACAAGAAATGTGATGAACTTCAAGCATATTTCTACAATGTAACTTAGCCCTTTAGTGGCCTCTTTCAATCATTATGTAAGACTCTAGAAAGTTGTTACATGACCCATGTGATCAAATACTTCTAAAAATTTGTCCTCCAAGGGTTTAGATTTTGAGCTCACGGCCTTCACCAAATTTTCAACTTGAAACCTTAAATTTTAGCTGATATTTTCACGATAGTCTTGATAATAACCCCTCGAATTTCCTCCAAATTTGATCTACAATAAACCCTCGAACTCGGCCTTTTCAAATCAATCCCACAGCTGAGCCAAGATCAAAGCTCTGATACCACTGTAATATCCCAAATGGGATATTTTAATTAAAATTGCAGAAATAAACTTAAGCAACAAAATAAATGGAAATATACACACAGCCACTAATAGAACACAATGGATGTCGATAAAATAACTGAGCCATTTTATTAATCCATGGTAAAAATTACATCAACATAAAGGAACAACGGAACCTGAGCTTTCCAAGCAAGCGGAGCAAACCCAGAAAGATATCTGGCCCAACTGATGAATGACGCTGGCAATGATGTAGATGGATCGGCAAGGAGACTGCTACAAATCGGCTATGGCAAAACTGACCTCTCCAAACTCCACTAAAGAACTATGAGATCTCTGAGTGAAACCTTTTCAAGGGTATTGGGTTTCCGTCCAACACTCACAAATCACCCGAGGGTTTCCGTCCTGGGGCTACGGCTGAAGTAGAGAACCACATTCTCAAACCTCTCATACACAAGAAAATGATCTACTCCAAAGATATCTCCCAATGGCCTCCTCTCTTTCTTTTATAGATCTCTTGGAGCCTTCTAGAGCATTATTTTATTATTATTTTATTCATGGATCACTTTTCCCTTTTATTAAAATATTCCTTTTTAATGCAGAAAAGGGTAAATCGGCTACCACGCCTCCTCCGGTCACTGAAATCCATGTCTAACTGTCCCACCATGTAGGTATCCTCATTCCAATTCCAATGAGCTATTACACTAAGGTGCTCCATCATGTATTCCCCCCAGAATGCCACCTTGAATGTAATCAGCTGAGTTAAGCCCAAAAATAACTCAAATTTCCGAAAGTTATCGGAATGCATCGGAATGAAAGCCAAACCACTCGGATGATGGAGTATATCAAGAGAATGCCTCCGGAAACCATGAAAACTCCTCCAAATAGCTCCTTAGCCCACTGGTAGCACCAATTTGTACATGTGACATGTCTGCTCCTAACTCTGGAAGTCCAACCTGACCCGGTAGTAGGTGACACCAAAAAAAAGAATATTACATGTACTGAGAGCTTGATAAGCTTTGTATGAGGATTGTCATATGATTCCATGATACATAATATATAGTTGGGGTTTTTAGCTTCAGGCTTTCCCGGTTAAAAACTGTGTTATGTGCGATTGATTATTTTTGTTTATGCTTCAAATGTGTGTGCAATTAATTTTTCCGCAAAAGATTAACAAGTGGAATAGATTAAGTATCTTGCATAAAGTTAAATAGTGTGAGATCAAGTGGATCTTGGACATATGCATGCTTAGTGCATATAATTTCTACACTTTTCACTTTGATTTTGCTTCTCTTCAATTTTTCATTTGAAGTTTGAGTTGGCAACTTGGGACAAAACTTATTACATATTATGAGCATAAAATTACATAAAAATTAAAAATAAATTACATCTCTATTTTGAATAAAATTACATTTTGGTATGAAAATCATTCTCTAAAACCAAAATTACAACTTTAAAAATGATATTTACATGCTGATAAATCCTCTACAAATGATTGATAAAGTATTATTTGAGTCACTCTCCCACCTTTGTTGACCTTATTGAGATAAAATGGTGTGTTATGAACCTTGAAAAATGAAACCTAATTGACCTAATGAAACCTTGGATGACCTGAATCCATGGTTGAATTTGACTGACATAATGACATAGTGAAATGATATTTTAATATTTCTTTATGCTCAGCAAGACATGAAGGTGGGTCAGCAAATGTGAAATTTTGAGGGAGAGTGAGGTTTTATGACTAGGGATACCATCAGTGAGTCAATTTTTTGTATGACCTTATGGAATGATAAAAAAAAATCTTGAGTGGGACCCTAAAATGAAAAAAGAGTGATTTTGATCATTGATGGCAGAATGCAAATTCTGACACTAACAAAGTGCACTAGCACTGCTACAGCTAGAGATGTTACATCACTACTTGCACGTTTAGAGGTTGTCGAGGCTCGCGCAGGGACTGCTGAAGCTAGTGCAGGGGCTTTGGAGACTCAGCTACATGATTTTGGTGATTCTTGGGGAAGGCTAGTGAGCCTTACCTGGGGTATGCCTACTAGGGTATTTTATTATTTAGCATATGTATGTTTGGAGACAATGATGGCCCGCGAGCGAGCTCATCACCCACAATTACGCTGGGTAGAAATTTTTGTGACTGCTGCTACTACGATTATTTCTCCTTGTGTGGATGTAGGTGTGTCCATAGGACCCACCTGTAGGGGCTAAACCCTATATTTTCCTATGCATGTACCAAGGAAAGAACTTGTTATCACTGGAAAATCGGACAAGCAAAGGACATCATGAAATTTCATGTAGAAGGATTTACAAGATGGAAAAACATTACAGAATCTGGAAAATTTAACTTTTCCTAAGGTCAAAAGGAAAATTTATTAAATCGTGCACAGAAGGAACTGGCACAAAGTGCTCCACGTGGCCTTTTCTGCGATAGTAACACAAATCTCTGCAGTTATCCCTCAAGAAGCCGCGTGGTCCTGGGAATGGCGCAAGGTCATCATCAAGGACCACTTTTCACACTTCTAGAAGAATATTATCCACTCAAGGCCGCCAAGGACAACCGCCTAGAGCCACCTTGATACCTCAAGTGAGTACACAATGGAATCAACCTCCACTCTTGGGTCACTATCCACAGTTTTACCAAGAGAGGGAAGAAGATTTGAATTTTTCCTATAAAATAAAACCATGAGAAGAACAATTTAGAAAACATTGTTATGTTGGTCAAATTTCCCATGATCAAACCAGCAATGTGTTGTCCAAGCAACAAAGGAGTGAAGGGATTCATTTTTTGGCCATAAAACATCTCAATCGCAAAGGAAAAGTGCATCAGTTATTCGTTATCCAATCACTCATTCGAGGAGAAGAGAGAGGCTTGCAAACAGCTTAAGGGAAGAGCCCTCCTTTCTTTGAGTATTAGAGCTCCATAGCTCTAAGGACTCACTGCGAGTGTTTTAGAATTCTACCTCTTTTTTACCGCCAACAAATAATAAAAGGGGATTCGTTCTCCATTGGTATTATTAGTTTTTTTAAACTTGATATTAATATTGTGTTATATTTGTATTTTTTGTTTCTTGTTTCCTCCTCTTTTGTAGTATCCTATGTTTTATAACTAGTTTTTCTACATGTTATGATGCTTCACTAACTATATAACAACTCATTTTTTCCCTCTAACATTGCTTGTAGGAAATAAATCACACCTACCAAGTACCGATGCATTTTGTACACCCTCGTGTCAAGTACACCAATTCAACACCCATTATGAGGATACTCCCACGTCTTTTTGACAACATATATTTTTCTTGCATGGCGATGAGCTAGAGGACTCATTTTTTGTATCATTGGGACACACACACACACACACACACATATATATATATATATGCAAAATTTATTTTGATGGCTCTAATGATGTGTCTATGGATCATTTTATGATGCTTTGTATATTTATGATGGGTGTTATGCTCATGATGTATTCTATGTTTATGATGGTTTTTTATGTTACTCATGGTCGATGGTATATATGTGATGCATTCCAGTCTAGGATATGGTTAGCTATCAAATTGACTACATGATTTTGATCTCTTGGTATATGCGTAAATGTAATGTGATCAAAATCGTAGGCTAATATTTTTGCATGCAGGTATTTCCTAAAAAGGCATGAATCACGTACTTGAAAGGTTAGGTTTAACTGTGATACCACCAACTAGGAATCAAGGAAGACATGTAAATGGTAGATGCCTTAGAGGGATGTGTTGCCTAAAATTATTATAACAACATCATATTATGTTTGATTTCTTGTGGCTGACCCAATACACAATGCATTAGCGAGGTATGGTGATTGACCAGGAGAATATATGGTCAAGGCAGCAGCAGCTAAATTTTGAGACCATCGAGAGGCTCCACCAACGAATCCAAAATAGTAGTTTGGTGAATGATCCATCTACGACACAAGAGAGCGTTTTTAGAATAATTCCATGATGATGAGATCATCATACAAAATTATGGTGCATACATATTAATTCTAGGGTATTGAGGCCATTCCTTTATGGGTGAATTTTCTTGAGATAAAGCCCATTGACGAGGTGTTTTAGGCATGTCCCATTAGGATATGATAAAATGTATGCTCCTTTAAGGAGAAAATGTTTGAGGATATATGGACCCTTCCACAATGTTTTGAACTTCCTAGTTCCTAAAGCTTATTGTGTGACATCATAGCATAGGACACTTCTCCCTTGGTGAATGAGCGAGGAGTGATGTTGTGATCAAACGATGCTTTGACCCTCTTCTTGTGGGCTTCGTTATGTTGGAAAGGCTCGCTTCGACTTTGTCGATGATTTCTAGTTGTACCAACCTTTACTCTAAGGGCTTAGTATCGGTGAGAAGTGCAATGGCTAAATGCAGGGTGTGGATTTCGCATTTGATGGGAAGCACAACCTCTACCCCGTAAAATAATTGGAAGGGTGTGAAGTCGGTTGAGGCTTTGACCGTTGTGCGGTATGCCCATAAGGCTGAAAAACCATGTGGTGCTAGTTGATTTTGTGGTTTTTCAGCATAAGATGCAACATTATTTTTAGGACTTTGTTGACAACTTCTACCTGACCATTAGACTGGGGGTAGCATGGTGATGAAAAATCATGTGAAAAACTGAGGTGTTGGGATAGCTCTTGGAATATTTCATTTTCAAAATAGTTTCCATGGTCTAACACCAATTCCTTGGGGACACCAAACCATGTGATGACATGGTTAAAGAAAAACCGTGCAACAGTTTCTACAGTGTTGTTGTCTGTGGGCATGGCTTCTGCCCATTTGGTGAAATAATCGACAACTACAACTATAACTTTTGGTTTCCCGATAATGTGGGGTTTAACGTCATGAATTTAATGCCCCATTTAAAAAAGGGACCTACTATAATGACGAGGTGCAGGGGAGTTGGAGGGGCTCGTGCCTTATGAGTGTAGCACTGGCATCACTCACACCTCTTGACTACTTGGATGAAATCTTGAAAAAGGGTGGGCCAGAAGTAATCGACATGTAGGACCTTTTGAGCAGTGGCCATTCCTGATAGGTGGCCACCATGGGCCCCACTGTGACAATCATTCAGGACTTTCTCTTCTTGGTCATGAGTGAGGCATCGATGTAAGATGATGTCGACGCCTTTGTGGTTGTAGGTTTTAATCCTGTACAAATATTATCTGCAAACGAATTCTTAAAAACAAAAAATATACAATAGTGAAAGCATAAAACATAAAATAGATATACATATATATTTTTCCCCTAGATCCCAAATCAGGACTACCAACTTGATTTTTCATTATATTCCTTTTAGTGTTACAACACATATATATACATGTCGAAGCATTCATAAACCCTAATCCATTAACCCTGGATTAGAACATAACTGTAGTTCCCTTGACCGGATATACAAAATACCAAGGGAAGAAAACCATTATGCCCCAAAACCATGTGCAGACCCATGCACAAACCATAGGCGGGTCCGCCCACCTAAAATAGGGTCCTAAAGAAGAATTTCTGGGCTGCAGCCTCGAACCCCGTGCAGGGGGCTACCCGCCCCCTGCGAACCCCTAGATAGGAGTGGCTGCCACCACCCCCCAGCTACGCCCCACAAAACGAATAGGGAGGGGCTATCGCCCCTCCTCTGACTCCCCCTCGCATGCGACTATTCATGGAAATAATATAACACACACACAAAATTCTCCCACTTGTTTTCTTTCTGCAGGGGGCCACATGAGAGCTTAGTCATTAGTTCAGCCCTGCAACACCCATTGTTTCTCTACACCAAGAGAACTTCTTAGTGGTCACATACTTCCGCAATGCATCTACAACATTCTTCAAAGTTTCCACCTTTACCAGAAACACATTTTTACCCTCAACCATATCTCTCACAAAGTGGAATTGAACATCAATGTGCTTTGTCTTTGAATGATAAGTAGGTTTCTTAGCCAAGAAAATTTCACTTTGGCTATCATAGTCTATCCTTATAGCTCTCTGCACCAACCCCATACTTGAACATAATCTCTGTAACCAAACTGCTTCCTTTCTTGCATGAGTGGTTTCCATGTATTCTACCTCTATAGTTGAAAGAGACAATATAGACTTTCTTTTACTCATCCAACTGATTGCACCTACAAATAGGCTAAACACATACCCACTTGTAGATATTCTTTGGTTGAGATCTCCAGCCCAGTCCGCATCAACAAAACCATGGATGTCGAAAACATTTTCCAATCATGGTCTTCTCTAGTAGCACAAACCATAGATCACTAATGCCACGCAAATATTCGAAAACCTGCTTCATTGTTGTCCAATGCTCCTTCCCTAGTTTTGACATAAACCTACTCAATGCTCCCACTGCATGTGCAATGTATGGTCTAGTACAAACCATTGCATACATCAGGCTAACTACTACACTTTCATATGAAACACGAGACATATCATTTTCTTCTTATGCCTTGGGACATTGTTCAGCAGATAGATTTACACCTACAAGAATAGGAACCTTCACCGGTTTACTATCCTCCATATTGAACCTTTGCAATATTGTCTCAACATAATTCCTCTAGTTTAACCAGAGCTTCCTCTTTGCCCAGTCTCTCTTAATTTCCATGCCTAAAATATAGTTTTCAACACCAAGATCCTTCATGTCGAATCGGAGAACAATTGGGTCTTCAAATCTTGGATAATTTCTTTGTCATTTCCAACCAAAAACATATCATCCACATACAATCCCAAATAAATAACACATCACCAATTAATTTAAAATACACACATTAATCCTCTTTGCTTCTGGTGAAGCCAAGTCCCCGTATATTGGTATCAAATTTATGATACCACATCCTTGGTGACGGTTTTAACCCATACAAAGACTTTTTTAACCTGCATATTATTTATTTCTTACCCTTCACCATAAAGCTTTCAAGTTGCTTCATGTAGATCTCCTATTCCAAATCCCCATGAAGAAATGTTGTCTTCACATCTATCTATTCTACCTCAAAATCAAATTCAACAACAATAGATAAAAGTAATCTAATAGAAGTAACCTTGGAAACAGGAGAAAAAATATCACCAAAATCAATTCCCAACACTTGGGAATAACCTTTTTCTAGCAACCGAGCTTTGTATTTATCCACCTTGCCTTCTACATTCATCTTCTTCTTAGACACCCATTTTCTCCCGATGGGCTTCCTTCTAGTCGACAACTCCACCATATCCCATGCCTCATTTTTTGGCAAGGATGTCATTTCTTCAACCATGGCCTCCTTGCATACTTTTCCATCCTCTGAATCCATTTCCTCCCTAATACTTATGGGATCATCATCAGTGATAGTTAAAGTAAAATTTGAATAGAAAGTAGATGGACTATACCTTTCTGGCTGCCTTCTTTCCCGAACTGATCTTCTCACAGCTGGAGTTTGTGGCTCTTCCTCTTCTAAATCTTGTTTTTTTGTAGAGTCTCATTCATCCTCCTTTAGCTCAAACTCTATCTTCTCAGATTTTTTTTCAGGACTTCATGTTTAACAACATCTTTCACCTCTCTAAACACCACATCTTGACTATACACAACCTTCCTTGTTTCTGGGTTCTAAAGCTTGTAACCTTTTAAACCATCCTTATACCCAATAAAGATGCACCTTTCAGATTTATTCTCCAACTTCTTCATTTTCTCCTTTGGAACATGTACATATGCATCACATCCAAATACCCTCATATGTGAAAGGGAGGGTTTCTTACCAATCCATACCTCATGTGGAGTGTTATCCTCCAACACTGATGAAGGTGATATGTTGACCACATAACATGCAGTCTCCACTACCTCTACCCAGCATACCTGTCCTAACCCGATACCACTAAGCATGCTTCTTGCCTTTTCCATCAGCATTATATTCATTCTTTTTGCAACTCCATTTTTTTGAGGTGTGTACGGAGTAGTATTCTACCATGCTATACCACACTTTTACATAACTCTTCAAATTCCTTCTTGCAGAACTCTCCACCATTATCTATCCTCAACACCTTTATCTTCTTCTCTGTTTGGTTTTCCACTAGAGCCTTAAATTCTTTAAATCTGTCAAAAACTTCAGATTTATTCCTCAATAATATATCCATGTATTCCTTGAGAAGTCATCTATGAATGAAACATAGTACACAGACTTTCCTAGTGATGGAACCGATAGATATCCAAACACATCACTATGCACAAGCTCTAATATGTTTTTCGTCCTCTTAGCACCAAAAGGTTCTACTTCCCATATACATAATGTTCATAGAAATCGAAATCTAGAGAGAAATTAGACATACCTTATACCATACCATTACCATGTAGTATCTAAAGGCTCTTCTCTCCAATATTTCCATGTATTTGATGCCATAGCATGGTATTTTATCTAGAGACCTCTAGGATTTCTGCTCCACTTTCAAGAACCACAGAAATGTTCCACCCATCAATAAAAGTGCTACCTTGAAGCTTGTACAGAGTTCCAAACTGAACTCCCCGCATCAATACTAGTGCTCCCTGAACCATCTTGTAGGTATCTTTCTCGAACACGTTTTTTACACCTGCATCATCCATCTTGCTTACATAAATCAGATTTTTGGCCAATGCAAGAATATGAAAAAAACCAAGAAGTGTTCTAATCCTTCCACCTTGCAGCTTCAACTTGAATTTCCCACGTCCGATGATTCTAGCCATCTTATCATCCCCTAAGAATACATCACCACCATCATACTTCTCATACTTGCAAAACCACTCCCTATGGGGACTGAAGTGATAGGATGCACCTGAGTCAATCAACCATGCCTCATGATCTACATGTGTATTTGAAGAAGTAGCCAAATACACATCCCCACCTTCATCTGAGGGTGTTTTTGCCTCTGTAGAAGGAGCATCGTCAGATCCCTTTCCTTTCTCAAGAGTTTATATCTACAGTCCTTTTTAAATTTCCCTTCCTTTCTACATTTCCAGCACACCTTTACAAGCTTTGCTAGAGATTTAGATCTCCCTCTAGATTTATATCTCCCACTTGAAAAATTATTTTAATTTGTTGTGGGAGCTTCCTTGTAGAGATAAGGCATCTCCATTCCGAACCTCCATATTTATCCGCCTCATTTCCTCCGACAGCAAGGGTAAGACAATTTTATCAAAATTCAAAGTAGTTGTATTACTACCTATTGCAATAACCAGACGGTCCCACGAATCTGGTAGAGAACACAACAAACTAATGCTCTTATCTTCATCAAAGATTTTAATATCAATGGATGACAACTGAATTACCATGGTATTGAAGGTGTTCAAATGCTCTATCACTGAGTCTCCATCCTTCATCCTCGGGATATACATCATTTTTCTTAGGAACAATTTATTCACCAGAAACTTAGATTGGTACAAATTCCCTAACTTGACCCACAAAGTCTTCACCGTAGCTTCCCCATATACATTAAACAATGTTGAATCTAAGATACACAACCATATTGTGATATTTTCCTTCAGATCCAACTTTGACCAGTCTTCATCTGACATTTCCATTGGTTTAGTACCTAGATCTACTGCGATCCATTGATCTTTATCCACCAGCAGATCCTTCTTTTTGAGCTTCCATGACTCAAAAATTTGACCATTAAATTTCTCTATCTCTATCTTTCCACTACTCGCCATATTGTTTTACCACAAGAATCGATCCCACAAATCTCCCACTGAATAGGCTCTACCACAATCCCGAGAAAAAAACCCCTCAACAACAAAGGCATCCCCTTGAAGCTGAAATAGCTCTGATACCAAATGTAGGTTTTAACCCTATTTATAAATTATCTTCAAATGAATTCTTAAAAACAAAAAGTAAACAATAGCGAGATCATAAAATATAAAACAGATATACATGGAGATTTTTCCCCTGGATCCCAAATTGGGACTACCAGCTTGATTTTTTGTTATATTTCTTTTAGTGTTACAACACATATATATACACGTTGAAGCATTCATAAACCCCAATCCATTAACCCTAGATTAGAAAATAATCATAGTTCCCTTGACCAGATCTACAAAATACCAAGGGAAAAAAACCATTAGGACCCAAAACCATGGGAATACCCATGCACAAAACCATAGGCGGGTCTGCCCACCTAAAACAGGATCCAATTTGTTTTTTCTTGAGGCACTGCCCCGGACCCCATGCAGGGGGCTACCTTCCCCTTGCAAACCCATGGATAGGGAGGGCTATTCCCCCCCGCTGCGCTAGACAAAATGAACAAGAAGGGTCTATTTCCCCCCCCGTGACTCCCCCACGCATGCGTCTATTCCTGGAAAGAATATAACACACACCTAACACTGGTAAAGTATGTCCCCTAATATAAGGCATTGGGGGGACTGACAGGGTATATTCCTTCGGTCATAATGATTGAGTTGAGGTTTGAACTTCTGAGTTCGTAAGAATAGGAGTATATCTTTGCACCAAGGTTCCTTCGTTGTCACTAAGAACAAATTTTCATCAAGTAGTGCATCATTAACACGAGATCCTTGGGTCTTTGTGGGGAGATTAGTTATGAATTCGGCAAGGATGAGTGCCTTTTTTCTTTTTGGGGAGGTAAATTGTAGATCAAATTCCTTTAGTATAACTACCCATCGGGCGTATTTATGGTTCATCATGCAACAAGTGAGAAAATATCTCATGGGGTTAATAGCTTCTACTATAGTGGTGGTTCGCAAGATGATATATTGCTAAATATTTTGTAGTGTGTGTACTTGGGCTAAGGTTTTTTTCTCTTCTGGCCCATACTTCAATGGAGGTGGTAATTCTTTGATCACCAGGACTTTGAGAGGGTCAACTCTAATACCTTGCTAGGAGATAATGAATCCTAGTAGTCTCTTGGCATTAACACAAAAGATACACTTGAGAGGGTTCAGGCATAGTTTATATTGTCAACATATCTGAAATACCAAGCACATATATTCTAAATGGTCCGCATGCATCTTGGATCGTACCATGAGATTGTCCAAATAGGCGAGAATGAGATGAGACAGGTAATGGAAGACATAGTTCATTACCCGCTGGAAAGTGGCACGAGCGTTATTAAGGCCAAATGGCATAACTCATTATGTGACTGTGCCCTAAGGGGTAGTGAATGCAGTTTTGTACTGATCCATATGCCAAATCTAAATTTGATTATACCCTGGGAACCATCCATAAAGGACAAGGCCTCGTGACCAGCACAAGCATCAATGACTTGGTCGATGAATGGTGTGGGGTAATTGTCCTTGGGACAAGCTTTATTTAGATCCCAGAATTCAGTACAGGTGCGGATTTTGCCCTATGTTTTCATGACGGGTACATGGTTAGAAACCCAGGACGTGTAAGTGATCAGGTAGATAAACCTAACTTTGTCGAGTTTATCTATCTCCTGCTTCATTTCTTCAACCTTGTCTAGGTGTAATTGACGTTGTTTTTGGCAGACAAGGAGGACGTCGGGCCATGTGTCAATATGATGTTCCACAATGGTGGGGCATAGGCCCAGCATCTCCGAGTAATCCCACACAGATATATCCATGTATTCTTGTAACAGAGAGGTGTACGAGGCTCCCTCTTCTAGAGAGCATGCTGCCCCTAGGGATATTTCTTCAACCTTGCCTGGTTGTTTCGTAATATTTACCTTGACGGTAGGTGAAATATTCACCCTATTTCCTTCCTCATAGGCATAAGGCACGTGGATGGGATTTTTGAACCAATCAAATTTTCCTGATGGTACGAAATATTTGCTTTCAATGGCGTAGATGTTATGGGTCAGTGTGCTGCTAGGAACGAATTCTTTTTTCTGTTAGAAAAAACAAGCGATGGTGCATGGCATCCCATGGAAATTCAGGTTTTGTCATGGCCTCCAAAATATCTTCTTCAGAGTGAAAAAGGATATAAACGGGGGAATTGGTTTGTGTGAGGTCATGAGGAGGATATTCGGGCTTAGCACTGTTGGTCGAAAAACAAGAATATGATTCGCTTGTTGATTTCGGAGAACTAGATGAGGTTGAAAAAACACATATGGGGTGGGTCTGCATCATTGGTGGTACTACTACCAGTATTGTAGTTGCAGCAGTCTCGACACCAAGAAATGGTAAGCAGACAACATGAATCATGGTTCCCACAGATGATGAGATGAATCGTATGTGATGTTGCGTGTCATCAGCATTAGGTGGCGGAAGGATTTCCATGATAAATGGTTTGTATTGGGTGAGAGGTGGTTATTCTGGCCTTATTGGTGTGTTGTTAGGGTAAAAGGAATTTTCCTCTATAGGAAACTGGCACTGGATTGTAAGAGGCTGAAATGTTCGTAAACATAGGACATGCTTATGTACTGTGAGAGTGACTGGTGCAAATTTCGCATGCAGTGCGGGTAATTATCAAGTCAATGGTATCTGAGCCATTACTACTTATGACTTAAGACAAAAAAAATTCGTTGTGGTTGTGAGATGGGGCATTTATGCGCTTTTTCCATCTTCGGGTCCTAGTTTTTGCGATGTGTGGCTCTGGCTGCTCTCATTTGCCGAAGATATTTATAATTATTCATATGATGAAATTAGGAGAAAATTAAATAATAGCAACGAGCGATTTTATCTTTATTAGAAAGATGTATGTGGTAGATAGGGGTTACTATGAAAAAAAAATTGGTGAACCTGACCAACTCCCGACACTAGTTAACTAGGTGGTTGGGTTTATCGTATAGGGCACATGGGAAGTGAGGTTTACACCCAGCCCTACTAGGGAGTTTGTTTTCCTTCCCATATATAGGTTGGTGATGATGACGAGAGGGACGAAACATTTATGCTAGCCACCTCTCTTCAGATACACACAAAATGGACCTAGATGATTCATTCCCTTGAGTTGTGGTACTATCTGAAGATTCTAAGTCCGAATTTTCTAAGTCGTAATTTTCAGCGATGAACTGACGCATGAAATCTAACATAGATCAGAAATGATGGATGTGAGGAAAAATATGCATATGATGGTTTCTTCTATAGATCTAACATGTATGTCGCATGTGTCTAGATACGTTTCTTTGGGAAATGCGAGGGATTGGGGACCAACAATTAAATTACCTTAATTCGGGGCATTGAGCGATCAAATGAACAAGTTTGTCGCACAATGCGTGGACTAGGTCATAAGGTGCAACCTCAGTTTTCCTTCTTGGTGTCTGCATAATTGGGTTTTTTGGGTACGAGCATGATACTAGTTATTCTCATATGTATAATATGGTTTTGGATCTGTCCTCCCCTATATCGATTGGTGTTATGGATGGATCCTGGAAATTGGACTGCACCAATGCCTGTAACACATCTCTATATCGAGGGATTTATGAGCAATGATGGGTATAGTGCCCATATTGCTCACATATGGCACATGCATGGTTTGTGCATAATGCATTACCTTGGTTTTTTGTCACATTTTCTCGTTTGATTGGAGTTGGGGTTGTAGTCATTATTTCGGCACGTAGAAGAGATTTTAACTCTTCTAACTCTGGGAAAATGTTGGTAGGATGGCCAACTATGTTTCACAATGCACAAGGTGGAGATTTCCTAGGGGCTTTGGGAGTTTCCATCTTTTTTCCTTTTCTCTTTCCCTCTTGGTGGTGTTGGGTGGTGTTGCTATGGGGGTTTCTTGAGTTATTGCTTTACGAGAACATGTTCAACTGAAGGCCCGACGTCGGAAAACCTGCGCAGAAAGATACAACTGATATCTCAAGTACATGATGTATATGTGGTATGGACGCAGCCATCCGAAACAGAGTATGCTATAATCCGGATCTAGGGCATGGGCGCAGCCATCCAGCTAAGATCAAACAAATAGACTTAGGTATGGTCACAGCCATCCAATCAGTGAGTCATGTACATAATGATAATAATCCACAATCGCAGCCTGGATTACAACAGACACAATCCAGGGTCTTGCGCTCCATCTCGACCCAAACAAAGTACAAGTTCAAGCATGCGAATATGTGAGGTGAAGTCGAACATGCAAGAACATCGTGATTACGACCCGATGATGAAAGTTGTTATGATAGCGAGAAGAGAACCACCAATAATGACAATGGCCTACGAGGTACCTACAGGTACAATCTCGGCGTGTGAATAAAGGGTTGGCATTGAACACCCGCAAATCACTCGATCGAATCACTCGATCGGAGGTCGATGATGCAACCACCTCCGTGAATACGGCAGACACCTTGTTGTGAGGCGTACGAGGCTCCAAGGTACCATCAGGAGTCTCTAGACCAACTTCCTGGATAATGAGTTGAAGTCGACAGGAAGTGACCTTGATCAAAGGTGGGCCATAATGATTCCCACATCATCGACATGAGACAGAGGAACATGATGTTTGTTGTGAATCAAGATCGTATGAGAAACAGAGGAAGGTTGATATTTGCAGAGGCCTACTTCTCTTGAACACATGAATGGCACGACAATGGACTTGGCAGTATTTGACATCAACGGATCAGAGGTCATGGCGACGAGGCAGTGAACAGATGAGAGGTCAAAAGAGATTACCCAAACCCACAGAGGCAAAGTGAAGCAACGAGATGAGATGTCCCCAACCCGACACGAATGCAGACAAGTGCCATGTTCAAGAGCGACATACTGCCGACAACAACGACGATGGTTCCATTTTTCCCCCACCATTTCTGGCGAGTACCCCAATTATTTTTGATAACAAGCTTGAAGGGGATAGCATATGCTTGTGATATAAGTCCACCCTTCGGGAGAATCCATCCTAGTGCATTTAACGAGTCCTAGGAAGGAGAAACTCGGAGAACGTCATTTCGACGAAATCCAATGTCATCAGGGTTTAACGAGTCTGACAAAGGAAGAGCTCGGCGTCTTTTCATGTTTAGAGAGTTTGAAAAGACAGCGGAAAAGAAAACTCCACAGGTCCCTTTTCGTAAATAGTTCCCCAGATCCGAAAAGGTAGAAAACAATATCCGGGAAAACCTCCTAGTCGCGATAGGCTAGGGTATTCCTTTTTCGTAATCAATCCATCCCGACCCGAAAAAGGGTTAAACTTATACCGGGTGAATGTCGATTCGTGTCCATTTTAACGAGATCGAAACGACAAGGGCCTCGGCGATCTTTTCATATTTAGAGAGTCAGAAAAGAGCTGAAAGATGACTCCGGAGTGACTTTTTCGTGTGTTTACCGAGTCCAAAAAAGTATAAAATACAACTCGCGTCCATCTTTTAAGTCGCAAAAACCTGTTGCTGCACATACCAAGCAAGCGTAAAATCCATTTTCGACATAACATATGCAATCATTTGATAAAAATAACTTTTAAAACTCATTTTAATGTCGAAAAAGTTATAAATATGTCTAATTGGTAAAAATAGAATTACTTTTACTATTTACCTTGGTAGAAAACAACAGTGGTCCATTTGGAGCAGAAACTTTCGTCGACGATTGCGACCAATCCAGGCAACCATTCAGCTTCTCGTCTGTCACAGGTAAAAGGCGCTCCCTTGCTCTACATTTTCATTCATTTTTTAATGATTTTCCCTTAAGAATCAGTTCTATAAGGCCACTCTTAAAAATTTAGGGCTGCGCCCATTGGCGCGGGTATCGGGCACGGACCCGCGCCAATGAGCTCTTTTTTACAAAGGGCTCGCGCCACATGGCGCGACTGTTCGCAAAACAGCCGCGCCAGCGGCCGAACCTTAAATTTCGCCCAAAATTTCGACATTTAAACCAAATTACTTGGAATTTGAAGCTCATCAAAGATCTAACCAGGGGTTTTTGACCATGTGAATGCAGATAATCACTCAAAATGGAAATCGAATGGAAGGAACGAGAGCACGGAGACGAGGATGAACAGGCCATGCAAAGCCAAGCTTGCATGAACGCACTTAGAGACTGTGGATTGAAAAATTTCTTCCTCACGCCATGTTTACGAGCTCAGCCCGAGCTCCTCCAATATCTAATCAGCATCTGGGATGAAAACGAACAAGTGTTCAGGCTACGAGACCAGGTGTTAGAATTGGAGGTCACTGACATTTATTTCATTACCGGATTGTCCCGCAGAGGTCCAATCCCTGTACTGACTGGGAGCAGACCATCCAGGGAAAAGATGGAACAGGTAATGGCACGGGTGTGCCGAGGGGCACAGACAGGATCAGGAAGCAAAAAGGTAGACATCCATACTATCCCTAATCTAGCACTGAGAATAGTTCTCCATACCATTACGCGGGCTGCTGGGTCGCAGGCTCCGCACGAGGCCACGAAGACTCAACTTCTGCTGGCCTCGGAATGCATGGGTCCCCTACTGTTCAACTGGGCGGAAACAGTAACTATCAACATGAAAAGGCAGCTCACAAAGTGCAAACAGGGAAAACTAAAACAGTTTGGTTATGGTTCCATCTTGGTATCGTTCATTCTGGAACGCATACCAATCTTCCAGGGCCAAGGGGCCGCAGTGGCGAGTCCGATACCACGAGAGCCACGAATGGCTCGCTGGGCAGCATTGATGCCCAGATCTGGAGGTGGCCAACAGATGTCCTGGAGGCCAGAGTTCTTTAGGTGGTTACGGCGCCAGCTGATCGTCGTGGAAGATTGGCCCTATTCGGGAACTGACTTTACCGGGGACCCAGATCTCCCATTACCAGAAGGAGATAACTGGGACGAGGAGCTGGGTAAGACCTCATATTTTTTGATTTTATGTTTATATGTTTTTTTGTTAATACACATTCATCTTAACACAATTATATATGCATGCAGATGTAGGACCTGAGAGACCAGCCGGGATGTCTCCAATCTCCCGGAGAACACAACTCGCCCCTGAGATTCCAGGGGAAGGCACCGGAGGAGATGAACTGATCCAGAACCTCGAGGGGATTGCCCACGGGATCCCAGACTATTCCCGGCTAGCAGACGTACCGATGGCATACCAGCGCCACATGGTGGGAGTTCCGAGTCGGATCCACCGAATCTTGAGGCGCCTAGTGCGTGCAGTCACGTGCTATCATGAGCACCATGCGGATTAGTCCTTAGGATTTATACCACACCTATTTTTGAGAGACGTAGCGTCTCTGGATGTACCAAGACGATTATGTATATTATGTGACACACTCTATGTAAACATTTCGATATCTATATATATACATATCTATTTCTAGATGAGTCTTTCTTTACATGTGATGATGATTTATAAATTGCGCAAATGTCTGTCTAATACCAAATTTGCTACTGCATCTGTTAATGTATTCAAATTCCTGGGTATATGATGATATGTAATGTAGTCAAAATTCCTTTCCAGTAATCGAATACGCAAATACAGACGTAAGATGGACGGGTTCCTTACCGAATAGTGTCCGTTCAGCTGTAACACTACAAGTTGTGAATCTAGGTACACGAGCAATTCACGGATACCAAGGTTTACTGCCTCGATTAATAATTCCAACACGGCACTATATTCCACGATATTGTTCGTGGTACGTCCTAAACACACACCTTGCAGGTCAATCAACTCGCCAGCAGGATCGTAGATTACCCAGGCTGCGGAAGACAGATTCCTGGTACTGCGGGAGGCACCATCCGCGAAAACAACAAATGGATGAAAAGACATCTGCACAACCAGGAAGACTCGATCAGCAGAAAGATGTTTACAAAGCACACAACACCATGCACACAAATGACAATCACACACCTATGTACACACACCACACCAAGAAATCATTTCAGGCATAGTACTTTTTAAGGTACAGCCCATTCCTGGGCTGCGCCAGTGGAACTCCTTCGTAGTCTATAAGCTCGTAGGCCCCATTTTTCAAAACGCGCTTTACTATATAGGGCCCGTGCCACATTGGCTGGAGCTTACCGGCTCCAAGCTTATCATGTGCCTGATCATACAAGAGGACGAGGTCTCCTTCGATGAAAGAACAGGGAGAAACAGATTGATCAAAATGAGATTTGACCCTCTTCTTTTGTGCTTCGATGATCAAAGCAGCTAGACGACGGGTTTCATCCAACCGTTCGAGATACAGAAGACGTTCTTCCTCAGGAGAAGTATCCGGTAAGAGCTCCACAGCTAATTTAAGCGAAGGAATTTCACATTCAACCGGCATAGTAGCTTCCAGACCGTACACCAATTGGAATGGTGTGAATCCAGTTGCGCTCTTAGCAGATGTTCGGTACGCCCAGAGAGCTAAGAACAGTTGAAGATGCCAAGTGGATTTATGAATCCCAACTGTTCGCTGAAGCATAGTGACCAAAACCTTGTTCACCGCTTCAACCTGACCATTCGCTTGAGGGTAGTATGGTGTTGAGCTGTCGTGACGCAAGCCCAACGCTGAAGTCAGCTCCGCCATCATGTAATCGCGGAAATGAGTACCGTGATCAGTGACGATGGCTTGAGGAACCCCGAATCGTGCAATAACATGGTTGAATATAAATGAAGCAGTCGTTTTCCCGTCAGCAGCTAGTGTAGGCATCGCCTCGGCCCACTTAGTGAAGTAGTCGACGGCGACAATGATATACACATGCCCCCCGGCCGAGTGAGGGTTACACGTCATAAAATCCACGCCCCATTTCGCAAAAGGGCCGACGGTAATAACGGGATGCAATGGCAACGGCGGCGCGCGCATCTTGCGCTGAAAAATCTGGCATGGATGACATTTTCGGACTGCAGTGATACAATCCTTGAATATAGAAGGCCAGAAATAACCTGCCCGTAGAATCTTCTGGGCAGTAGCATACCCGGACATATGTCCACCACAGGCGCCACTGTGACAGTCATTTAAGACTTTCTCAGCCTCTTCCAAGGTAAGGTATCGTCGGAGCACCGAATCTACTCCAATACGATATAAGGTATCTCCTACTATGCGGTAGGGTTGGGACTGGTGCCGAATCCGACGGCGGGCAGTTTTATCCAACTCAGACCGAAATGTCGCGGTCTGAAGATACACTATGATGTCACCATACCAAGGATCACGAGTATCAATAAGAAACAACGTTTCGTCCGGTATATGATCTTCTGAGTGTGAAGGAACAGAGTCCGTAGGGAGAGAACATATCAAATCCGTGAAGACCAGCGATTTAGTTGACTTGGCAGTGGTAAACTCCAAGTCAAACTCCTGCAGGATCACGATCCATTTGGAGTACTTGCCCCCTAGTAATTGTCTAGAAAGAATATACGTCATAGGGTTGCAGTCTGAAACCACTGTTATCGTGCGCAAAAGGATGTAATGGCGGAAGCGTTGTACGGCGTGTACGGCTGCTAAGGCCAACTTCTCGACATGTGCATAACGCGTTTCGGGGTCGAGAAGGTTCCAAGACAGGTAATAAACAACATGTTCATCACCGTTCTCGTCATCCTGCACCAAGACCATGGCGATGGTGCTAAATGCGGCGGCTAGATACAGAGTAAAGTCGCGGTGGTAGTCCGGAGGACGAAGCAACGGAGCATTGACTAGCAATGTCTTCAGCTTCTCAAAGGATTCTTGAGCAATTTCGTCCCAATGAAAGGGAACATTCTGCTTTAACAAACAAGTGAATCCTTTGGCCACCTCGGCGTAATTCGGGATAAAGCGCCTAAGAAAATTCGCCTTCCCTTGCAGACTCTGTAGCTGATACAGGGAGGAGGGTGATGGGAGATTTATGATGGCCTCAACCTTCAGAGGGTCAAGGCGAATTCTGTCTTTCGAGACTATAAAGCCTAAGAGACGGCCAGAATCAACGCAGAAGACGCACTTATGAGGATTGAGCCTGATGTTGTAGCGTCTGCAACGAAGAAATATCTGGCGAAGATGCTCAGGATGGTCCTCTCGCTTACCCGAATGGGCTGGCAATTCGTCCAGATAAGGCTGGACAATATGACGAATGTCATGAAAAGCGTAGGACATCGCACGTTGAAACGTGGCGCCAGCGTTTTTTAAGCCGAACGGGAGTTTTTTGTACGCGAAAGTGCCCCACGGACAGATGAATGTGGTCTTATGTTGATCCTCAGGTGCAATATTGATTTGGTTATAGCCTGAGAAACCATCCATTAAGGAATAGATCTCACTCCCGGCACAATCGTCGATGATCTGGTCGATAAACGGAGTGGGATAATTATCCTTGGGACATGCACGATTGATATCGCGATAATCCACACAGACTCGAATTGTACCCTGCTTTTTATCGACAGGGACGATATTGGACACCCATTCTGTAAGGGGGATAGGATAAATAAAACCCGCGTTCAGAAGTTTTTCAACTTCTGCCTTGATAGCGGCGGCTTTCTGAGGATGCATGGGACGTAAGCGTTGGCGCACGGGTTTCGCACTTGGATAGGTTGGAATCTCGTGTACGACAATACTAGGATCAATTCCCGGCATTTCCTCTTAGGACCACGCAAAAACATCTCTGAATTATTTGAAAAGCCCAGTATAAACTTGAATCTCCTCGGGAGAACAAGTCACACCCACATGAATGTTCTCAACAATCCCTGGTTTAACAGAGATGTTGATAGGAACAGTTTGAGTAATGTTACTCAGATTACCCTCCGAAAAGACCTCGTGCATCAAGATCGGTGTTTGAAGAGGAGGGGAAGGAACCTGAGTAGCATAACGCTCCAGACAGTCAGTCATTGCCCCCATGCTGGGCATAAACGAGGAGCGATGATGTCCATCGCCCCAGGGCAGCTCCTCAAGAGACATAGTTTCAATGATAGCCTCATCTGAAGGAAAAGTCTCTCTGAGAGGATCAGGTGAATCAGCCTGACCAAGCCAGGGGGATTGCGAGTAGACGTCGAGAGCCATGCTCATGGGAGCATGCTGAGGAGGTGGAGGGTCCGATGCGGCAACAATCTCACAGTAGCTGATCTCTACTGGCGTTAAAGGCATGGATTCTCCAAATTCATATACCTGCTCAGGTGTAGGAATAAGCCAGGGGTCATTAGTCCTGGACAACATGTTGACTTGAGCGGTATTCAGTGGCGGTGCGGGGAATATACCCATGAGGACTGGGTCTTTGAAAAGACCAGGTCCTATACTGTCTGGGGGATTCAGAATTTGATCCACGTATGGCACGTTGTTCTCAGAGCTAGAGGTGAAAAATGACAACTGATCTACCGTGACAATCTTGCCCTCGTGAGGGAACTTAATGAATCGAAAGACAGTAGACGGCACGCAGAGCATGGCATGGGTCCAGCTGCGGCCAAGAAGTATATTGTAGTTGAGTTTAGCGTCAACCACTTCTACTTCCACGTTGACAGTTTTTCCCTGTAATGTAATCGCCAGACTTTCGAGAACTCCCAGGGGTTTAGATTCCCGGCCATCAAATGCCTCAAGGGCATTGGGAGATGACGATAAGGTTGGAGAGCCGATGGCTTTCCAACAGGCGGAGGACATAACACAAGTAGATGCACCCTCATCTACGACGGCTCTGTGAACGTTCAGACCGTTAATCCCGACTTGAATAACCAAAGCGATTTGATGTGGAAGCTGGGGAGTAAAATTCTCCAGATCAAAGGTGAGAAGGCTCGAGTCGGCGGGATCAATACCACCGATGGCAGACAGTAAAGCCTTCCGTTGTGAAGGACAACTTTGAAGAACCTCGAGTGCAGACATGGCACATGGCGCCTGTGCCAGATCCTCAACGATGCTATAATGTTGAGCGGCACGAGCATTTGGATTATAAGAGGATCTCCGAAGAACACCTTTGGGAGGTGGCTTCACAACGGGTTCGAGAGTCGGCTTCTCGATTTCCAATGGACCGGAGGCAGGTGGGGGAGGCGGCCCATCCGCAACTGCCTTCCCGGGTGCCTGCCGCAATTCATTGTAATCTTTCGCTCGCGTAGCGATAGTGATAGGTGCATTAGTCTTCATCATGAAAACCTGAGACCCAAACGGTGCAGATGGTGACGCCTGTTCGACCATCTGGGTCTACTGAGATGGAAATGGCTCTTTTAAAACAGCCGGAGTCCCTTTTGAACCTTTAAGAAGTTGACTAACTTCGGACCGTCGTGGACAATCCTTAGTGTAATGGTCACCTTCACAGATGAGGCAAGGGAATTTCGACTTACGTTGGGAGCCATCCTCAGTTCGAGCTTTAGATTCTGGTTTCGGGGCATTAGATTTTGATTTGCCTTTTCCCTTCTTCTTCCCCTTGGAGGATTTGTCCGCAGGATTGGCCTGGACGGCATTCACCTCCGCGGTTTTACCAAAATCGGATGAGGCGGGATTAGCAGAGGTATTGTTGGAAGAATTAGCCTTCTGCTTCCCATTCGAAGACTTCTTCGAATTTTGAGAAACGGAACCAATGACACCATCCACCGTAGGAGTGGGCGGAGCCTTAGTGGTTCCGGGCCGTGGAGCATCAGTCAAGATGTCATAAAGCGTGCCAGACTGCGAATAGACAAGATCCAGGTACTGGGCACGCGCGATAGCTTGTTCCTCCGTCACACACGCTCCCATCGCGATATCCTGAGCGATTTTATTCACAAAGGAGGTGGTGAACCAGTGAGTCAAAATCTGATCAGGTATGTGAAACTTGATCAGCCGACGACGGCGCCGCCACTCATGGATGTGATCCGAGATGTGAGTGGCCGTGTCCTGCTTCAGAGAAGTCAGGAGGTGCGTCCCGGCCTCATACCGGACCGGTAATTGGAAATGCGTGAGGAAAGCCATGGCTAACGAGTTGAAATCTTGAAAAATACCACGGGATAGTTCTATGTACCACTTAGCAGCAGCTCCTGTTAACGTACGCTGGAAAAGACGCAGACGAATCGAATCGTCGACCCAAGAGTTAGACGAACACCAGAGGTGGTACGTTAGCACATGCGCCTGGGGGTCTTCGCCAGCTTTGCCCTCAAACTTGGGACAATCTCCTGGTATCTTGGTGGGAACCGGAGGCCAATATGGATTATGTGAAATCGGATCATTGGTCAACTTTGAAACGTCCGGCAGTTCCAAGGTAGCCAGGAACGGCAATGGAGGGTTAACTACCATGCCAGTCCCAGGATAAGGTCCGGTACCTGCGTTCCACGATGGTTGTGAATATCCCTGCCCCCATGGGTTCTGTCCCTGAGGATTCTGACCGTAGGGCGCATAGTTCGTATAACCAGACTGATTTGGCTGCTGGTAACCATAGTGTGGGGCTTGATAACCAGGGTTCGGGCCCTGATTAGGTGTCTGCCCTGTATAAGTAGCGTTTGGATTTGGCTGCTGAGCGTAGGTAGAACCGGGTGGAGGAGGATGATACTGAGAACCTCCAGAGTGGTTATAGTTCGGTTGAGATTGACCATGAGGATAATAACCACTCTGAGGATGAGTAGGCTGCTGATAAGTGGAACCCTGCGGAGCCTGGTACGTAGGGCGCAGCTGTTGATTTGGCTGCGGCATTGAATGAACAGGCTGTTGAGCAGAGTGAACGGAATGAGAGGGCTGCCCCGAATGAACAGGTTGACCCGAGTGAGGGGGCTGGCCTGAATGACCAGGTTGGCCCGGATAAACAGGCGGCGCTGGTTGCGCAGGTTGACCTGGTTGTAAGTGGGCCCCAGGTTGCACCGAATAGGTCGGCTGGCCTGGAGGCGGGACACCAGGTTGTACCGGATGAGCCGGTTGGCCTGGTGGTGGAACAGGACCAGGTGTTTGCTGGAAACCAGTTTGACCTGAAGCAGAACCATAGGGTGGTCCTGGCTGATATGCAACGTTAGATACAACAGGATACTGCGGTTGCATCGGTAAAGAAGGCTGGATTTTCCCCCCAGGACCATAGGCCTGTCCTGGTTGATACCCCGGCTGAGGCTGAGCAGGTTGACCAGCAGGGTTATAATATGGTCCTTGCGAATTGTACAATGGCCCTTGCTGGCCCGCAGAGTAGCCTTGGATGGGCTGTCCCTGAGGGTCGTACAGATAGCCAGGTTGGCCTACAGGTTGGCCTTGGAAGGGCTGTCCCTGCGGGTTATGAGCCTGGTTGTACGGTAAACCTTGAGCATACAAATAAGCCTCAAGAGCAGGAAGACGCAAAATCTCCCCGTGCTCATCAAGCTGACCCGGGAAACCATACACGGGAGTGTCGTCCTGTGCATAGTGCGAAAAGAAAGATCGGTAAGGATCTTGGGGAATCTGTCCAGCTCCGGCGTTCGGCTGTTGCAAAACAACCGATACTCCTCCGAGAGATATTCTCCCAGATAGAATAATAGATAAACATCTTCAGAGTTGGTCTGCACTCGGGAAATAGACAACAGAGAAGTGGACACCAATAAACAAGTGGGCCGCAGAAAGACTCTGTGACGGCGTCAAGGAGACACCCCGGTGTAGGTGACGGCTAGCTCGAAGCAGGAGATGATATTCCCATAGAGGCAGCAGCTGAGATAATCTGACCCAGAGATCTGTATCCCTGTGGCAAAGAAGGACCAGCTGACGATGTGGTAGCCAGCTCAGACTCGTCTCCCTCAAACAATCTACGAGGGATGCGCCGATAGTCATCAGACCCGGGAATTTCCTCACCAGAATCACTCATGGTTGATCCTGCCGTTAAATCACGCAGAAGACGGCGAGGACTAGGAGGAAAAACAGCAGCAACAAATGGTGAACCCGATGTAAGAGAAAGGAAATCAGCTCCTAATCTCAATTCAGACACAGGGTCCGAAAAGGGCCAATTGAACTCAACTGGTCCTCCAAAGGGTTGCTCGGCGAGAACCGGTCCCCCGTCAGGAAACTCGGAAACAACAAGCTGCTGTGGTTCAACAGAAGGCTGAGAAGCTTCTGAAGAATCGTCCGTGTAAGGACTACCAGTAGACGAAACCGAAGGTTCCGCCACTGTGGCAAAAGACTAGAGAAAAAGAGCAAACACACACACGGGCTGAAAACGAGTTAAGACACACGATCAAACAGTCAACAAGCAATGTCTAAACAGGTGTGTATCGTGGGCGATTAATTTTACCACATTGGAAAGTAAGAAATTCTACCGTTTCATATTTTAAGAGTCGAGAAACGATAAAAAGATGACTCTATCTCTTTCAGAGTTGATACAAGCGTGAAAGGACCAGCGCTTGACGGTCTTTTCAAGTTTAGGGAGTCAGAAAAGACCAAATGACTGCTCAGGAAAAACTAGGCACAAAGGGTGTACCAAATATCCGTGAACTGCAATATACACCTTGGTTTCAATAATGAAACAAAAATCGACCAAGGACTTTCCGTACGTGCAGGCAATCTCCCCGAATGCTGTGTTCGGTGTATCACGGGTATAGGGCGGCAGACTCGGCTTCCTGTGGATAAAGGATTGAAAACCTAGAGGGGTCCCCCTTTATATACGCGACGGTACGGGGAGCGCAAGTCCGTACTAGCGCTGTCTAAAGCCAACAGGCGAACGACAGCTGCTAGGTTTAACGACGCCGGAACACGTCTCTAGCCTAGACCTTCTAAATATGCTTCGTTAAGTTCCAACGCTGCCTTAGGTTAATTGAATAAATTTTACAGTTGATCTTCAATTAAGTTTCAATTTCCAGGCCCTATCGTGTGTAGTGTCTCGAAAGACTCCTAAATGCAAGCTATATGCCACAGTGCAACATTTCGTTCGATGAAAACTAGTTACATAAGAATTGAGAGCTTTTATGCAAACGAAATGAACGGAATACAAACAACAATGTCTCTAATGCAACTAATGCAACTGAAAACTTTTCATTCAAAACACTAATCACTAGCGATATGGAAAAGATCACAATTGCACTAATTAACAAAAGCAAAAGAGATTTTTTTTTTTTTTGATTTTCAATGTTTAATGGCTAATATGCACTAATCAAACTTGAAAACAAATGGAGCAACTTGAGAAACGATATTCAAGAGAGCGAAACAATCACATTTCACTCAACAACACACGCAATCAGATCCCCAAATCGACCAAAGTCTCTCAAAGCAAAGAAAAGACTCAAAAGCTTCCAATGGACCGTGTGATCTAGGTCCAAAGCAAGGCCAAACGAATCTCGAGTGAAGGAATGAACAATCACCCAAAAAACGCAATAAGACAATCAACGACTACTAAGAGGACGTGGAGAATCAATCAGCAAGTTGACAGGACAATCAAGACACCAAAACTCCCAAGGAGGGCTCGATACACTAAGCCACTAGATGCCCTAGGGCTCAAAACGTGAAATCGGTAGATAGAAGCAAACAACCAAAGGACAGAGGTGAATTCCAGCCAAACAAGACTCCAAGACACTCAGGCAGTCGAAAAATCAAGAAGAAAAGCACTGATCAAATCTAGAGAGCCAAAAAATGAAGAAACTCAAAAAACTCACAAGGGTGGCGCGACTGTGAGTGTGAAACTGGCGCCAGAAGTCAATTGGCGCGGGCTATACGAAGGCAACGTGCGCCAATTGGCGCGACTGTCGGGTTAAAAACTACGCCAGTCGAGTTTCTCAGCAAAAATTAAAAACAAGCTACTCCAGAAGCAGACCAATGCAAGCTAAGCAAACCAAGAAGCTAAAATAATGAAAGAACCCAACCCAGAAGGTTCATCAAGCAAGGAAAAACAATCAAAGCGAAACAACATAAACGAGACAATGAAAACCGGACGATCCCCAGTGGAGTCACCAATTTGTTGAGGAGGTAAATCCCCTCTGCGGACAGAGGCGATCCCTACTAGCCCAGCAGGGGTCTAGCAACAAACAAACAATGCTATGACGCAAGCTCCTAGTTACGAATGGAAAGACTAGGAATAGAAGCCTACCTGGATTCCAACGCTATAACCTGAAGAAGAAGCGTCCCCGTTCTTTAGCCCCGGCAGATCACAATCCTTCCACGATCTCCGCGGATGAACACCTGCACATGGAAGAAACGAACAGATACAAGCATAGAAACCGGCATACGTAACTAAACATCGGTCAGAAAAGATGTTACTCGCATTAACATGATGGAAAACAGAGTGGAACCATAATCATAATCATCTATTAAGTAATAAACGAAGAGAGATTACAACCAAGTTCTGACATCACAGCCTCCTTCGAACGGGTCTCCGGTCGTCCACGTCTCGCAAAGCTCGCCAAGGAAAGGGAAAACCTCTCCAGAGTCTCGTGACAATGGTCTCCTTACTTGAGTCGGCCTTAAGGGAAAGAGAGGATTCTTTACAGCACAAAGGATCTTGGGAATATGGAGATACAAAGCTTAGGCACTTCAAGACTAGCTTGCCATGGATTTGAGCAGGCTTTTATAGATGGGGAAGGAGGGAGTTGGGATCCCTATTATTATGGGATGGGCCCTATCAACAAGGAAGGTTCCATGAGAGGTGGCAAAACCACTTCCCCTCCATAGAACTCCCGCAGCCAAACCTCCCAACTCAAGATAGGCGATGGTTTGTGAGTTTGTTGGAACTCAACTTCCGCCATCCATATTTAAAAAATAGTCCCTAAAATGGGTGGCGCGACTGCTGCTCTATGACAGAGCGCCAGGTGGCGCGACCTCTTTGCAGGATTTTCCCCATTAGCGCGAGTGTTGAACTGCCTGCCCGCGCCAATGCCAAAAGGGATGTTTTTCATGATTTTTGCAAGGAGATGCCTCAAGGGCAAATAAAACTCATGCTTAAAGGAATGCATTGATGATGTTTTCAAGGCATGACAATGTTCACAGGTCACGAAATGGGTCCTCCATTGTGCGGGACGGGGAATGGTAGGGACGGTGACAAATTACTGTGTAACAGTTATGATGGCCTTTGTAGGGGTGATAGGGATGATACCTACAAAGGTAATTCCCGAGTTTCCTAACATGGCCAGTGGGGCCAAATTTTAGACCCACATTGCGAGAGCCATGTTTAGTAATGTAAGGTTTTTCATGACTTGATGTGATATATATCAATGTGGGGGATGCAAGAAGGGGGTTCTGGTGATGGCATATGGCAGAAATGATGAGTTGGTGGTGACGATATATGTGGTTTTAGTCTCTAGTTCTTTACTCAGTTCGGTTTTTTATGAACCCATCATGCACACCACAACTCCTGTAGGTGTTGGAGCTTCTCCTGGTAATATAGGAGATTCTCCTGGATAAGTTCCGAGGAGAGTGGTTGGTTTGAATTGACCAGGATAAAACTCTGTGTATGTGGTGACCACCTATGTATATGAATCTACTAATGGTAGTACACCATCAAGGGCGGTTACATGTTTCTTCTCATAATACATGAGTTGGTCTATAGTAATGACTTTCCCATCATGGGGGGACATCATTAATTTGAATGCATAGGATGCTACCACGATCATTGCGTACATGTAACTCCATCCAAGAAGGATGTTATATTCTAGCTGTGCATCCAAGACTTCAATGTCAATGAGCATAGTCTTGCCGGCAATATCTACTGGTAAGTCTTGAAAAATAACTACCAGTGAAGATGGGCACCCATCATATGATCTGAGCATGATGTCAGATGGTTTTAGCTACGGCAATCCTAACTTCTTCCAAATAATTTTTGACGTGATACATGTGGATGCTCCTTCATCCACGGTGCAATGATGAATGGTGATGTTATGGACTGAAACAAGGATTTGAAAGGCGACTAGAGAAGGAATATGAGGGCTTGCTTTATCTAAGTCAAAGACTATTAATCGGGAATCATAGGGGTTGATCACACATAATGCGAAAATAAGGCTTTTTTTTTTGTTGGGCAGGATTGCATGACTTCTAATGCTGACATAGTTGAGGGAGATTGAGCCAAGTCGTCCACTATGTTGTAGCTGTGAGCATCTTTTGAATTTTGTCCTACACACCTCATGGGTCCTTTTACCATTTTTGGCAATGGCTCAATAGGTACCCTAAAGATGTTAATGGCACTATGGGTGCGCTCGTGCTCGAGCCTGTTGGGTTGGTTTCTGGGGGTGCTTCATAATTATGTTTCGCGTTTGCAAGAACAAGTCTTCTCTCGCCATGAATATGTCATGATTGTTTTGAGCGTTCCCTCCAGAATTTTTTTTTTTGGGTGGTGTATGTTGTTGAGTATTAACCACTCCTTAATGTAGGTTTCTGGTTCTTCCTCCCTTGTCCCCTATTTCCCTGGAGTCTCTTCAACTCAAGGAACTCGAGAAAATGGTGGGTGTAATGACCATACTCCCCACATATGGCACAAAAATGATTTTTCCTTAGACCAATACCGCTTCTTTGGTTTTTTCGTAGCGACGTTCAAATGATTGTTATTATTCTCGTGGTCATACGATGGTTACTGTTGAGGTTGGGAAGGTTGCACTAAATTAACCCTTGCATTATTTTGTGTTGGTGGTATATTTTGCTTTTGTGTGGGAAAAGGAGAGTATTGGTTTCCTTGTCCCTGACTGGCATATGAATTCTGGGACGACTCTCTTACGTTGATGTTCCTAGATGAGTACTAATTTCCCTAAGGGGGAGGGTATGGTCCTCTTTGTGGGGGATGGTATTGGTTTTCCATATTAGTCATGTTCTGCAAAGGTGCGAGCTAACTATGGTAGTATCCTAGTTGTGATACACTCTGTGGGGTATCATATGTTTGATTAGCAAAAAAATATGCAAGATAATAGTGACTGTTGTTAGGTTGAGTTTGGGCTAAGGACCCTATCAATCTGTCAGCATTATTTTACGTCCCTGGTACTTCTCTGTAAGTTTCCAGGCATGGGGCATTTGGAAGGATATGATTGGGTGTACATGAGCTCTAGATACTGGGATTTATTGATGGTGTATGCCTCATTACGCAAGGATTTTGTTGCCACATATTTTGAAATTTCTGTTGTGAGTGTTTTCAAAAACAAGTCTAGGATAACTCTATCATCAAGATTGGATTTGCACAAGCTACGACGTCTTCGCCATTCATGGATATGGTCCAATATGTGAATAGCGGGTGTGTTTCTGAAATGGGTGGGGAGTTCCATTCCTGAATCATGATGAATCAGGAGTTGGAAAAAAGTGAGGAATGTTGTGTTACGGCGCTAAATGTTCCATGTGACATAGATGGATAGTCAACATACCATTTCATTGCAGGCCCTATAAGGGTACATCGAAACAGAGATAGTCGAATGGTATCATCTCTGATATTGTTTGATGAACACCATAGGTGAAAAGTCATGATATGGTTCCTTGGGTCTTCTGCTTGCTTTCCTTCAAATTTTGGAATGTATGAAGGGAGCTTAGTGGGCATGGCAGGCCAATTAATTTCATGGTTAATAGGGTCATTTTTTAGCTTTCTTAGATATGGTATATTCAATGATGTTAAGAAAGTTAGTTTTTGGTTGACTGCCATCGTTTTAACATGTATCTGCAAAGGGGTCATATTCTAATATGCTTAAGGAATAATACCCTGGTGGGTGTGTTGAGGAGTGGTATGAGTTCTCCCCAAAGGGGTAGCGTTTGGCGTTCCTTACGGGGTTGTGACTACTGTGATGACTGGTGACCCTTGGGGGGTTCTGATCAAAGTCACCCTGATAAAGAAATATCCTATAATGGTGGCAGTGTGATGTCCTCTACGCCTAAATGGAGGAAAGCCCGACACTCCTCCTGGTAATGGGGGGAGGTTTAAGAAACAACTAGATCAACGGGGAGTCGTTGGGTCCCTTATGGTAACAATTAGTGTAATTTACTTTTGTATTGATTTAGAGGGGGGAAGATCATTATCAATGCAATAATATAATCACATACATAAAACATAGCGAAAAATGGAAAGGTAATTTCTCCTTTAGATTAAGCTATGTGATCAATCAAGAAAAAAATATGGTTTTTTTGTTTGAATATGACAAAAATCCTATGTAGACCTGATCATACTTACCACTCTCAAAGTAAATGGGCCTTACGGAGATATCTTCTGATGGGTATTAGGGCCAATGTCCTAAAAGAACTGGAGATGGCTTCCAGCAGCTGAAGAATCAACCAAGGTAATCATGGAAATGAGGATCTATTGTTGCCCACACCGTCACCTATAGGGAAAGCATACCCTAAATTTTGGCCACTAAAGTACCTTCGTCCCACATGAGCATTTGAGTCTTTATCTTCTTGGTATTCAGTTACTATTACCGAGCACTAAATCGGTCAGGTAGCCCTAAAGAGTACTGCACGCACTGGACCTAAGCTGAACCCCCTCTGAATCAGGTCTCTGTAATGCTCAGGAAATATTTTCCGTGGGATAATTGAAGGATTTTAAGCTCCCTAAATAGTAAAATTCTATGTTTCAAAATTTAACATGACCATGGCGGGCTTATTGGATGCCTACCCCCAATGGTCCTAACCTGAACTATAGTTTCTTTTGTGGCCCCTATGGGGATAATTTAATAGGTTCAAGTTATGTTTGTTTTTATGAGTCTTAATTTTGTTTAGGGTGTGAAATTTTAAGAAAACTTAAGCTAAGAAGAAAAGCCCCAAAAATTGGATGCCTTTTAATGCAAATATTACCAATACTTAATGTGTGGTTTATGTGAACAAACAAAAGTGTCATAAGATGTGGATATGCGATGATCCTTTACTATATCCCTCTAATTACACTATGTGTTCTGATTGTTCCTTGCAAAAAGTTGAAACGATTTGCGGATAATGGGCCGCTTATAATTCTCCTATTTATACTATGTGGAACTAAAAGGGAGATGTAAATTCAAAATGCTTTGAGAAAGTGTTCATGTGCAAATCCAAGTTCACCAAAAGGTGCAAGCGAAGCAGAGGTTACTTTATTTATTTACTAAAATTTGACCCTAGTATCAAGACTAATGAAAATGGAAAAATAGCTTTTTAAGTGACAAATGTTAGCCCAGGTATATCAGTGATCAAATGACTCTTTCAGTTTCTTTCCATTGAGTCATAGGTCAATTTTTTTACTTTTTCGAACCAGTTCTCTGAAATAATTTTGGTCACTGAAGAAGGTTTAAACCATGTGATCTGAATATTGGGGGGAGGCCCCCAAGGTCTAAGAAAATTGAAATGGATCTGACAAGATCTGCAAAATTAGAATGCCAGAAAAAAAAAAAAAAAAAAAGAGATCACACAAAGCAAATAAAACCACAAAGAAACTTGTTTTATTAAAACAGAGAATAATTGTAGAAGCTACATTGTGGTGGACAATATGTCCTTTTACAACCTGAGGCTTATTATTTATAGTCTTTTTTTAGTTACAATTCCATGTGTAGATATCATGGGTCAATACCATGGGTAGATACCACTTACAATACCATGGATCAATACCATGGGTAGATACCACTTACAATACCATGGATCAATACTATGGGTAGATACCACTTACAATACCATGGGTAAATTCCATGTGTGGATGAATACCATGTGTGGATACATACCATGGGTGGATGAATATCATGGATAGATGTCACTTACAATACCATGAGCGAATAAATAAAATGGGTGGATGAATACCATGGTTCAATGACATTTACAATACCATAAGTAAATTCCATGGGTGGATGGATAACATGAGTAGATGAATACCATGGGTGGATGCCATTTTCCATTCGGATCATTCCTCCCTCCTTAAGAAGCAATGGTCCCCATTGCGTGAAGTTCCCTCCTGAGAAGCCTTTTTTGAATATGAAGAGCCACTAAGGATAAGGGTTTTGTGTAGTTAACCCATAACCATGATGAATGAAGATTCGAGGATAGAGATACCCTGTAATGCTTCTGACCAACTGTGATATTGAGAGTGTGCGGCCTAGAAAATGGACTTCGATGAAGTGTGGGTTTGTGGATGAACCAAAACCATGAAAAACGAAGATCCTAGGATAGAGATACCCTGTAATGTTTGTGACCAACTGTGTGACTAACAGTGTTCGGCCTAGCAAATGGACTTTGATGAAAAGGATTTTGTACGGTTGACCCATAACCGTGATGCTGATTGTTGATGAAGTAGCAGGTGCCTACATAGCTTGGGGTGGGAAGGCACGTCTCCAAATAACCCAAGCCAAATGCTGCTATGCTGAAACTGATGAATGTGAAGCAGGTGCCTACTAAAGCGGGGTGGGAGGGCACGTCTCCAAAGGGAACCCGCTTCGAATGCTACTCCAGATTTAAAATGAGCATAACTCTGTCAATATAACTCAAAATATTTATTATAACCTATTTTTGGAAATGGAATGATCATTCTACATCTTGTCATGTGTTTTAAACCGCTATCTGGAGAATCTAGACTCTCAGATTCGCGCTGGAACTGTCTCGCCGTCACAAAATTGCTGAAAAATAGTTGATTTTAAATCAATGATAACTCCCACATCCAGACTCTGATTCGACTGATTTTTTTTTGAACTTGGGTGATTTTTCAAGGGGCGCTCAGATATACAGCCATATCTCCAAAATTGTGCACTAAAAACTGCAAAAATGACAGGAGAGCCGCCATCCACGAATTGTCGTCAAAACATTTTCTACAACATTGCTAATTTAGAATTAGCAATATCTCCCTCATCTGAACTCCAATTTGGCCGATTTTTTTTTTGAATTTGGGTATTTTTTTGCAAGGAATCTATATCTGGTCTTCAATTTTGTAAAATTTTCACCAAAATTTTCAGATCTAATTTTCAAACTCGCCGCCCAAGAAATTCATGGAGTTTGCTGAAGATTGTTGCCAAAAATTGAAACTGAAATATGCTTCAAACACTCATTCCCATGGATTCGTAACTTGGATCTAATACTACTGATCCGAATCTTGGGGGGAGGCCCCCAAGATCTAATAAAATTGAAATGGATCTGACAAGATCTGCATAATTATAATGCCAGAAAGAAAAAAAAGAGAGAGAGAGAACACAAAGCAAATAAAACCACAAAAAAACTTGTTTTATTAAAACAGAGAATAATTGTAGAAGCTACATTGTGGTGGACAATATGTCCTTTTACAACCTGAGGCTTTTTATTTATAGCCTTTTTTTAGTTATAATGCCATGTGTAGATACCATAGGTGGATACCATGGGTAGATACCTCTTATAATACCATGGATTAATACCATGGGTAGATACCACTTAAAATACCATGTGTAAATTCCATGTGTGGATACATACCATGGGTGGATGAATATCATGGATATATGTCACTTACAATACCATGGGCAAATAAATACAATGGGTGGATGAATACCATGGGTCAATGACATTTACAATACCATGGGTAAATTCCATGGGTGGATGGATAACATTAGTAGATGAATACCATGGGTGGATGCCATTTTCCATTCAGATCACCATGTATGTTGCTCCTTCATTTCATTTATCATCACCATTTTCAAGGTCATCACCATCTGTTGGAATCACAATTTCCGTTAGACCAAAACCTGCAGGCGTTAGTCTCCGCTACAATCGCTAGAGTTAGGATCCACGAGAGGCGGTTAGTCCATGTCGTGAAACACACGGGGAGCGTTAAACCAAATGTTCAAAAATATCCCCCCCAATGCGAGCTAGGTGAGTTTCGAACTTGAAACCTGTTGCTCTGATACCACTTGTTGGAACCACGATTGTCATTAGACCAAAACTCGCGGGCGTTAGTCTCTTCTACAATTTCCAGAGTTAGGATCCACGAGAGGCAGTTAGTCCATGTCGCGAAACACACGGGGAGCGTTAAACCCAATTTTCAACACCATCATCAATTTCAAGGTCACCATATCCATCATCGTCAATGAAGAGGTCTAGGCTTAGGTCATTCCATCTCATATAGGTCAAGTCTAGGTTCAACCCTGCCTTTGGAAAAATATTCAAATTTTCACTAAACATAAGGAAGTAATCCTTCATTTCATCCATAAAACCCTAGTGAAGGAGCAAGCATGTTTATGAAGTTCAAATAAACCCATATCTCTTGTTTCATATAGCTCAAGTTTCAAAAAAGTTTCAAACATCTCATCTTTGTCTCATTGTTTCATCAAAATTGAAGAATTATGTCTCATTGTCTCATTTAAAAGATCAAAAATTCGCCATTGACTATCAAAGCTCCAAGGGAGTTAATTTTGACCTACTGTCCCAATCAAAAGCAAAGAAATTCATTTCAACCTTCAAAGAGTCATATTATCTGGTTTTAAAAGAGTCATTATCCCATGTGAAAGTTCAAAGGTGTGAAGAGATTTCAAATTTTTAAAGAGAAGCAATCTCACTGTCCCCATGAAAAAGAAGCAAATTGTGTATTGATGTCTCATCAAGGATCTTTAAAGTCAACTCAAGTGTCAAAGAATGCAAAATAAGTTAAATATATCCTCTCATCCTACTTAAAGTAGCAGCATATCACTTTTCAAGTGTAAAAAGGGTTAAAAATTCATTGTAAATGTCATGGCAAAAGGTAAGAGTCATAAAATTTTATAAAAGGGCGAGTAAAATTCATTTTTAATTTTTACCCTTTCATGTAAGTGTGAGAGTAATGTTTCTCTACTTCACTTATCCCTCCATACTCTCAATATTCTCTTACAACCCTCAAAAAGACTTGTGTTACGCTTATGTAGTGAATTTAACACCGGTGTTACATTTCTGTGGTGAAGAAAAGACTGGTGTTACGCTCTTGTGGTGAGATAAAGGTGTGTTAGTAAACTCTTGTGGTGACAGTTTCCTAGTGTTACGCTTATGTGGTGTAGATAAAGCTTTGTTACGTTTCTGTGGTGAGGATAAGGACTCTGTTATGCTCTTGTGCAATAGAGAAAGTAGTGTTATGCTCATTTGTATTAGAGAAAGCAATTTTACGCTTTTGTTTATTACCAATACTAGTGTTACGCTCTTGTGGTTTACATTAGCTACGTTGTTACGCTTTTGTGTGTGACAGTATCCGGTGTTGTTGAAGCTTGAAAACCCTCCTAAACTTTCAAGCTCGTGTTCTCACCCTTGGTGTGGCCTATAATAAAAGGTAATCCTTCATCCATGCTAGTATTTGGTTTAATGTTGAGGGTTTAAAGGCATGTCATCTTCTTTTATTTTTTCCTCCATGCTTTTCATTGTCTACATATTTTTTTATATATATGTTTACAAACCCTAACCTAAAATTTTCAACCTAAACCCTAACCCATCATCTAAACCAGGATTCCTACACCCACACACTCCATCATCACAAGCCTATTACCTACATCACCATCCATAACATGGTTTACACCATCAAAACCCTAATTCTAAGCTATTTTACACAGTAAAAAAAGTGAAAACATAAGGTGGTTGTGTTTTAGGGCTTTGACTACCCTACACCCCTTCATTTGCCCTCGTTCCACTTGCACTATGGAGCTAAGGAGTCAGCCTACCCACTGAATTTTTATCAAGATCCATAGCCCTCAAACATAAAAAAATACTTCTTCACTAGTTTTTTCCCACAGTCAAAATTGGGAAATGACTATGTTTTGAGGTTTTGATCATCCTAAAACTCTCCATTTTCTTTCATTCCACCTTCATTGTGAAGAAAATACACCATCCTATTCACTGAATTTTTTTCATAATTTTTTCTCAACCCCATCACCCTTATTTCACCTCACAAACTTACCCTACTATTACACAGGGTATTCTAACAATCAAAATCAGAAATTCCTTGTGTTTTAGACATTTTGACACCTTCTACCCATCTATTTTCTCTCATTCCACCTTCAACTTGAAGCTAACATGCAACACTACCTATTCAAATTTCTCTAGAATTTTTCTCAGCTTCAAGGCCCTCCATTTTATCCACCAAACTCACACCTTCCTACACCATGGTTCTCCAAATTTCCATTCTCATTCACTCATTTCATTGACACCCTAGGTTTTTCATCATTCCAGTGACAAACACCATGGAAAGTGACAAGAAGAGATTCAAAGGAGGGCTCCATCTCAGGCTTGAGCCATTCACCATGCACGAGATTAATGCTTCGACCAGAAGGTGCTTTCAAAGAACTCGGTGTTTAAAATTTTGTGAAAGGCTTATGGAAGGAGGGTATCATCTTCAATTTTCCAACCTTTTTGAAACCAACTACAACATGGGAAAGGTCACTCTTGCATGTATGGAGATCATCTTATCATCTGACCTAATTGCTTCAGCTATAGGTATCCCCTCTCATGGAGAGCAATGGTTCAAGGGTATGGACCTAAACATTGAAAACTACAAGTAGTTCCTAAAGCCTCATGCTAGAGATGATCCATAATTTCTTTTTCCTTTCAAAATATTAGAAAAAATTATGCTTCTCTGATGATGTTCATAATGAAGTACTTCACATGCGAAGGAAGATTCTCCAGGCTATATATGTATCACATCAAGCTCTTGATGCATTTTACCAGAGTCAAAACACTTTATTTGCCTCATTATTTATATAGGAGCTTGATTAAGATGGCTAAGAAGGTTCAGAGCAGAAGGGAAGATCATCATACTAGTCTCTTTCATCATGGCCTAATCAAGCTCATTGTGTTGCATCACTTGTCCTCCATAAACATGACCTGGGAAAACTTCTTGGAGAGGTTATCAGCAACGATTTCTGTCTTGACTATTAAATCATCACCACAACCAATGGAGATTGTCTCTTGTAGAATTCCTATTCAAATTTCATATGTACCTAGGGTTGTGTGATTTTCTCACACATATGAGAGAGGGAAGAGATAAGTTTTTGTGCCTAACTCTACTAGGAGATTTCTTAAACTTGAAACCCATGATGAGAAATGTCAGATAGAGGAGAAACCTCTCTTGCATTAGCATGATGAGTTAATGCCATTGGAGCCTGAGGTATCAGAACATGAGGAGTTCAAATCAAATGAAGACATCATAAAAGAGAAAGATGAATAGATAGCATAATTGAAAGAGGCCTTCTCCAATGCCCAATCTCGAATCACTTTCCTTGAGTGGGAAAATTTTCAATTGCAAGTGAATCAGCTCCTACAAAATAAATACAAATCAGACATGGAGGCAAAAAAATGTGTTGTAACATTATTTTTTTCGATAAGTTTGCATGGTAGTTTGAAAAATAAAAATAGAATACTAAGCTAGAAAAAGGATGAAAAAGAAAAATTTAAAAATGTTGGGAAAATTATATTTTTATGTACACCCATGTTAAAATAAAATGTTAGAATAGATTTTCCCTAAAGAAAGAAGGAAAAATAAAATGATAGGGAAGCATGAAATAAAAGAAAGTGTGAATTCTTTAGTGTTTAAATAAAATTATGGTTGCCTGTTTAAATGCGCTAAACACTCAAATATATTAACATTTTAATTTATGATATTAAAACCTTCAAAATGGAGTTTAATTTTCATTTGTTGACGTTGATATATAAGTGCTTATTGATTTTAACTATAAAGTCACTAAGCGACAAAAGGTCAAATCGAAGGAATAAAGCGCCGACATGATTGGATGGTAGATCTCACACCTGCCTCAGATCTACGGCAGAGAGTCACTTCGCGACCCCCCCACCCCGTTTGTTTCTTGTTAACGCGAGGGGTAGGGGGAGAGGGGCGAAGTGTGGTATTAATGGCTACCTATTTTTGCGACGTGCTGGCATCACAGCACTTTGCACCCCCTCCACCCAAAACTAGAAACCAGGAGGTACCCCCCCTGAAATCCACTAATGGTTTTTCAACGCCCGAAGAGCGTTCCTCCTGTGCCCGATGACCGTTTCCTCCTGCGCCCTCAGCCAATGGATATCCTTCCCATGCCATAATCATTAGCCTACTCTCCAATCACATTCCTCCACATCATTTGATCGTCAACCTCCAATGCTCCACTTATGCTCGTTAATCACCCCATTGACCAATGAACCTGCTCATGGACCGTTAATCATCTCGTTGATCATTAAACCCCATCGGATTCGTTAAACCCTTATATTCATATCTGAAACCATTAATCGCAGACCGTTAAATCCTGGATCATGCCCTATAAAACTATTTTCAGAGAGCGCGATATCACTTTACATTCTCCATTCATTTCTATCACCTCTGCATTCTATCTCAAGTGTCAGCATTCTGTGACCACTCTCCCTACTTCTGAAACCCTGTCACCTTTTCTAAAGCCCGATATTCAAAACCCATTTCCTAGTCGATATCCTATCAAACATGGCACCCAAGGCCAAAACAAAAAAACAAATGAATTCTAAGGGTAAAGCCAAGAAATAGGCAACAGAGGAAGTACAGGTCGTCAATCCAGTTGCTGAAGTCATCCCGGAGGTCACCAAACCAGTTGCAGAAGACATCCCTACTACAATGCCATAGCTTAACCTCAACCTCATACCCCTATCAGATGCCTTTTTCAAAGTCACAGACTTTCATTGTGAATTTGACTTATGTGAGCTACATCTGTGGATAAAACAAAAGCACATAGATAACCAAGACCCTATCAGGTTCTGGGAATCCATGTTGCCTTTTTTTTCATTTCCACAATCTCATCCTTTTCCGGATCTAATTTTCTGGTGTCAGAAGAAATGTGATCCTATAACCAGATCAGTGGTGGCTCAGAATAGAGACATTCTAATCACCATATCCCCTGAAACCATAAACCAGATGCTACTCATTCCTTCATCTGATTCCTTATCCCATTTCCCACTTGCGGCTCTCATGGAACTTTATCACAAACTATCTTTCCCTCAGAGATCTCATATATTTGAAATTTTCTTACCTAAGGATTCAGATTTACCCAAGAAAAATCCCCCATATGCATCTTCCATCTTTCCTACAGCTTCCAAGCACTGCATCTCCCTTCTTTCATACCTGTTAGGATACCCAAACGATGAAACATTTAATGAACCCATCATGGGGTTCTTATCTATTTTCACTAGTGATAAATCACCATTTTCCTGGCTGAAAATATACATGAGAAATTCATGAAATTCACCACACAAGGAGTGTTCAATTATTCTTCTGTGATTGTTCATTGTTTTTGTTTCAGCAGGTAGAAATGTTGCTTATTCGCTTCAACAAGAAGGATACACAGGGAGTGAATCAATCAGTGATTCATTGGACATAATTGGTCAGAGCTTCATCACCAACCACTTATTTTGTATAGTTCATAGACTCATTCATACATCCAGTAAGGCAGCTCCTTACAAGTCAATCAAAGCCCAGAATTGGAGAAGAAATTAAAAGGATTTTTCACCTCAATGAGCAAGCTAAGACTGGTGATTGGTACCTATATAAAAATTACACAGAAATCAGGGTATATGGATGTGAACTCACACCATATAAGCTTCCAATATATGTACCTAAGAGAGTTTTCTCCTTAGAGTACATTAGACAAATGTTAAACCTAGATGAGCTACATTTTGTCTCGGGAAAGAGAAAAGCTCAGTTTAAACTCAAAGCCAACATTAGATCCTTCATCTACAATACCAAAGCAGATGGTGCTGAAGCAGATGCATTGTTAAATAAGATGGGTTTTCAACCAAGTTTTACTTGGTCATATGACCCCCATGGAATTATTTCTGCTCTAAGAGTTGAACTCAAAATGACTTCCTACACTCATACATTCATAATAGAAATAGAGAAATACATGAACCAAGATGAATGGGTTTAAGGTACTCTCCAGGAAGCGGATGAACAGGTCCTTTCAAATTCAAATGTACAGACCCCAGTGCCTAACAGTAAGCAATAGAAAAGCATTAGAGAATAGCCTCCACATGCAAGGGAAATTATGAAAGAGTTTATCTTATAGCACAAAATCCAAAGCTTACTTCCACCTTACTTTTAGAGGGAGAAAAACCAGAGATCATAGATTTGGGAGATAACGAAGTCTCCACATACACCAGTTTTCCTAAGAATCCTCCATCATCATCACCTACAAGAGAACCACTGGAAATTATCCAGCATTTAGATGCCAGCTCTTCTGAAGAGAAAAATATTTTCTCCAGATTCCTAGACATCAAGCACAAGAATGAAGCATTGAAATCTAATGTTTATAGTCAATTTTGGAAGCAAACATCTACAACACAACATAGGCTTCTCACTGCCTTGACTGTGAGAAAGGAAGGATGAAGAAGGCCTTTATACAGGTGACAATGTCATTTCCAAAGACTCATGTTGAGTATAAGAAGAATGTATTCTCTTTTAATACAAAGCATATTCACCCAATTGACCAGATGGACATGCATAGGCAGTCAGGAGAGATGCTATTTTCAACAATGACCACAATGGCCATGTCACTTTCCAAATTGAAAGCAACACTATCAAATTTTCAGTCTCAGTTTAATATTGAAAAATTGTCCTCATTAGCTAAATACAATAGATTGAAGTCATTGGAAGAACTTGTTGTGAAAGTTGGGTATGACCCAAAAGACTGCAAGGCGGTTGAGGAAATCAGTAAAAAGAAGAATGCAGACATCTCTGCTCTACGCAAACAACTCAAGCTACCATCAACTGAAGACCCACAGACTAAGGATATTGCAGAAAAAGTATATAACAAGGAGGAGATGATGAAGTTGATCATTGATCAAAATATGAAAATTAGAAATATGGAAGAACAAATTGAAGAATTACTACTAAAAGAGAAATCAGCACTCCAGGTGAATACTGATCCTAATACAACAACTCAAACATCTTCTGCAGGTACAAAAATTTCAGCAGCTTCAACTACAACTGATGCAGCAAAATTGGCACAATATTTGGCCATTCAGAAGCAAGCACATGAGAAGTTACAGTAGAGTTTTCAAGTTCTTGAGTCACAAAAGATTAAAAATGATACTTTATATGTAGAGAAAATGCAAAAGACTCATCATTTAGGACTTAAGATCAAATAATTAGAGACTGAATCTCTAATGGTAGCAACTCTGGGTGAAGCTAAGCAGAATATCTAGGAATACATCAGCAGGTCTATGACAGAAGTATGGCCATCCATACAAATTATCTTCGAACATCATGAGCTCATCACCAAGTGTAGGGAAGTCATTAAAGAGCAGAAAGAGAATCTCAAAAAGAATCCAAGTGAAGCCACTAACATGATTAAAGTTACCAATTCAAATAACAGAGAGGAATTGGAACAAATCAACATCTTGTACAGAACTGCAACCATTATGGAGATAAAGAAAGTTTTCAGAAAAGAACTGTAATCAACCAATTGCAGACCAAATGTGAAGCTTTGAATATGTTTGTTCAAATGTTTCATACTAAATTTAATGTTTTAAATCATAAAGGACTGCCAGGATTGGTAGGATTAGATGATAAGTTGATTAAATTAGAAGATTACTGCAAAACATTATACACAATTTCAATAGATAAGTCAAAATTTATAGGTATCAAAGGACAAATTACAGGAAAAGAATTTCTTTAAGCTCTGCAGTTTGATTTGATCATTCAACATCAAATCAAACATTTATTCATTCAAATACCAAATTTTGATAGATATACTAAAGTAGATGAAATCTTCAGGAAAATGATGAGTGTAGAAATCCCAACAAGATCAATGGGATAAGTTTTGTGAGACCAGTGAGTAAAATAATGAATTTTACAGCATGCCAACACATCAAATTTTTGAGAGTCTAGTCAGCAAAAACTTCCATCAAAAGAGGCCAAGTCATCAACAACTTCCAAGAAAATAGAGACACTCCATCTATCTATTTCCTTTTTCTATTCTTATTTATTCTATTATTGTAAAACAATTAAGATATTTCTAAGTTTTGGGAATTATTATAAATAACTCTCATCTCGAGTTATTAAGGGTTGCACCCTTGGATGAGAAATTTTTTGTAAGAATAAATTGTACAAGTCTTTTTTATCATCAATAATAGAAGAAGGATTCTGAATTTGTCTCATACAACTCTATTCTCTCTGTGAGTTATTTCCAGTTTTCATACATTTTGTCTCTTCATATGTTTAATTGTTATCAAGATAACTAGGTGAGATTAACTGTGTTTTAGTGATCTTATAATTCCTCCTGAAGTTATTATCAATATAAAGAATGATTTACTTAACAATTTCTTAATATAAGTCCCTTTAATTTATAAATTGTGAACATCTTGATAATGTTAAATATGTTTTGTTGAACTTTTAGACATTGTTTAAAGGTTTTCAAGCTTATGACTTATTGAAGAATTCAATCTGAATATTTGATAATCATATCTTCTTATATAAATCTACTTAATCATTTTACAAAATCTTAATCATTGCGTGAGATAAATAAGCAGCCCTTACTTGTAATTATGGATATCATCTCGAAGATTTAATCAATAATTTTTGCTAAAAGTTATCTTATACATTTGTCCTCCAAAATTACCAAACACAACAAAACATTATAGATTCTTTGGCATGATTATTGACCACAATTATCTCAAAGGACAACATCAATTTGGCATCGTTGTCGGGGAATGAATTTGATTTTCTTTCCCTGGGACAATGATAAAACCCTATTCCTTTAAGGTGACTAAAGGTTTAGTTAGGTCAAAATCTCTCACCTGGCGACTCCACTGTGACCAAACTAGCTCCTTCAAAGCACACCAGATCTCGATATGACTATGATACTATCCAACCCTTATCAGATCCAAAGAGATTGGTAATAAGAGCTTCTTCTAGAAGAAGGTATCAAACCCTTATTCTTCTATTTCTCAACAAGAGATCAATATAATTCTTAATCGTTACAAATCTGCACCTATTCCTTTAGAATCAGAAGACATACCTCACAGAGTGCATGAGCTAGTATCTAAAGGAGTGGATTTTAAATCAACCTTGTTAGTTCATTCTTTAGAGTCCTATAAATTACCTCAAGAACCTTCTGAATCTCCTATATCAGAGCAGGATTTGGATATAAACTTGTCTGAATTCAAACCTATTGATTTCATTTCCCCTGTTACATATTCTACACCTTCTACTTCACATCAATCAAAAGATCTCTATTCTCTTTATTCCAATCCTTTACTTGAACCTAGAGAAGGAGAATAAGAGGTTCAAAAACTTGTTATTAGAACTCTCTTAAGGTCCCAAAGAAGGTATTTTATTCCATTTCATTCTCCTCCTGGTTCTCCACCTCATTACTCACCTCCTTCCTCTCCATCTTCACCTACAACTTCTACTTCTTCCTCTTCAACTACTAATACTCATTCCTCTACATCAACATATTCAAATATGGCTAGTTTTAAACCAATTGCACAAGCAATATATGCCCCTCTTTTACTTCCTGCTTTCCTTAATGATTTTCCTCCAGGATATTTAAAACACCTTCCTAGGTTTAATGGAGAAACTGGTTTGTCAGCTGAAGACCATCTGGCAGCATTTCTAGATTTTGCAGATAACATGAACATAGAACATGAAAATGTTTATATGTGATTGTTTGTGCAATTCCTAGAAGGAAATGTCAGGATTTGGTTTAGGCAATTACCAGTTGATTCCATTAGATCATGGCAAGAATTACTAATATTTTTAAAAATCAATGGGGAGTGAAAAAGGACCCTGTGTATTTCTTAACTGAATTTGAAGAACTAAAAAGAAACTTTGGAGAACCAGTTGTTGATTTCATCAAAATATTTAATAAACTTTACCACAAAATGCCTATGATTATAAACCTCTTGTAGCAGTAGCGAAGGTTAGATTTTCAAAATATTTTGAGGATGACTTTGTTGTCATGTTGAGATAAATAACATCCTAAACCTTAGAAGACATGAAAATAATGCTATAGAGGTCGAAGCAAATAGGTCTGCACCAACCAAGTTAAAATCTAAAGCTTAAAAAGCCCAAAAGAAATTAAAATCGTATCAGGAAGCTTCTTCTTCCTCTAAATCTGAAAGTGAAGATTAAAAAATAGATGAAATCACATCACTTCTTAGAAACCTATCAAATAGGATTTCAAAGATTGAAACTCAACCAAGAACAGTCCAAAAAATTGTTTCTAGACCCCAAACACAGGTTCAAGGTCAATATAAAAAGGCTTCTCCATTGCAAATTCTTCAGAGGCCTCGTAATGACCAAAAAGTACCCACGCCGTTGTTTATTGATGATCAACAACCTGATGAAAATAATTTATCTATAACTAAATATATTAATAACATAGATCATACATCCCTTCAAACTGCCATTGTTCCTGTCCCCCAAATTCAAACCCCTCAAGAAGACCAAGATACTTCTCAGGTTTGTAAATATTAAGCTTTTTTTGAGTTTCCGATTATAGAACTCAATAGAAGATATGACTTAAGACCTATAGTTGGTCCTGGTAGACCTCCCTAAAATCCTGTAATAATTGAACCTCAAGTAAAAACTGCTGAAACTCAAACTACTTCTGTTCAACCTCTAAATCAATCAATTGATTCTGTTCAAATTGACAAAACTATATTGATTTATTTTAATGTGGAGAAAGAGTTAGAAAGAGTTAAAATTCCAATTCCACTTTCAGAACTTTCTAAAAACCCAGGATATAAAATTCAAGTTGCAAAATGGATACAAAACTCTAGAGTGGATGTTGAAGGAGATCTTATTTGCCTGCAAAATGAAATACACACCATGGATTTTGGTCCTAGTTTTGATATGATTGATGAATCCATGCCACCTTTTTATGTGACTTTGAAAGTGCATGACTCCCTGCTATACAATTGTATGTTGGATTCTGGTGCTTCACACAACTTAATTCCTAAAGTCATTATGGAACAACTTAATTTGGATATCACTAGAACCTATCACGACCTATATACCTTTGACTCTATTAGGGTCCTATAATTTATAGGATCTCAAGGTGATTGATTATTTCATCTTAGATCTTTCACATTGTAAATAATATTCCATGATTGTAAATTATTTCCAAATAAGGTTAATACCTTAGGAAAAATATACTTTCACGTCCAAATGCAGCATTAGGAGATAATTAAGTATGTTTTGATTGAATTAATCACATCATTTAAACGTTATTAAAATAATTTGTAATTAGGCTGGGCACTGCAGGTTTTAATTTTGTCAAAAAGGAAAAAACTAGCGAAGAATGGCTTAAACAAGGTTTTAGAGGCCCATTATAAGTTAAAAGTGTTCAAAGGAATTTCTTTAAAAACCTTTGGAACTCATCCTAAAAACCCCATTTCACCGCAATACCATGTTTCATTGGCGAGGACCCACCTTACCCTTTTGCATCGCCCAAATCCCAAAAATCCTTTACATTGTCATCTCCTACAAACCTTCTAAGATACCATACACGATGGAGTGGGACCCATTCACCCGCCGCTTCCTTTTCATTTCAAATCCCCTTAAAAATCATTGAAACTTTACCTTTTCCGACCTTTTCGCTTTACCCTTCCCCCTTCACCATTTCATTGATTTTTATTCCCCGATCGCAATTGAAGTGGGGCCCCTCATCGCATTTCATAATTTTTAAGTGTTTCACAATGGAAATAAATTTTAAAATATGCGATCACTAATTTTTCAATATCGCATCACATACGAATTACCATTGTGAGTGTCTGCAACATATATATCTTTATTTGCGATGTGGTAAGTCGGCCCTACCTCCGCAGCTCCGCGTCCGCTTCATAAGCCATTGCAATACATATGAATATCATATAAATTCCATAATACTTATCGTTTTAAACCTTTCATTGATTCACAAAACTCCGCCATAACTAGTGGGTCCCTCCCTCACGTCGCACTTCGCACTTTTTAAAGTTTATACCACCTATGCTTATAACTAAAAGTTAAAGAATGCGATATGCGCTGTGATCTGGTCCCATTCCTCTCGTGCCACATCACCTGCTCTCCATGTCACTTTCCTTTTCGTATCGCACCACTAATTCCTTTTTTTTATGTGGTAAACTGTTCAAATTGCAATATACCATTATGTTGTGGATGCGATAGAGTTCAGAACTGAAATCTAAAGGATTTCAAGTCTGGTATAATGGATTTTTCAAAGTTTTATTTGTAAAAGGGTTTTATCATGACAAAAGGATTTTTGGTAATAAAACAACAGAAAGGTCAGGTCATGCAGCAAAATTCATTCAGCACACGGCGTTCATACAACAGTTCATCGGCCATCACGGCATTCAGTTCAGCCAGCACAGCGCTCATTCTGCCAGCACAGCAGCAAAATGTGGTCCACATCCTACTGTCCCACTACATCATCATCTTCTTTGCACAGCACATTCCACCGAGACTATAATTTTGTAATAAGTTAGAGTTTTAGTTCAAGTCTGTTAGAGACTGTTTTGTTGTAATTTTTTGTATAAATACTTCAGTGTTGGAAGTATCAAAGGTTGTTTGATTGAGATCAGAATCATTAGTGTCTCTTGGAGTACTGTAAACTTTTCTAAAGCACTGGAGCATCAATAATAATCAGACCATTCACAGGATTCTTATGGCTTAAATACTAGTGATTTTTTTCTTTAGTTAGTATTATTTCATTGTCCTATTTCATTGTAAACATCTTAATTCTAATTGTAAAGCAGAAACCATGATGAATAGGATTTACTTTTGAGTACCTTGTTTTGGTTGTCTTTACGATGATTATGTTTTCCACTAAAAGCCAAGCTAAAGAATTGTTAATTTCTCTTTAGCTCTGTTGAATCTATTCATATTTCTATCATAAATCCATTTATAAATCCAAGAGATCCAGTAAATATTCCAAGCTTGCCCTGTATATACTCTATGAAATATTGATTCAACCTTCCAGTTACATTTTGACTTCATTGCCCAATATATATTAATAAATTGAATACAATCAGTCTTCCAAAATCCAAAACAAACCCAAATACTATCATAAATAGCATAAAACTTATTTAAAAAAAACTATATCTTATAGACAAAGCCCTATCTGAATCTAGGAAGGCTAGGTCCTGGGTTCCAAAGTTGGTTTGATGTTGGCCTATGTGATTAGTTCTCACAATCTCTTGCAAATTACAGAACACTAACATAGTGGCGACCATACTAGGGAAGAATCTATCTTCCTCAGAAAGTACATTAAATTTCATATCTGATTATTGATGGTGGATAGTGACTAGACACAAAGAATGTTGCAATTATTCACCTGGCGACTCCATGATTCAAAGAACCCATATTTTGAGCATTCATGGCAACTCCACAACATGCTGACCAGAGTTCATGCTTAAAAATATGACAAGGTTTGTGGAAAAAATTATATCTCATGAAGTTTTAAATGCATTTAGGAATCACTTATCATAATTTCAGCTTGATGAATATTTCCTAGAGGCTTTATTTCACATTTTGAAATCAAGGAAATGTATTCCTGAAGCTAAAACATGTTTCCTAGAGATAGTTGTTGAAAGATATGAAACTGTTTCCTAAGAGTTTATTTTTTCCACTGAATTGGGGATGGACCTTCTTGTTGTAAATATGTATGGCCCCTATTAGGATATAGCTCCCTTTTGGTACTTTTTGATAAGGAAATGGTTTATGTCAATAGACAACCTCAATGTAGGGGCATATATAAATTCTTAGTTGGGGGCTACAGAGGTATGAGGTCCTCATTCCAGTTCAGATCCTCTTACAACTTATTTCTCACACCTTTCAGATAACAAGATATTTAACATGGACTTGGTAAAAAAGAATCGCACCTAGAAGAATAAGTTAACTAGGGATGTAATGGTTGCAAAACACCTAGATCAATTTCTTCTATAAAAGCCTCTAATGGAAAATATCCCTTTATTTAGGTAGTGGGTGGGGAGTGGATGAGAATCTGATTGTACCCAATATTCCTAGAATTCAAAGGAGTGAAAATTTCGGCAAGCCCTTTCAATCTAAATGCCTCTTGATTAACGAATGAATACTTTCTCACTCTTGTTTGAAAAAATTGGATCGCATACAACCCAGATTCAATAGTCCCAATATCAGCCCAGTTTGACATATAAAACCTGCCGAAGGTCAAAAGTGAAACCCTATAGTGGTCCATCCTCAAAAGACAAAGGGGAGAGCTGGAAATTAGATCATTGGAGGAAGAACTAAGAACTTTGGACGGTTTTGAGGGAGGGGGTTTTGAATTTGAAGACTCAAAGAAAAGATTCCAACTAGAAGAAACAAGAAGAAACCTTTTAGATGAGGAGGAGGCCCTATGGTGGCTAAAATATAGAGCAATTTGGTTGGAATGAGGGGATGAGAATACCAAAATTTTGAAAACGGAAGTAAGGATACCAACACAATTTGGGCCCTGACAGATTAGGAAGGGGGAAATACCACCAATTTTGATGAACTCTCCATACTGGGAAAGAGTCATTTAAGAAATATGTTCAAAGTGCCAACTAAATTTTCTATAACCAAAGTGCTTCAACTAGCCCAATCCTTCCCATGTTTTGTGGAAAATGATGATAATATATACGTAATGGACTCAACTTGTGATGATGTGCTTCAAAGGTCCTATATATCTTTTAGAAATCCAAAATCCCTATAACACCGTTGGTATACTCCCCCTTATTTTTTTTTAATGTAATTATATTTTGATTATAAATTATTATAAATGTGTTTGAATGGCCTGAAGAGTGTGACCATAGATCCACAATCTAAGGGGGGAAAGGAAGAAGAACCTGAGTGGTGTTAGCTAGCACCACTACTTAATCAAATGTGTATCTAACAAGTAATATTTGGAAGAACATCCATGAAGAACATGAAGAGACACACAAGAAAAAGGATAAAAAGTAATTCAAACAATAAGAGATGGTTGGTATTTTTTTGAATAAAAGAAGTATGAGGACGGAATTATATTTTTTGCAAGGAACCAAACTTCTGAGCATGATTTTTAGCTAATTTTACTTGAAAAATCCACTTGGATCATGGATATATCTCGAGGGTAACTGCTACAAGAAAAAAAGTCGCAACTAGTCTATGGTTAGGTGGAAAATCGAATTCCCACATTCAGTTTCATCCATTGTTAGATCTCAATAAGTGTTATTAATTGTGAGCTATGAATATGATGATTATTTCTTTATTTAAATGTATAGCCTTATGATAATTTTGCATGGTTGTAGGAAACTGTTGCATGGAATCAATAGGAAAATTTCCTTAGTTGTTATGTGGATTATATTAAAATACTACCTTGAGGTTGTAATAAAGATGTCTTGATTTTTATGTGCAAGTTAATAGGTGCATGTGGACATGCAGGGATTTATGATTGCAATTTCTCACTTTCTTGCTTTAAATTTTCTTCTAAGTTGTTCCAGAAGCTTAAAATTGTTCCATAGTGATGGGGGATCCCATTTATTGTTTGATCCAAATTTTAGATATTGGGTCGTGATATTTTAGGAGATATGATCACGGGAAGTTGAACTTATTGAATGCTCCTAAAATTGTGCGTCAAACATGTCATGTTAGCATTTTTGCTATAAATTTTATCCTAGGAAGTCCTAAAATTTGAAACTTGGACCATAGTGAGGGGAAATACCATTGATGATCTAATCCAAATTTCAGATGTTGAGTATATTTTAGGATATTGGATCAGAGGAATTCAAACTTTCAGAATGCTCCTAAAAGCATGCTTCAAACCATTCATGTTAGCATTTATTCTATAAGTTTTCATATGGGAGGTTCCAAAGGTTGAAATCTAATCCATAGTGAGGGAATTGCCACTGGTCATTTGGTTCAGTTTTTAGAACTTGGACTATTACAATTTAGGCATATTTCTTGAAAAAATTTCTATATTAGTTTGCATGCAAAGTGTTTAAATAAATTCCTAACTCGTTTAATGATTCATTACATACAAGTTGTTTGATGAAATTCCCAAATGAAAATGTTGTTTTTTTGGTTGGGGACAATATGATAGTATGATAGTATTGTATTTTGATAGTATTATTGTAGCTGATATATGCATCTTTGCATGCGAAGAATTTTCCATATTAGTTTGCATGAAAATTTATTTGAATAAATGTTTAAATTGTTTAATGATTCATTGCATACAATATGTTTGATGAAATGGCCCAATAAAAATGTTTTTTTGTGGATGAGTATAGTATTGTCATGTGATAGTATTTTTGTAGTTTATATATGCCTATTTAGTTACAAATAATTTGAAGAAATGATTTAAAGGTGTTTTATTACAATTTGCATACAAACTATTTGATAAAATGTTTCAAAGAAAAAAATCAAAAGTTGCATGATTGAATGGTATGTTTCAGTTAGTTTGTTACAAGTGGAATTCGAGCAACATTTATGATTTTATTTCATACAAAATTTCTGACCAAAATGTACACAAGAAAAATATTACTCAATTGGTTGTATCAAAGTATTTTTAGAAAGGTTTACATGTAAAGTATTTGACAAAATGTTTGAGATCAAAATAAAGTTTTCCCAAGTGTGGTTAGGATAAATTTAATAGAGGTATGTGACAAATTCGTATCAAATCTTATTGTCACGCTAGCAAAAGGAAAAATAAAATTTTAGGTACCACGTAACCTTTGTTACTCATTGAGGGAACTTGGTATGTTACAAAGTGGTATCAGAGCTTCCAGGTTCAACACTTGGAAAGAATGGACTCTATTATAGGTGAAATGAGAATAAAAGGTGTTATATTGGACCTTTGGAGATTAAAATTTGAAACTCTATGTTATTTTAAAAGAATGAATGTTTATTGGGTGGAAGTGTTTGTTGTTTGTTGAATTTCATTGGTGATTTTGTACTACATGCATATTTGTTTATCTGAAATTATTTTGTTGTATATAAGAATACACAAATGTTACTTAAGGATTGATTTGAATTAATGCAACAAGATAAACATGCAAAATGTTGACTATGTTCCCTAGAGAAACCCAATAGGATTACAAAAGCTCATGATTGAATGATGCGGTCAAAATTATGAGGGAATATCTAAACTTATTTCTTGCTAGTTTACATTTTTCTTAGATGTTTTGAGAATTTGTCACATGTTGATGAATAATAGCATATTAGGCATGATAAAACACAAGAGATGAAACGGTTTAGAGATGCATGTCCATCAAATATATATTAAATAATGATACGCTATATGCATTAAGTTATGCTAGGTGCATATAACAATGGATGTGCATACATAAAGACTCTAAGTATTTTGTTGTCATAACATGATTCAAATTACTAATAGTGGTTAATGATAAACATGTAACGAGGATTAGGTTGAAACACAATTAGGAATCTAATGAAATTGTTGCATATCGTCTTAGGGAGTCAAGGCTATGGAAAATAAGGTGTTGATAAGAGCCTGAAAAAAATTGAGACATATGCCTGTTGATATGTATGTTGTGACAATGTGATGAGTACATTAATATGAGGTTTGTTACTAGTAAGTGGTATTCTCTATATGAGTATTCTAAAAATTATTAATCTTGATTCTCTAACTTTACGCACGCTTAAAGTATTGATGGAATGCTTGATTAGGTGCATGATATGAGTATGTGCATATGATATTACATGAAGGAATGATCATGTTTTAAGAAAATTATACTAATACAATGTGTGTTGAGGCAGCTGATATGCAAAGGAATGCAAGTGGGTACTAGTTGTAGCATTATGGCTAATGAATATGTCCTGATTGTAGAATATGTCATTGCTACTAACCTTGGTAAAAGGATGATTTCAAAATTTGATGATCCTAGTCTTGATAAAAGGTTGATTTCTGATCTTGTGATAACATGGTTATAAACATGTTGATATGTATCCATAATTATTGGAACATGTGTCTTACATGACTTTTATATGTGTGAATGGTTGCATATCGACATGCTTGGTATTAGCATGGCAAAGTAACAGCTAGTCTATTTACATTGATGTAACTAGCAGTTGGTGTGTGTGAAAGCACATACGAAGACTCAATTACAACAATAAGTAAAAGAATGGAAAGTGGTCTAGTGCAACACAGAATGAAATAGAACATCCCTCCAAAATCTATTTCAAGGGATGTTAAAATTTTAAGGCTGCCACAAAACCCTGGAAAATACTTGGTCTGATTTTGTGTGTGTGTGTGTGAAGGAAAAACTAACACCGGAATTGATAGGAATGAGTTTTTGTGGGTTCATGAATGTTTTATATATTATTTTATTGGTTGAATTCATATTTTTTTTGTTATTTTTACTATTGATATAGTATACCTAGATTTGGATAATATGGGGTACATAAGAAGGTACCCAAGAGAATAATGCGATGTAGAAAGGGGACCACAATCAGTTAGTTTAGTAAATAAAGCCCGTAAGTGGTTACCCACATTAATGATGATTGTAAGTGGTTGAACTTCATTATAAAAAGGGACCGCAATTATTTATTTTATATAAGGATGATTAAATATACCAAAGTTAATAAATAAAGTGGTTAACCTGCATTATGCAAGGGACCACAAGTAGTTAGAATTTGTTAGGGTTTTGGATCTTAGAGGATTATATATAGTTAAAGATAGGAAGGAAAGAGATGTCAAGTATTGTTTTGTATTGACAAGCACATGGCTTGTGGAGTGTTATCCTTCCTTAAGGATTAGTTGTATGGTGTTACCCTACCTCAAGGGTTTCATATTAGCATAGAAAATAATTTTATGTTAATCTCAAATTTTCTCTTGGATTTATTTGTTAGATATTTTAATATATTTGTAGGTTTATTAAAGTGGTATCAGAGCTATTTCCTCGACAAATTGGGGATATTTTTTTTCTTTTTGGAGAAAATTTTGGGGAAAAATAGTGGGCGGCGACTTTTAAGACAATTTGAGTTAAATAAACTAATGAATATTTAAATGGTAGGAATATCAGTTGATAGCATTGATTATAGTATCAAGGTAAAAATTAAAAGGAAAATATTTGGGTGAGAATTCATTTGGTTGAGTTTAGAAACTTTTTTTTACAGATTAATGCATTATTTTCATATATACCAGGAAGTTTTCTAACTTTAACATTGTGAATGTGTTATATTTCATGAACATGTTAATGATAAAATAAATTAAATGTTGTGACACGGGAGCCATCATGGGGTTGGGAGCTCGGGAAGAATATTACTAGGAAGGAATTGCATCTTGTGGCACTTTTTTTAACTCATAGGATAAATTCATAACTAGGAACTTGAGTATAATACTCCATGAGTAGTGTAGAGGAGCACGCCCGATTGTGACTTGGACTTAAGACTCCATGCACATGTCATTAGAGCATGAAATATGGCTACTAGATTGTAAGAATCTAATGACTACCCCACGTAGGAAAGCCCTTATATAGGAATACTGCTCAAAATGGGGGTTTCCTGCACCCGTAAGGGTGACTGAATAACAGGGATCCCCTACAAGAAATACCTTAGACATGTAGACTACCTGGAATGGGGTTTTCCTACGCTCATAAGGGTGACTGACTGACAGGGGCCCATGCGAGAAAGACTTTGGGAGGTAGAATTCCCAGAATGGGGGTTTCCTGGGCCTGTAAAGGTGAGTAGCTGATGGGAGAAGAAATATTCCTATGCTCAGTAGGAGGTGAGCATGACGAAGCCATTTGGAGCCATGAAAAAATATTATGTGGAGAATTGTGACTACGACTAAGTGCTTTCCTTAGGGTTGAGAATCACTTTGATTTCGCTTTGAGGATGGATTTGTATGAAAATATTGCGTGGAGTAGTATGAATACCACTGAGTGTTTTCCTTGGGCCTTAGAACCACTCAGTGAGTTGGATTTGAGGACGAAGCTGGTTGAAAATTGTGTGGAGAACACACGACACTAAGTGCTTTCTTCGAACGATAAACCATTCTGTTATCACCCAAAAAAATGAACCATCATTTGACAAGGCTGAATAAGTTCATGTGTAAATGGTAGGGTCACAGAATTCATTTTTCATTACTTGGTCAAGGGAAATTTCAAATTTTTCTTATTTAAGCTTACCCTAAGGTCTAAAGCCACCCATATTCAAACTCCTTCATGTCACATCATTCATCATTCTCCGATTCATTTCATTTTCCAAATTTTTTTGTACCGAAAGCGCCAAATTAGCCAATAAACCAAAGTTTCTTAGCGCATCACATTGAAAAAAGTCACTTTGCGCTACAAAAGCGCTGATAGTTTTGTAGCGCAAACAACAAAACTCTGTTTTTTCTGACTTTGAGAAGTCAACTTCAAAGGCGGGTTTTGAGCAACTGAAAATGAATTTTGGAAATATGAAAGAAGTTATTCTTCATAACATAACTAAATAAAAAAATCTTTCTCATTTTCTTCAAATTAATTAGGAGGTGGCAGAAATTGATAAATTAAAATGTGCTACGAAACTGTTGTTACGAAACTGTCATGTACATGACTGTTTAGCAGTCAACTTCAAGTTCCGTTTCTAGCCAAATGAAAAAGTGTTTTGGAATTCTGAAAGAGGTTTTTCTTCATCATAGCCCCAGCTACAAAAATGTCTCTCAATTTTCTCACAGGTGTTATCATTTGAGAGATATAAGGATTTCATTGAAGCCCTATTTTCAGAAACAGAGTTTTCCTGTTTTACACATGTATTTAAAATGTCATTTATGGATAGCAGGAGATGTGTTTCAAAAATAAAAAAGAGGTTTTTATTCAAGAAATAATGGTCTATAAAAACCACCTTCATTTTATCAAAATACATCATGGATTAGGATATAGAGGCTCTGTTCCAAGACCTATGTTTCAGGAAAAAACAGGAAAGATCTGCAAGGATGTCTTGTAAATGAAGAAGGAATGCCTCAAGGAAACTAAAGTGAGTGGGTTTATGGTTAATGGAGGATGAAGACATGTTAGTTACAGGTTTTTGGCAATTAAAAACTTTCATTTTCCAAAATTATGAAAAAAATTGCATACTTAGCAGTTTCGTAGTGCCTCAAGGCTTAAAAAGCAGAAAAGCGCTACAAAACTATTGCAACTGCCTTTTTTGCTTCTTTTGATCAGTTTTTAAGGTGTTAAAGGATAATTTAAGAGCTGTAATTTCTATGCAAGATGTGTTGAAAGGTTATTAAAATTATGCAAGAGGAAAGAGTCAAGCTTTTGGAGGATAAAGGCTTGTAATGGCAGTGCTACAGAAAGCACTACGAAACTGTTGTATTTTCGTAGCGCAATACATTACATCATTTTGAGCAGTTTTGAAGTGGGTTTTAGATATTTGGAGGCTAGGAAAGAGTTATGGGACATGTTAAGCCAATTTTCAACAACCAAAGACCACTAAATGAAGATTAAATGATGGTCAGAATGTTCAAAGAAGGAAAAATATCCTATGCCTAAAAAACAGGGTATTGTTTCCTATTTTTGTGGAGGTTAGCTAAGTGGTCATGAAGAACTGAATGCCATCATCCAAATTCTACCATGTGATGATGCACTTGTCAATGATGTAATTTAAAATAGATAAGGTTGTTATAGATAGTAATAACGAGTTTGAGTCCTTTTTGAAATAGGACTGTCAAGTAGGATAGGTGTCGTTTTGTAATAAATTTCATGTTTTATGGTTGTGCAAGGTGTCAATGGACAGAAATTCGATGTATCTAACCTAGAAGTAGATAATATAAGCATGTAAGAGGTCTATTAAAGGCCATTGGGTCGAATTTGTCAAGGGTTGGAAGATTTTTGGCAAAATAGCAACTTATTGTAATGGACTGTTTCAACTAATACAAAGATTTGTTACTTGAACAACTTGAGATTATGAAGGAGTTTTTAGTGCTTTCCTATTCTATTTGTACCTCTTATGTGTCTCACTTGCAGTGGTTTTCACTTATATTACTCAGAATTCATCTATGAGATGCTCTAACTTCCTTTATATGTGAATTGGCTGTGTATAATCATGTTTTATTTGTGTGTGTCCTACTTCTAGAAACTCTGAATAGCCTCAACTTCCATGTCAATTAACTCACTAAATCACTGAAATTTTTGACTCCATAAGCCAATGCCTACATACTGATATTATTTTCAATCTACACTCATCAGGTTGGAGATGTTATCTCATAAGACTATTTGATTGTAAAGCTATTGGAGTTTCTGCTATATACAGTAACAACACAGATTTTCTTCACCTGAGATTCTTATTGTATTTCAATGAGTTTTTTTCCTATATTTTAAAAGGTTTTCTTCAATGTCTTAATGCTTATTACTCATAACTCATGATTGTTCATGCTCTGACTTCCTTTAATTATCAAGCCATGATTTATCTCTCTTAATAGTTTTCTTCCACTGTCTTGATGTCCCATTACTCAGAATTCGTGTATCATACGCTCTGACTTCCTTTGAACCTCAAGCTATTGAAAACCTCTTGTATGCTTTCTCTTTCACTGAAATATTTACAAGCCTTAGCTTCCACAAGTAAAGCCTTGTTATTGAGATCCCTTTCACTGACTCCATAGCCCAATGGTATTAAGTTGTGATCTTTTCAACCTACATTCATCATAACCAATTTATTTCCTAAATATATTTAGCCATATATATCTTTATTCCATATCATTAACCCTTGAGAGAGCCCTCTCAAACTGAGGAGGCTAAGCCTCAGTCACAAGATTGGTTTGAAATAGTTATACTGAAGTTGTGTGATTAGTAGCCAATCAGGTATGATTTTGGTGATAACACACTCAATGTAGAAGTAAAAAAGAAGCTATAGATATCATTATTAATTATCAATTCAAAGGAATTTTGTTAATATTATGCTTTAATTTGGTTTAAATTTCTGATTTTTAATGACTTGAGTTATGTTTTAATAAGATTATGCTATGTTCTATATTTATTTAAAACTTTATGATTATATCTCATGACATATGTGTCTATGATGGAGGAGAATTAGTGAACTGCACAACACATGTATATGAGTGTGACTGCAAGGTAAACAATAAATACTTACTGGCATCAGAATGTGTAGTGTCATAATGGAGTTGAAGACTTCAGAAACTAGGCCATTGTGGTGACATTGGAACCCTATGATATGCACTAATCACCACGAGGTGTTCCATGACACATGTGTTGTTTTATTAAAGTAATAGGATTCTTCTTGTGTAAGGAATCCCTTCCAAGGGATGAATCACCCAAGGGACTGAAGAATTAGAGGAGGAGAACTTGGAAGGTGAGTGATTTCACTAAAGAAGAAATGGTTCACCCGAGAGACTGATGAAGCAGAGAAGGGGATGTAAGAACTCAATATATGAATTAGTTTTGATAGAACCATGTGTTATCCTCCTGTATTTTACAGATTTCACTAGATGTCTATGGATGTTCTACAAGCACCTAAAGATAGAATTATTTTCCTATCAGCTATCTTTAGAAGTCTCACTGCCCTCATCATCCTAAAATTTGACTATTTTCCACTAAGCTTTCCTGTATTTTTCCTTTTCAAATGTTCACCCTTCTGCTCTAAGAAAACTCCATTTTCTAAGCCTAATTTCATCATTTCATCGCCTTTTACCCCTTTTAAATCCATTTTTTCTTCCCTCTAAAAAACCCTCAAAAATTCTCCCTCATGCATCATTTTCTCCTAAAAACCCTTAAACAATGCAAAACCCTCTCTTACATTGTTTAAAATCTGGCCTTTTTAGCCTATAGAAACTCTAAAAATTCTTATAAAAACTATGTTTTTACAATAAAACCCACTTTTGTGAAATATGGGCCTTAAGCCCCTTTCCTCTTAAGCCCTAGCCCCCTCATTCATATGACCCTGACCTCGACCTTCCGCTATTCTCTTGATCCCCTTTTCTTCTCGGCCCTTGGTCCTCTCTACCCCTATCAGACTATTCCCTTCGCCTATCCCTAAGCCCCTTCTCCTATAAACTACACCCCTACCCTTCTATCCTTATACACCCTCGAAACATTATAAAGGCCCCTCCATGACCTTTATAAAAGCAAAGGTGGGCCCTTGCTTTTCATTATATCTGGCCAAATCCCCACCGTTGATCAGGGCCTCTTCCCCTGATCCAATGGCCATCGTACTCCCGATCTCCATTTTTAAATAACATGATTCTGCGCTACGCGAAAAATCCCACCACGTCATCACGCCTAGCCCCACCTCCATAATATACGCCAATCCCCAAAACCTTCGCACCATCGATCTCACTTCTTGAGATCCGACGGCTCAAACTCAACATTGTGCAGATTTTTGTGATAGGTTTTAATGACCCCAACCCACACGAAAAGAGCAGTTTAGCCCTGGACATGCTTCCAACGCTAAATGGAATCGTGCACCCTCCACTCAAAACTGCTTACCGCCAATGACCTATGCAATAAACCACAGTGGTTTTCCAAAACCACTTTTTGCCCCCGCACCAAAAATTTCAATTTTTTTCGCCCTCATTTGAATTTCCTTATGATTTCACCTCTGAGATCATTCCCCTGCACCCTCTGTTCCTCTGCATATCACCCTCGATGCCTCAAAAACCCTGAAAATGCATTCTTCTCCACTCCCGCGGGTTTTAAAGTTAATATTTGTTTCTGTGTTGCAGGTTTAATGGCGATGATGCCCAAAAGGCTCTCCCACAGTCCATAAATGACAAAATCAAACCCTAGATGACGATCCAGGGGTCATAATCCGAATTATGAAGATCAGAGGGCCTTTTCTCAGGGTCTGACTGATGATGACTCATGATCATCGATTGATCTGGAACCCTCCAACCCATGAAGAAACCCTGCCTGCACACAAAGAACATATACAGTCAGAGAAGCAAAAAATGAAATAAAGGACAGGAAGATTAAAGGGATAAATTATAGATCAAAGAATAAACGAAATATTAGCCCTTTAACAACAGAGATTAAAGATAAAGGGTCAAAGGTTTAAAGTAAAGGATAGATGAACAAAACAGTTATAAAGCATAAACAAAGATAAAGGCACTAAACATAATATTAAAGTCAAATCAAGGTTAAAGGCCTAATACAGAAGTTTGATGAATAAAACAAAGGCAGATTACCCAAGGACAGCTTCGAATAACTCAAACAAAGAAGAAATTACTTCTCCAAAGAAAAATTTGCCACCTACAGCATTATTTCTCTCCATAAAGGCATCAGACAGTTATTGCACAGTTAGAGATATTTTTGAAGCAACTCAACAGTTATTACAAATTTATTTCAAAGCCTTGAACGTCAAATATTTCAGCCAAATTAACTTAGAAGTTAAGACAAAAGTTATTATTTCAGAGTAACTCTTTCAGATATTTTTGCCTTGGGCATTGCATGGTCTCAAAGGTCAAAAAATCATTAACTCTATAATAAATAACATTTAAACACCCTAGTTTAGCATCACCTCCTCATTTTGCATATAAATATTTCATATGAGCCTCATTTTAAATGTTGGTTACTTGATGGTTATTGGACTGATTTTTTTTGCTGAGCTAGTTGAGGAATGATAGAATAAACAAAAGAAAGCTCTGAGTTACAGAGAGCTATTGTACATGGAGTATTGTAACTGGTTTGATCATCAATAATACAAACATGTTCACAGGATCCTTGAGTTGTATCAATGGTGAAATTTTCCTAAATTGTTATTGTTTCTCCTTATGTTTTCCATTATGTCCATTTTCTCTAATAAAGGAACATAAGTTTTAGAATAGGATTTTTTGTTTCAGCACCCTATTTATGTCTGTATTTATTTATATTCATGTTTTCTTCTGCAAGATCTGATTGGAAGATTCTTAATTGCCTTCCAGTTACATCCAGTTTGTTGTCTTGGAAATGATTCAATAGAGTGAAACCAAGGAAATTATGGTGAGCCCATGTTCCTTTGAGTAAGACTTGAGATATTGTTTCTAGGATCTTTCTCTGAAGTGTGCTTATTAAAGTCTAAACCAGAGAGGTTTATGGTTTGCCCTGCCCTCTGGTCTGTCTTGAAATGTTGCTTTAAAGAGTCTTTGAGAGTTGTCGAAAGCAGATTAGATTATTTTTGTTTGATCTTAGACCACTCTTATTGTTATCTTGTATGTTTTCTTATCTGAAAGTAGTCTTTGATTGCTGGATTTGTGTCTGAAATGTTGCTTATTAAAGGTTTGCCCAAAGAGATTTATGGTTTTCCCTGTCCTTTGGATTGCTCTGAAAATTTGCCTTAAAATGCTTTTCTTGTCTAACTAGAGCTAGAATATTCTTAACTGAATATAGCTTTTCTGCCTTCACAACTTATTAATGTTTCATATCACAACCTAATCTAAAGAATCCATTTGATATAGTTAGCTTCCCCTATGGATTCCCTTGCAGAGTTGATGAACAATTAAATCCTTTTAAGACTCCATATCCCAATGGATCAATGTTTCTTACAGTCTATTTTTTCAAGTTGAAACATTCCCTCAAATCAGTCACACCGTTGATCCTTCAATCTATCAATTAATCCAACCAAAAACAAAACAAGTCCTTAGAGCTTCATAACTAGCCTAAAATCATAAACAAAGAACATAAATATATATTATTTGAAAACACCTTCATAGAGAGATCCCTCTCTGAATCCAGGAAGGCTAGGTCCTAGGATTCCAAAATGGTTCTGATGTGGCCCCTGCAGTGTTTTTTTTTTCCATTTTAGCAAATTACAAGGAGCCAACATCATGTTCATACCAATTTTGATCAAGAATGCATTGGGTGTGTTATCAATCACTCAGGAGTTTTTCTTGGTTGTGGGAGAAAACTATTAAGGTAACCTCAAACCACTTAGGGATTGATATTTGGCCCTTCAATATGGAGAGGGATCTCTCTATACTCTGCTACTCTATGTCACAATAGCAATAGGTCTCCAGTATGCTCAATGGCCAGCTTTAAAAGTGTAAAAAATGATGAATTTGGTTTGGAAGGAAATTGGACCATTGGGCATGGACTCTCTAACAAAATTAGGTATTTGGTACATATAGTCCTTGTGAATAGACATAAACAAATGCAAGATATATAATGGTCTCTTTGACAAGTTAACAAATAATATATGGTAGAATAGTACAAAAGATAAACATCGGAAACATAACACTAAAAGTGATTTCTGCAATGACATTTAAGTTGAAAATGATTAAGTATTTGAAAGTATAAATCTGAGCATCGAATATGAGTTTTAATTATTTCAATATTTAATCAAATACTAAAGAAAAATATCATTTGAGTGAAAAATAAGGAAACAAACACATGTATAAGCACAAAAAAGAAACCATTTGAACATGAAGCTTTGAAACTGCCCATACACTTTTGCACATAGAAAATTGTATTAATATCCCAAAATTTACAATGGTACACAAGGTTTGTCTTTTTCCAGAAAATTTTGAACCCTTGTACTTTATTTTACATGCATTATATAGAAAAACATATCAATTTTAGATCCACAATGTCTAGGGGAATTTTAACTAACAAAATTCAAAATAGAAAAAAATCCTAATTTCTAGTCTGATGAGGTCTTCACATTAGTTATCTTGAACCTAGGCACATGAGTGAAGAAGTGTAATATTCCTAAATTAGCACACAGCTAATTGGAATATTAAATTTTGATTTTTCTTCTTAGTTTAAGGAATAAGAGGGTATGGAGACCCATAAATCTCCTTAGTAGGAATAAAATCACTGCTAATGTGAAAGGAGATCATCTTAGCAGCTTAATTAAGCACCCTTATGAGTGAAAAGAGGCTGGAGCACATAGACTAGGTCAACTTTGACCAAATCAATAGCGTTGTCATGGAGGAGTGGCATTCATTGTGGGACAGCGTGGTTTTGGAGGGAGACTCCATGCATGGAAGTAGTGCCTTTAATGAGTGGGGCCAAGGGTGGGGAAGCTCACCACTTATATAAGAAAGAGGATGGCAGCCATAGATGAATATGTTTATATTTTGATATTTGATTTATGGTCTGTTTAGACTTGTTGGTCTCTTCAGTTGTTTAGCTAAGATTTCAGTGTTCTTTAGCACAGGGTGGTCCCGAGCGGGAATCCCACCTCTATCCTTGAGTGACCTCTAAGGAAGAGTATTTGCACTACATTCCACATTCAGGCATCAGGAAAAGGCTTCAGTCTTAATGTACAGCGCAGTTCTTGTTGAGGTTGTGTTGTGTTGCAGGGCAGAAGTTGTGGAAGGTTGATTTGGGTGATTTCTGATCTAGATCTCATTAGAGAAAGGTTCCTTTCTCTTGGGAGGCAAGTCAAGAAGGCCCTGGAGAATCATTGATATATTTGGCACTAGGCCATAGTGTTTTTATTCCCTACAACGTAGTATCAATCTAGATTTGTGTTATTTTAGGGAGGAGTTGCAAGGGTATTTGCAGTAGGTAATTTGGGGAGCGATTTCTTCAGTGAAGGGGCCAAACTTTCATCTAGAGGATCCATTGGAGGAGAGCATACTTATTTTTATATCAGATTCAGCCATTACTCTTCAGTTACTTTGTTGTAGCATACTTTCAGACCTAGGGCTACAGCTTATATTGTATTATTGGGTGTTTTTCCTGGAGACCCTCTTGGGTTATTTGTTGGAGGTTGTATAGAGCCTTGATCTTTGTTGTACATTATTTTTTAGGAATATATCAGCCATTTATCTTTGATGTATTCATTTTTTGTAGCATTTCTTCTATGACTGTGTTGTAGCAATGTCTTCGGTATTTTGATATAGTAGCAGCACCTCATTCTTGAGGGATTTCTTTATTGGAGGCTCGTTGTATCTTATTATATGCTTTGTGGCCCATTATATTATACATGTTTTTTGTTGTTATATTGAATAAAGAAGGTCCATATTGGTCTCATGCTTTGATGTAATGTTTACACTTCTATTTCCAGTTTTATGCATTATATTCCTGCTTTTCCCATTTGGGAATACTACAACGGTATCAGAGCATAATCTTGGCTCAACCTGTGCATCTTAAGCCAATATGTCATCAGAAGAAGGAGATCCTCTCATAAATAGAGAGAAGAGGTATCTTAGAAGAAGAAACCGGAAGTATGATTATACATATGATAAGGAAGACAAGGGTAAAACCCCATTATCAGGAGGAATGAAAGGGAAGGAGTTCTCAAGACTTATTTTCCAAACTATGCAGGGCATTAACAAATGCATAATAGAGATGAGGATGGAGAGATATATATATTCTCCAAGAGAGCTTGTATATAAAGAAAGCTCCAATTTTTCACCTTGTGGGTGTGAGCATTCAACTACACCATCAGATCTACACCGTGGTACCATGCCTACATTCTTCGCAAGAGAAGAGGAAGGAGAAACACCAAAGGAGGATACTCTTGGTGACTATCTCCAAGAATATGAATCTCAGTCTAGTAGATTCAAAGAGCATCTAAACTTCCAAGGGTTTTGTCAAATCAAAGAATATAGAAGACTGAGTAACCGCAATAGAAGAAGAGGGTGCATGCAGCACACTTTGGGTAGATTCTTTCTACCTACTTTTTATGGGTCACCCAAAAGCACAGCCAAGGCTTTGGTAAAGAAGCTAGACACATATTTTCAGTTGCATCAAGTTTCAGAAGAGGAAGCCATTAGAGTAGTAGCGCTGCATCTTGAAGGTAAGGCTTATACTTGGTGGTTTTATGAATCTTATTCATTAAATAATGCAAATATATCTACTTATGAAAAGTTCACTAGGAGGTTAGTTAAAAGATTTGATCTAAAACATTTTGAAACTTCCTTGGGAGAGCTAACCAAGCCCAAGAAATCAGAACCTTTGCATGAGTTGGAAGGTTCCATGAAACCAACTCCATTTCAGAACATTGTTGAGGGGGTTAAAGATCTGCAACATATTTTTCCAAGGGAAAAATCCCCACTTCAACACAAACTTTCTTCTCAAGAAGAAGACATAAGGATTCCTCCTTCAAAAGGAGATCAAGCCAAAGGATCTCTTAATGATGAGGTATTCTCCAGTGATGAGGAGAAGGAATAAAAAGAGCAGGAAAGAGCCTCCAGTGTTGTAAAAGAAGGAGAAGATATACCACCATTTGGAGATGGAGATGAAGCAATTGCTTCAACTAGGGGAGCTCTTGTATCTTTGCAAGAAGTTCCAAAGGATCTCACATACGAATATCAGGAGCAGCATGTGTCTAGGTTGATAGGAAATGAGAAAAAATAATGGAGGAACTATGTTCCAACATTGAATACAGTCTTGGGGACACACACTATGATAGATCATTCCCTTGTGATTAAGAATTTTTACACCAATAATATGTTGGGTGTACATGGGTTGATTACATTTGAAGAAGACACCTTCGACTGTGAGATTTTTCATAAGGTAGGAGAAGATGAGAAGGAGGGCCAGCATCAAGTGATTGGGAACATACACACATCCTTTTCAGGAGGTTCATGCACAAAAGCAAGAGGGTGATTTGCGCAGTGGAAGCAAGGACCTAATAGTCCCATCTATTATGCATATGAGATTGGCCCATGAGACATTATTGTTTTGTGGCAAACCACCTGGGAGGCCACCTGATCAGAAGTTGGTGAGAAATGTCTCGCAATATGTTGCACCACTCATAGATCCAGGAGGAGTGGGAGCAATGAGAGGTCATTTTACAGAGCAGAGAGCCTTGGGTAGACTCAAGGACGAGGGAGACATTATCCCAACATCATCATTACCCACTCTCACCTCAGATCTTGCGCTGAGAAAGGAGCAGCAGAGGAAGGATAGAAGCCTTCCAGTATGTGACTTTGGCATAGGAGATGTCAAAGAACGGAGCAGCCACATGAAAAATGCTTTCTATGATAGATCGCCAGCGTTGTCACTTTGGAGGATAGATCAATATTGGAAATCCCAGCTATTGGTGGATTATTCCAAGGATCTTTTTAATTGTATGATAGTTTATGACCAGCTATTAGAGGAGGGATATTCAGTCAAAGATGAGGTCATCTACTATCATGGTAGGATCTTCTTATCTAGAGCCTCCAAGCTCAAGGAGAAGTTACTACATTCAGCACATGAATATTTTCTCTTCAGCCATATTTATTCCATGAAAGCATACGATAACATCATGGAGGGATATACTTGGGAAGGCTTTGACGGGGAGATATATCATCATTTGAGGAGATGCATGGATCATGTGGAGATGGAGGAGATACATAACCCTTTAAGGGAATTATCACAGCCACCTCTTTCCTCTTTAGAAATGAGAGGGGACCTATCTATGAGCCACTCCATTTGTGTGAGCAAATTATATGGTAAGGATCATGTTATTGTGCATAATGATTTACTTAATGAGTATTTGCATTCCTTTACCATACATGTACAAGCCATTGTTCCAAGGGCGAACATTATTCCTTATAAACTTCATGGCTAACTTGGGGCCATAAATATTGTTGAGCATGGCCACTCCCTAGGAGGATATATGGAGATGATATATCATTTAGGGTGCACTCCAAAGGCACCAAACATAACTCACCTTCTCAAAGAATGTGAGAATAATATGGCAGCAAGTAAGTGGTAGGGAAACCACTTACGATATCACTATCTAAGGCAGTCGGGAGATATACTGGGCTGGTTCCACATATGGGACTATGATCCACCTCCATTATTACATATGGTTTTTTATGTATCACTAGTTTTGATCCCATTTATTGATGATGTCTTTATTCTTTTTATGGGAATGATTGGAGGGAGGATGGAATGATTGGAAGTTCCCTTCGGGGGAGAGACTCTCCATGTTTCTTATGCTACATGTTTCAGAGAGAAAATTGGGAAATACATGATTTCTATATTGGATCTCTTGTTTCCTTATGGGATGAGCCATTTGGGTAAGTTGAGCACTTGGAAGGTACCTCTCATGAGCAGATGGGAGGAGTTTTTCTATGGATTACCATTCTAGAGGGTGATCAATTTTGTATGGATGATAGCTTGGAGATTGGAGCTCCACGTGGGAATGAAGGTTCCCCACATTTTTTAGTTCTATCCTTGAATTTTCATGGGGAAAAGAAACACTTGGGAGGGGAGGATTCTAGTATTCCTAAATTAGCACACAGCTAATTGGAATATTAAATTTTGATTTTGCTTCTTAGTTTGAAGAATAAGAGGGTATGGAGACCCATAAATCTCCTTATTAGGAATAAAATCACTGCTAATGTGAAAGTAGATCATCTTAGTAGCTTAATTAAGCACCCTTATGTGTGAAAAGGGGTTGGAGCACATAGACTGGGTCAACTTTGACCAAATCAACAGCGTTGTCATGGAGTAGTGGCATTCATTATGGGACAGCACAATTTTGGAGGGAGACTCCATGCATGGAAGTAGTGCCTTTAATGAGTGGGGCCAAGGGTGAGGAATCTCACCACTTATATAAGGAAGAGGATGGCAGCCATAGATGATTATGTTTATGTTTTGATATTTGATTTATGGTCTGTTTAGAATTGTTTCTCTCTTCAGGTGTTTAGCTAATATTGCAGTGATGTTTAGCACAGGGTGTTCCCAAGTGGGAATCCCACCTCTATCCTTGAATGACCTCTAAGGAAGAGTATTTTCACTACATTCCACATTCAGGCATCAGGCCAAGGCTTTATTCTTAATGTACAATGCAGTTCCTGTTGAGGTTGTGTTGTGTTGCAGGGCAGAAATTGTGGAAGGTTGATTTGGGTGATTTCTGAGCTAGATCTCATTGGAGGAAGGTTCCTTTATCTTGGGAGGTTATTCAAGAAGGCCCTGTAGAATCATTGATATATTTGGCACTAGGCCACTATGTTTTTATCCCCTACAACATAGTATCAGTCTGGATCTGCGTTATTTTAGGGAGGAGTTGCAGGGGTATTTGCAGTAGGTAATTTGGGGAGTGATTTCTTCAGTGAAGGGGCCAGCCTTTCATCTGGAGGATCCATTAGAGGAGATCATACTTATTTTTATATCAGCTTCAACCATTACTCTTCAGTTACTTTGTTGCAGCATACTTTCAGCCCTAGGGCTACATCTCATATTGTATTTTTGGGTGTTTTTCCCGGAGACCCTCTTGGGTTCTTTGTTGGAGGTTGTATAGAGCCTTTATCTTTGTTGTACATTATTTTTGAGGCATATATCAGTGATTTATCTTTGGTGTATTCATTTTTTGTAGCAGTGCTTCTATAACTGTGCTGTAGCAGTGTCTCCGGCATTTTGATATAGTAGAAGCACCTCATTCTCGAGGGATTTCTTTATTGGAGGCTTGTTGTATCTTGTTATATGCTTTGTGTCCCATTATATTATACATGTTTGCTGTTCTTATATTGAATAAAGAAGCTCCATATTGGTCTTATGCTTTTATGTGATGTTTACACTGCTATTTCCAGTTTTATGCACTATATTCCTTCTTTTCCCATTTGGGAATACTAAAAGAAGCTATTGAAATTGTCTTGAAAATGTTTAGTGATCCTTTGAAGGAAAATTTGGAGGAAAATCACCAAAATTAGGATTTTCTGGACGCTGATCCCTGAAATCTAGTTATCACCTATGTTATGCGGGATTTATGATTGCGGACAAAAGTATATACCCTAGGTTCGATGCCCAACCTAGAAAAATAGATGAAAATGAACCCAATGATTTCCTTAAAGTAAATAGATTATGGAATGAAGCCTACTTGGAATCCCTCGCACAATTTGTTCCTTCTTCAGCTTGAATGCTCCAATTCCAGCTTTGATTTCCAAATTTAGAACCTACACAATCAGATAACACAAACCAACAAACTACAAGATATATGAAGTATCATCTAAGTAATCTACTCAATATATCAACATGGTATTGAAATAAGTTAAATAACAACAATCCCATATAGGAAAAGAAATAATTCTTTGTATTAATATAAATGGAAGGAGATTACAACCACAAATAGGTGTTGATCTTGTAGAGGAGCTCCTCCAAGTTGTTAACTTGTACATTCCTTTTCATAATATGCACCTCCAATCACCCTAAATGCATGGAATGTTAACCTCTCACCTCAGGAACATAAGGGTAGAATCCAAAATCCAACCATTAACCTCTTTCATATGCAAGATGGTAAATATATAGAGGAGTGGGGTAAGTTGGGAGTTCTTATCCAATTACCAATATAAGGTTTTATATCCACATTTGATGGAAGGATGGGATCAAAGGATAAGGGATGGAAAATACAAAGAAGGATGAGATAGGATTCGAATGTTTAATCCAAGGTAAATGGTTGTAACAAATTTTAGAACCTTCTTGAAGAGGAAGCTTCCGAAAATTCTCTCTTTTTCCCAAATTTATAGAACCAACACAGGTGCAAAGGCGAGAAACGTGTACGTGATCAACACTGGACACATTGTTGCAACCTATAGGTGAACTCTATCCATAGCAAATCCTGTGAGCTTTGGTACTAAAACTGGCTCAGATGAGGTGGTTTCAGGCAAAAATTATGGGAAATTAAGGAGATTCACTTAGGGATTTGTGAAATTACTTTGAAAAGGGGTAAGAGGATGTTGATTGATCCCATTAGGAGGCCTAATGACTAGATGTGACAAAATGGCCTATAACATAATCCCCCCTAAATCGCAAAGTCAGAAACGATGACTAATAACTAAAGTGCTTTACCTTGTGACAAGTCGGGATCAAGAACATCCAAAAAGCTTCATCTATTACAAGAAATTTTCATCGTGTTATCTTTTTGTTGAGGAAATCATACCCATACTCAGCACAGAACCTAACATAACATGTATAATTATCAAAATACACATCCATAGATGAAATTGGTGGATCCATGACTGGAAGAATATATATATGATCATAGCCATTATACCTTGTGATCTTTTTGTAACTCCTGAAATCGCAGCCCGAATGGATGAAACTAGATTCGGGGACTTATATCTCGTTCACATGACCAACCAAAGTACGAGCCTAACCATGTGAATCAATGAGCTGAAGTCAAACATGGTAGACACCATATAATTACCAGACGATGATGTAAGCCATTAGCAGATGATGTTAATGGCTATTAAGGTACTACAGTACAATCCGTATGGTGTAAATAAATGAGTTCATTTCAAACACCACACGGAGTCTTTTGGTCGAAGGCCATTGATATAAACATGTCGCCGAGAGCGAGAAACTTTCCATTGATATATGCAAACACCAAGGTACCAAAGGGGTGTTTCTAAGTCAACTTCCTTGATGATGTGTTGATTTCAATAGGAAGTGATCTGTCGCGGGAGGGTCTTGATGTATCCCTCATCAATGACATGAAACAAGTACCATGAGTGAGACAAAATGATGATGATACTGAAATACATCAGGAAAAGTTAAACATGGAATGAAGGCTTATTGCGACAACTAAAACAGCTTCTCTTGAACACATAATGACACTGAATTTAGTTGGAAGCATTGACCCAAAATCAGGATGGAGGCTTCAAAAATGTATGATGAACCAAATGAAAAGAAGATTACCCAACCCAACAACCATGGAGATGAAGTGGAAGAGTGTCTTGTTCATGAGAGACTTGTTGCCATTAGCAAAATGGAGTACCATGTTTTCCCAATTTCCCCAACCATATTGGTCAATACCTCTTTATTTTTTAACGAGATTGAGGAGTGTAACATATGCTCGATTCGTAAGTTCATCCTTCGGATGAATCCCTCTGAGTATTTTTATTGAACCCTGAGAAGGAGTGGCTCGGCCTTGTCATGTTCGACAAATCCATCCTTGTTTGATTTTTTAACGAGTCCAACGAAGGTAAACCTCGACATATTTTTCATGTTTAAATAGTTTGAAAAAGAGGAGAAAAGGAAAAATCCACATGTTTCTTTTCGTAGATAGCCCCTCGAGTCCAAAAACATAGAGAAAAATACTCAAGAGAACCTCTTAGCCAAGTTTGACTAAGGCATTCCTTTTTTGTAATTAGTCCATCTCAGTTCGAAAAATGGTTAAACTTATACTCAGAGGACGTCTTTTCATTTACATTAACGAGTTCTAAGAGACAAGTGCTCGAAAATATTTTCATATTTTGGGAGTCTGAAAAGAACTGAAAGAGGGCGTATAAAGGGTTGAAACTTGTTCCAGTAATGGTGTAAATGCTCAAAAACACATAAAGGTCAAGAGGCTAGCTAATAAGTCCACTCATCACAACAGTTCCTCGGGAAAGGGTAAAAACACCAAGTGAAAGTGTATGATCAGACCAACAGAAGGTAATAATGTAAAGTCAAAACCAAGGCTCATCTGGTAGAAATTGGCTGATGAAAATGGAAATCACAAGAATAGGATGAGAATGGTTTCATTTTCACAGAAGCTTGAAACATGGGAAACTATGCTTGAAATTGGTTTCATAGTTACACAATCTTGAAACAGAGAAAAACTATGATTGAAATAACTTTGCATGCCCCCATCATAATGAATTGATTTGAGGTAAATTCCCCCTAAGCTTCATTTGATTCACTTAAGCTAATAGTTGGATGCATAGAAGGTTCATTTACGAGATAAAGTGAAATACTCGACTAGGAATTTACGAGATCTAACAAAAAAATTATATTGAAAGGGGATATGTTTTTTAATGAGCTTGACACAGGGAAAGGAACTCTGCTCATATGACCTTGTTTCATTTTTTAAGGAGCTTGATATAAGAAAAATAAATTTTCTCTGAAAACCTTGTTTAATTTTCTAAGGATATTGACACAAGAAAAGGAACTTTGCTCTGAAAAACCTTGTTTCATTTTTTAAATAGCTTGACACAAGAAAAATAACTTTGCTCCAAAAACCTTGATCATGTGCCATAAGATTCCATGGCTTCAAAGAGGGTCTCATCATATGGGAGAAAAATTCTCTAGAAGGGATCCATATCAAGGGATCTAATGGAAATATCAAGCTACAATGCCCCCAGTACATGATGCACTACATCACCTACTATATCATGAGTAGATGCGGGCGTGGAACAAGTTGCCACGTAATTAACCTGTGGTGGGAGAGATACCACTTGCATATAAGGACCATTTAGGGAATTTGGTTGATTGGAATTTTAATTAGGACCAATGAATAAAATTTGATCAATGGTCACGATTCTTCCTTCATGCAGGAAACACATCACGCGAAAGAGAAAAGAGAAAAGCGTTCCCATGACATACAAATAGTCATGACCAAGGAGTAAATTAAAATCCAAAGGGCCTCGGACAACCATCACATCGATATAGAAAATCAATCCTCCTAAATCAATAGGAAACTTAGGAATGATCCCTAATGGTTGACTGGTTCCTCTATTAAAATCCAACAAATTCTAGGTAACGGGCACACGCTACAGAGAACCTAAAGCTTGCCAAGAATTTGAGGACATGATACTTATAGATGTGCCTTCAACTATGATTGTGCCAGGTACGACCACATTATAAGCTTGTACTATGATCTGGAAGGGCACGTAAGGAGGAATATGATATCCTGTCAGTCGACTCCAATCAAAGGAAGCGACCAAACTATTTGGAGGGGGTACCGTAGGAATGGGAGAGATGCCCCCTTGTGCAATGGGAACGGGAGAAATATTCCCTGGTTCCATATGAATGGGAGGATTTTCCCCGTGTATCGTGGGAACAGGAGGATTCTCCCCCAATCCATTGCAATCTGAAGAAAAAAGAAGAACCTGAGTAGTATGAACTTCACTCTCTTTGGGAAAGGTACGATCAAAAAAAGGTGGAATTGAGTCAACCATTTTCTCAACCAATGGTTGGTCTAAAATAGACTCATGGGACTCACGTTCAGAGAGAGTTGGATTCATTGGATTCAAAATCGGATCAATCACTTTATCAATTAGTGGAGGATTGGGAGAAATCTTTCGATAACCAGCGGGAAGTTGTGGATAAGAAGTTATAAGTTTTTCCAACACTTTTGTGGCTTCATCCATATAAGGAAAAAGGTGAAAAGGATGATTCCCTTCACATAACCTATAGGTAAATTTGACTTTACCCTTTTTCCCATGGACCTTACTATCACTAGTTGAAGGTTTATCACCATCATGATCTCCAGAGGCTAATGAAAAGGGCTAATGTGAGTTTGTGGACCACACTTCTAGTATCTTGGGAATACCAGGACAATATCTAAGAAAGTGCTCACCCTTACAAAACCTGTAAGGGAATTTAGCTTTACAGGGATGATTGGAAGGTTTCTCTATACTAGTTGCATTGGTAGCAATGGTTTCTTTGTTTCCCCCCTGCTTATTTTGCTTCTTATTCTTCGTCACTTTCTTCTTAACTTTCTGGTTACTAGAATCAATACTTTCACTAGAAAAGGAGGAAGAAATGGATGAAGAAACAACATGTGAAGAAGGAAAAAGGCCAGCTTTAGGATCAACTTGAGGTTGATATTGGTCAGGTGGAGGAGAACTTGGTTGAGGAGTTGTTGGCAAGGTAAATCCTCTCTGCAAACAGAGACGATCCCTATATCCCTAGATTGGGTCTAGCAACAAAGGGAAAAGCTAAAGTGTAGGTTCCTTAATTAATTAATGAAGAGGACGAGGTAGATAGACCTACCTAGAGTCCAACGCTGTCGTGGTTGTGGTGGTGATTTCCTCTTGATCTCTGTTTCGACGGGTCACAATCCTTTTGCTATGGTGCTCGGATACCTGCACGAAGATCAGAAAACAAGAGCATCATATGAAACAATTATTTCATTCGTAATCAACTAACCAGTCAAGGAGACTTAAGCATATTGCATCAAATAAAACACATAACGCAAGATTGGAACCAGACAATAGTCATGTATATGTATTAATAGAAGAAAGAGTTACAACCGAAGCCTTAACGTCGCAGCCTCCTTCAGCGAGGTTCAGTCGAAGCACGTCTTGATGGATCATCGGGGAATTCATACGGGATGAGGACACAACCCTAAGCTCTCTCAACAATGGGTCTCTTTCATTTTTTCCTTCTAGAAAGATGTACAAGAATCTCTTCAGTGTTTCAGCTATGATATGTTCAGTTATTTGTTCAACTATCTCATCAATGGAAGATAACTATATTTATAGAGGAGAGGAGGAGGTTGGGATCCCTACAATAGTGGAAGGGAGGCCTTATCCCTTGGGAGGTTTCCCCAAAAGGTGGAAACAAGAGGCCAAAGGAGGAAGGCCATGGTTATTTAGTCGAACCACTCCAGATGACTTGCCCACGAAGTTGTTATGATGGAAACTTCACCTCTATTTTTAAAAAACATTCCATAAATAGGTTGGCGCGGGTAGCTAACTGGGACAGAGCTCCAACAGGTGCAAGCCCCAGTGTTAATCTTCCTCATTGGCGTGAGGGCATAATGGTTTACTAGCGCCAAGGAAAAAACAGGTGTTTCTGATGGTCTGTTCAGGAACTTCTCAACAAAAAGAGCGTTGTCCTCATGGAAATGGATGCAATGATGGTCTTTGCAAGGCATGACACTTTATTTTGGTACAAGAAATTATCCTCTAATATGAGAGATGGGGATTACAGGGACAGTAAAAAAATGTTGTATAACAGGAGCAGTTTGGACATTCGGAATGATATGGGTTAAAAAAAACAAAACTAAAAAACCAATGGTAAATCCAAGAAGGGACAACGTTGCCATATACCATATGTGGGACTATGACCCACCTCCTCTTGTTCAAATCTATGTTTATGTGATTGTAATTTTGCTTCCATACATGGATGATGTACTTGTCCAATTTTTGAATTTGTATGGAGGAAGAATAGGAGGCATGTGTGTACCCCATGGGATGGATGCTCTCTTTGTATACTCTGCTACATATTTTAGGGAGAGTAGGGATGTAGCCATGTTTGTTTCAGCAAAAATATTGAATCTTTGTGGGATGGATCATGTACATCTCACGATGACTTTGGAGAGACAACTCATGGGAGGATGTATTGGTGAGCACTCAGCTTATGCAGAAAGTTGGATCTTTGATGGTGTCACCAATGGGGAAGGAGAAGTGTTGCAACACTCACCCTATCAGTTGCTCGAGGACAAGAAACATTTTGGAGGGGAGGATTGTAATATTCCCAATTAGCCAAGCTAATGGGAATATGCAATTTTTCTTTAACTTTTCTATCTCATGAATAAAATTGTGAAGGAGGATCAATAAAACTCCTAAACAAAAAAATAAATCAATGCTCAATGTGAACAAAATTAAATCTGAGTTGTTTTCATAAACACACCTAAGTGGGAAAGAGGTTGGATCATTTGACTGGGTCAACACGACCAAATCAACAGTGTTGTCCAAGTGCAATGTATCTCCTAGAGGCACAACGCAGTCCATGTTGGAGGCCACTCATGTGAATGAATCCAATTCATTAATATGGTTTAGGGTTTGACAAGATTTCCACATTATAAAAGAAAGAGGAGGACACCAAGGAGGGGGTTGATGATTTGATATTTCTGAAGGTATCGTCTATTTAGACATCCCTCATTTTGTAGTTGTTTAGCTAAGAATAGTGTTGTTTAGCACCTGGGTGTTCCCAGTCAAGAATCCCACCTCCTTCCTAGAGAAACTCTTGGAGGAGTCTTGTTGCATCTTTTCCACTATCCGGCATTTTTCCAAGCTTTATATTCCAACCACAATTCAGATCCTTTTGAGGGTTTGATTGTTTTTGTAAGCTGCAGCAAGTGGAGGCTAGATCTACTCATATCTAGGCAAATCTAGAGGCTCTTTTCAGTGGGGAAGCTAGCTATCCCATTGGCAAGATGATTCTGGACCTTTTGAGCTCCTATTTCAGATCTTGGCATCAGGCCAAACCAGTGCTAGAGCTTACAATGTAGTTTTCCATCCATAACTGCATTATCTGCATGTATTCAGTTGCAGGGTGTTTTGACTGCTTTTTGGAGGAGAGATCTTCAGTGATAGGATCCTCCCTTTCACTGTGGTGATCCATGGATTGGCCAACCAATTCATGTTTGTTTTAGATATGATTTACTTATGTTTCTATTTACTTCTTATTTTTTTAATATTGCTGCATATTTGTAATTCTATATCTCAGATCTACTTCTATACATTCATGTTTTGATCAAAACCCCAAGGGGAATTTGCAGAGGAACTCATATAGTGTACAAATCTGATATAGATATATCATTTTGTACACAGATCTGTTCTAGATCTGAAATGTAATATACGGCTGCTTCAGCCCATAAAATAACACTGCCAAGCTTTGCAGTCTCATTTTCTTGCTGCAGCACCTCAATCTTGAGGGTTTCTTCTTGTAAATCTTCTATTTTTATCTTGTATTGTATGGGCCACATTATAGATATGTTTTGTTGATGTACATGTAATTATTTAGCCTCCATATTTTTATTCTACTTTAACTTAGAGGAACTGCGTTATTTCTGAAGCACTCCTTTGCATATAGCTGCAGCCCCTCTCCTTGGGTGTTTTTCAGCTAGACTAGGTTGTGGGAGATCTGTTTAACCCACCTAGTTTGTTTTGTTTTTTCTCTCCTTTTGGATTTAGATCTTAGATAATCTGATCAAAGGGCCTAGGAGCTGCAAACTCATTTTAGTGCACTGAATTCTCATAAGTGCGTTATTTTAACAGGCTTATTGTGCAATCCCTAGTTTGGGATATTACAGTGGTATCAAAGCATCTTTATTGGCACATCCTGTGCTTTTCTTGCAGATCCAATATGTCTCCAAAAGAAGAGGAACCTCTCACTGTCAGGGAGGAGAGGTACCAAAGAAGAAGACAGAATAAATATTACATAGAGGACAAAGAGAAGAAGGCTAAAACCCCTTTATGTGGAAGGGTTAGGAGGGAAGATTTTTCTAATACTCTTTCTTAAGCTATGTATGAGATGAAGGAAGAAATATAGGGAATGAGAAGGGAAATACATGTAGATCCCTTAAGGATATTCTCATATCCAGGGAGCCCCAGTACTTCCTCTTAGGTGTGTGAGCATTCAGCCACACAAATTGATCTACAACGTTGTAACATGCCCACTTTCTTGTCAAAGGAATAAGGAGGAGAAGGAACACCATAGAAGGAAACTCTTAGTGAATATCCCCAAGAGTGTGAATCTCAATCAAGGAGATTCAGAGAACATCTCATTTTTCCAAAGTTCTATCATCTTAAGGAAGAAAGGAGTTCCTACAGCTATAGTAGAAGAAGAGGGTGCATTCAGCCCACTTTTGGTAGATTTTCTCTACCTATTTTTTATGGATCACCTAAGAGCTCAGCCCAATCTTGGGTAGGGCAGATTGACACATATTTGCAGTTGCATCAAGTCTCAGAAGAAGAAGCCATGAAGGTAGCAGTGCTGCACCTCCAAGGTAAAGCATATGCCTGGTGGTTATTTGAGTCTTCTTCATTGAAAAATGTAAACATCTCTACTTATGCAAAGTTCACTAGGGAGTTAGTGAAAATATTTGATTCTGTACCATCTGAGATTTCTATGGGTGAACAAACTAAGCCCAAGGAGTCAAAATATTTTTATGAGATGGAAATATCCATGAAGATAACTCCATTTCAGAGCGTTGTTGGAGGGGTTGAAGATCTGCCACATGATTTGCCAAGGGAAAAGGCCTTACTTCAGCAAGAACATTCTTCTCAAGAAGAAGACATGAGTATCCTTTCCTCAAGGAGGGATCAAGAGAGGGGATCTCTTATTGATGAGGCATACTCCATTGATGAGGAGAAGAAAGGAGAAGAACTGAAAATTTCCTCCAACGTTGTGACAGCAGGAGGAGATCTATTTCTGTTGAGAGATGGAGATGAAGCCATTGCTTCCACTAAGAGGGCTCTTGTATCTTTGCAAGAAGTCCCCAAGGATCCTATACATGAAGAGGATGAGCAGCAAGTGTCTATGATAGTTGTAATATTCTCTTTTTTTGTGTCACCTATGACAGGGCTAGGGTGCACTCCTAGAGTTAGGACCAGACCGGTCATAGGTACAGGTTGGTGTCATCAATGGGGCCAGTGGATTTTTGGAGGAGTTTTGAGGATTTTCCATGGTTTCTAGTGGCATTCACTTGATATATTCCATCATCCGAGTAGTTTGGCTTTCGTTCCGGTGCATTCCAACAACTTTCAGAAATTTGAGTTATTTATGGGCTTAAGTCAGCTGATTACGCTCAAGGTGGCATTTCAGGAGGAATTCATGATGGAACACCTTAGTGTAATATCTCATTGGAACTGGGATGAGGATACCTACATGTTGGGATGGTTGGACATGGGTTTCATTGACCGGAGGAGGCGTGGTAGCTGATTTACCCTTTTCTGCATTAAAAAGGAATATTTTAATAAGAGGGAAAAATGCTCCATGAATAAAATAATAATAAAATAATGCTCTATAAGGTCCCAAGAGTTCTATAAAAGAAAGGGAGGATTCCATTGAGAGATATCGTTGGATCATGTTATTTTATTGTATGAGAGGTGTGAGACCGCGGTTCTCTACTTCAGCCGTAGCCCCAGGACGGAAACCCTCGGGTGATTTGTGAGTGTTGGAAGAAAACACAAGTCTCTTGAGGAGACTTCATTCAGAATTTTCGCAGAGCTTTAGGGATTGGTGTGAGGATCATCCAGATCTTCAACTTGTGCTTGCCATGCTCAAATATTGATTGAAGAAAAGTTCAATTTTCAGCCTATTCGTGGGGATTACCACCTTCCAGGACTGAATGCTAGCTTCTTCTTTTTTATGCCCAATACACACTGTACGCTAAAACAGAGCTCCTGCTAGAAATTTTACGGTAGAACTACCACCAGAGCTCTACAATTTTGTCTGTTTTCACATATCTCCAAGTATTGTACACTTTTCATTTCTACCTTCCGTAATGCACCGAATTGAAAGCATGCTTAGTGCGACACAGTTGCGGCGGATATTTTCAAATCGACGGCCACAAAATTTCTATGTTCCCACTACTAAGAAGAATTAATTCTCAGGAAAGAGGTCTAATTAGGATATCGAAAGAACAGCCCTACTCTGCGAGAGTATGCTTGAGAAATTAAAGGGTGAAATTCTCCCATATTCAAAGACTGAGTTTTGGTCCAAATTACTGAATCTGCATCAGCAAGGACCGAGTAAATTGTGTAAGGTAGATCAAGTAGTGAGAGGGGCCACATTGAGATAAGGGACCAAGCCCTCTTACACCAGTGTTCGAGAGGAGAAGGAGACCGTGTAATGTTCCGAAATGGAAATCAACAACTTTTGCACCACTGAAATGTTCCTTTTTCGGAAATATGAACAAGGCTATGTCAGAGATGGAGTGAGAGGGATTTTACCAGTTATGTCACCTCTAAGAGAGGATGAGAACCGAAGGCTATCTGGCCCTTTCTCAGGCTCTACCTATAGCTATGCAAATATTTCTTCCTCGGGAAGATCTTGCTCAAAAGGATGAGCTATAGCAACATCTGAACTTTAATAACCAGCAACAACAATGAAATATATTTACTCATGAAATGTGAGAAGAGTGTAAATCTGATATAAAATCTGTAGCAGCAAATGATATACAAAATCCTTGAGGAAAGGACCTCTCAAGGTGGGCTGAAATCAGCCTCAAGAGAAAATGTACATAAAATGAAGAAATACTCTGCTACATAACCCAGAAACTTTATAAATGCGCATTCTCTAAAGAAAAATAAATGCAGACTGAAATATACAAGATGATATGAAAATATGAGCTCAAATAAAGATAGGGGAGTAAGATCTCAACCCTATAAAACAATACAACAACAATCCTCCAAGGGATTGGCTAAAATACATAAAACAGGAAAAATGTCAGAGTTGCAGTGTAGTTGTTGCAACTCAATAATAATACATGAATGGAGAAGGAAGTAGATGCTACAATAGACAATGATACCTCCTCCAATGATCTCCAAAGTGAAAGGCTACTCCTCTCACTGAATATTGCACTCTCTAGTGCACAATGTGAACCCCTTGTGCATGCCTCCCCTGTAGATAACACTGTAAGGGAAAGAGACTGCGCTGGGCATGAGAAGAAACATATGGCCCAATGAAAAAATCTGCAATAGAGCTTCGGAAATCTCCTTTTTTCATCTCCTAGAGAAAGAGATGGCTCCTCCTCTACAAAACAAGCTTCAGAAATGAGTGATGATGGTCCCTCACTGCAACACCAGCAACTCTAGCGTTTCTGCCCAATAGAATAATGCAGTAGCTGAAGATGAATGTTTTTGAATCAAGCCAAGGTGTGAGGAAGATGAAGAATAGATCCTCCAAGGCCTCCCAAGGAAGAGAAGGGAACTCCTAAATAGGAATCCCTCTTATGTTGAGCAGCACAAGCTATCTCAGTTGAACAACTGAAGAGAGCTCCAAAATTGAATTCTCAAAACATAAAATGAACAATGGCTATTTTTCACCTTTTTATGCAAGGAATGCTTCCTTGCCATGGACCCCACTCACATTAGGGTTTCTCTCATTTCAAAATTCCCTCCATCAAAACTGTGCAGTCTTCTTGTGCAAGCTTCCCCTCTTGGGCATGTTGTTGACTTGGTCAACCATGGCCTAGTCTTCTTCCTTTTGGCCCTTTTCACACTAGGGAATGTCAAATTTAGCCACTTAAGTGACTCATGCACCTTAGGAGAGTTTTATTATGCTGCTACATGGGCTCCCTTACCCATTTTATTCCTTTTATTAAAATAAAAGCAAAATTAATGTTCCAAATACTTTATTGAAAAATTTGGAACATTACAGACCGGAAATTTCTTTGTCCACCGAAGTTCAATTTCTGTTGTGTAGAGGGGTTGAGATCCCAGTGCTGGAATTGAGCATTAAAAATTCAACTTCCAAGGGATTTTAATTGCAGAAGCGACAGAAGATAGAGCACAGTGTTACAACAGCAATGGTACAGGAGGGCCAAAAATTATCTTTGTCCTAAAGGGAGATGAATTTTATGTCTTGTATGCAGGTTATAAAAGCCAAAATTTATGTGCCAAAAGTGAGCCGAAATTATCAATTAAGGAGGCTATGAGCAGAGCAATTAATTTCCTGAACCAACGGAAATCAATTGGATCACAGTTCAGTCACAATCACGTAGGATTTGAGCTGAATTCGAAGGGGCTGCATGTAGAGTGTCGTTGTCATTTTCATTCCTGGCTCAGTGGGCAGCGTAGGGAGGAGAGGTGCATAGCTAGAGCTAACTATTGAAACTGTCTGGGCAACTTATATATATACCAGGTGTGGTTTTTCTCTAAGTTCTTTGTATTCAGTCCAACAAATATCAAAATTTCAATTTGAGATAGTGGTATGAATTGTAAATCTGTATATTTGGCTTGCATTTGTTGTCTGGAAAAATTTATCAAAAGCCATGTAATGAGTGTATTACTTATAGATATTTTTATTTAGGGTTATTGAGAGAGTAATGATTACCATGGTTGAAATGAGGGTGCTTGAGTCTTGATATTGTTGAGTGAGACCCTATATGTTGGACCAATATTTTTAGTACACTATTGTAGGTGTCAGTAGAGGTATTTTAGTAGCCTTGTATTGTCATTGCTAACTAATTTTAAACTAAGCTGCCAATACCATTATTTCCATATATGTTGTTGAAAAATGGGGTTCTTAAAACACCTCATGAACCAGCAAAGTAATACTACCATGGACTGCAATATACAATAGAAAACAAAATTGAACACCAGACCCTTTTCAAGAGGGATTTATGCCAAGTTTCAAAAAGGACAGCGAACAGATTTGTAGGGAGAATTGGGGATTGGTCAAAAGATTTTTGCCCTTGGGACAGATCTAAAACACATGAAGATGTCATGGATTTTTGTCCAAACTAGAAGAGTTTAATGAACTCTTGTCCACAATAAACCAAGAAGAAGGGGAAAAACTGATTTGGGCTCTAAAGCCTGCTAGGCTTACTCTTATACAGCCCAAATTCTTGGAGGAACCTTGTGAAGGGGTCACACTTCCAGTTGCAGCTTGCCTCAATAACATCGTGAAATTGACCGCACCTACAGAGCCATATAATGATGATGTTATGAGAAGGATTATGAGGTTGATTGTAGAGACTTTTCAGGATTTGGACAACAGTGCAGGCTCTACCTTTGGGAAGAAGCTGGAGATTCTATGGAGTATGGCCACAATCAAGACTTATGTCATCATGTTTGACCTTGAGTGTGATGACCTGATTTTGCAGATGTTCCAATGCTTCTTTAGAATTAGGAGACATCATCCTGACACCGTCATAGCACACATGCAGTCCATCTTGTCATCATGTATGAGATACCATGAGACCATTGGCCGAAAGTTGCAGACCCGGTTGTTGAGCATTTGGAGGAGAGAGAAGTTGGTCTCGCCCGCTGCTTATGAGCTAGCCCAAGGGCTAGTTGAGAAGAACATTGAGCTTCTCAGGAGATAGTTGACCAGGGAGGAGCTGCTCCAGTTTTGTGGGTCAGGCAGCAGAAATGAGTTGAGGAGGAAGGGTCTTTGCAGAACCTTGGGGGCCAAATCACTCATGTTTGAGAGATGCAGATGATGTGGCGGAGGCAGGACAGGAGGGCATTCCTTCTGTATACCAGGGTGAGGACTCTTCTTCAGATGAGTCCATGTGATCAGTTGAGGACACTTCTGGGGAGCGAGAGAAGTCATGCAAAGTTGATGACAGTAGACTGGAGCTGTGTTCCAGTGTGCAGGATGAGTAGTCACGAGACTCTACGGGAGATACTCTGGGTGATGACTCCCTTGTGACGATTCATCCAGAGCAGCATATGATGGAGCATGAGTTAGCAGAGGAGGATAATATGCACATCACACATGATATTCCTTTGGGGGAGAGCCAGATGGGCGCCCACATTGAGTCTATGATGGATATGCGACTAACATTGGGGTCATCCATTGAGGTGGAGTAGTTAGATGCATTGACAGCGAGTACGGTGACAGAAGTTGCAGATCCATATCCTCTGGAGGTGTTGGAGGTTGATGGGATTTTTCTGCAGGGGGCTATAGACAGTAGGAGCATGACATTCCTGATCAGGAGTGGGAGGAGCTGTTGGAGATGGTGGAGCATCCATCTGTGGGTCGACACAGGGATGAGGTGCAGATAGATGTACATGCAGTCAGCAGAGCTGCATTATTCTGAATGAGTAGCACTCTCCAGGAGTACATCGATGGGGCTTGCAACATATCTTGCCCACTTTGGCCCATTATACAAAGGGGGGCTTTCTTCTACAAGCAGCTTTCGTTGGTAGACAGGGCAGAGCAGTGTGAGTTGATTACGGGCTGGCGACAACACTCCAGGCGTGTTCCGTATATAGTTGTTTCTACATTAGATTCTTCTTCCAGGATGGATTGGCAGGAGATCATGAGTTGGTACCCTCTTAATGGTACGATTTTCTTCATAGGGAGCACAACAGAGCAGGGGCCCTTAGACATAACAAATGTTACATATTCCAGCTGGCAGTGGGGCCCAGGTCATCATTTCTTCAGCACTCCATCTTAATTTCAGGAGAGCAGGATCAGCATGGGATTGAGTTAGTTCTTGGATTGGAGAGAGGTGATCAGTTGGTATGCAGTTGGTGGGGCAGCTTATACAGTTATAGGTACAGCACATCATGAGCCAGAGAGCATTGATGCTTGTTGGCGGGCTTCACTTCATGGGGCATCAGCTATAGCCAGAGGCAATGCGCAGCCCAAGCCATGGGACTTGGGCGATGATTGGACATGGTGGCGTTCGTATCCAAGAGTATTTTTTGTTGGCTGGTACAGTGAGATATCAGTTTGGGATCCCGGCATTGAGGGGTCTATTCCCAGTGGTTTGACACAAGTGCATAGCAACACCCAGAGGTTTGTATGGGATCCGGGCATTGGGTCTTAGTTGCGTGGACCAACAGAGTGGCCCACATATTTCAATTGCTTGAGGGCAGGCAATATTGGGGCGGAAGGTCTGTAATATTCTCTTTTTTTGGTGTCACCTGTGATAGGGCTAGGGTGGACTCCCAGAGTTAGGAGTAGACCGGTCATAGGTACAAGTTGGTGTCATCAGTGGGGCCAGTGGATTTTGGAGGATTTTTGAGAATTTTCCATGGTGTTTGGTGGCATTCGCTTGATATATTCCATCATCCAAGCAATTTGGCTTTCGTTCCGGTGCATTCCGACAACTTTCGGAAATTTGAGTTATTTATGGGCTTAAGTCAGCTGATTATGCTCAAGGTGGCATTCTGAGAGAAATTCATGATGAAACGCCTTAGTGTAATAGTTCATTGGAATCGGGATGAGGATACCTACATGTTGGGATGGTTGGACACGGGTTTCAGTGACTAGAGGAGGCGTGGTAGCTGATTTACCCTTTTCTGCATTAAAAAGGAATATTTTAATAAGAGGGAAAAGTGCTCCATGAATAAAATAATAATAAAATAATGCTCTAGAAGGTCCCAAGAGTTCTATAAAATAAAGGGAGGAGGCCATTGAGAGATATCGTTGGATCATGTTATTTTATTGTATGAGAGGTGTGAGACCGTGGTTATCTACTTCATCCGTAGCCCCACGACGGAAACCCTCAGGTGATTTGTGAGTGTTGGATGAAAACCCAACTCTCTTGAGGAGACTTCATTCAGAAGTTTCACAGACCTTCAGGGATTGGTGTGAGGAGCATCTGAATCTTCAACTTGTGCTTCAGTGGGTTCAGTGACATTTTTTCCGTAGCCGATTTGCAGCAATCTTCTTGCCGAGCCATCTACATCATTGCCAGATTCATTCATCAGTTGGGCCAGAGATCTTTCTGGGTTTTGATTCGCTTTCTTGGCAAGATCAAGTTCCTTTTTTCTTTTATTTTGATGTACTTTCTAACATAGATTAATAAAATGGCTCATTTATTTTATCGGCATCCATTGTGTTATATTGGTGGCTGTGTGTTTATTTCCGTTTATTTTGCTACTTAAGTCTATTTCTGCATTTTTAGATAAAATATCCCATTTGGGATATTACACTAGTAGACAATAGGACAGAACAAAGGAAGGGTCACAACACTGTCAAAGCAAGAGATGATCCACTAGTGCATGAATAAGGGAAGGGAGCAAATGTTCCAATCAAGAGCACCCTTTCATCTTTAAGAGTGACATCACATTATCATGGGACTTCCACACATAGATCAAAGGTGAACTTACACAGTGGAAGTAAGGAGATGTTGATCCCATTTGACAAGCATGTGAGGATGGGCCATGAGGCATCACTGTCTTGTGGAAAACCACCTGGAAGACCATGGAAATGAGTGAAGTATGGCCTCAAATAATGGCCCAAGCTACCCCATCAAGAAAAATCAGCCATGATATGCCTCTGCAAATTCTTCAAGTGGTCCCTCCCACAAGAAGGTACAAGTAGCAATGTAGCAATCATGGTTTGCCCATGGTGTCTCCTGCAATATAAAACATATACAATGGGGAGAATCATGCTCCCAATGGGCTGTACATACAAAACTCTCAAAATAATTCTCCTCATGAGTGTAAAAACATCAGAAATACATGGAGCAATATACTATAAAAGCAAGTTTCCAAATGACAATCGGAGGGTGGTTCAAAGTTCCACTCATGGAACCTGCGCAGTGCCTCCTTGGCCTGCCTCAAAATAAAAATAGCAAGTGCTGAACTAGACACTTTTTTTCTGCCACAACATCTCCTCATAAGATAAAACATGAGAACACAAATTGGTGCCAATGGTGCACACCAAGAAGCATGTGGCTTCCCCCAAAAACCATCATAAGAATGGCCACTCCCATTGCTGCAATGGGCCCAAAGTACATCACAATAAGGAGCATAAGGTGATGTGATCATCCTTAGCTCATCAAGCTGCCCATAATAAGTAAAGGAAGGAAAATCAAAATGAAGATCTATACCTCCTCTACCATGTACTCCAGTCCTTGAGCTGAAATGGCTCATCTGACTGATCTCCCTCTTCTCCAATGAGTAAGGGAATGGTTGTGCCAACCTCTCCAAAAAAAACCGGGCTATGCATTTATCCATATGCTAATGAATATTATGTTGAATGCCCTCCAAGTGAACTCCCCTAGCAAGGCAAAGTATGCATCCAAATGCATAGCTAGGAATTCCTCATATGCTGCATGCAAAAATTTCTCCTTAAGACTAGAAAATCTAGTCAAGAAGATCCTGCCATAACAATAGATGACCATGTCATCAGTCATGTATCTATCATCATCCTCCTGGTCATCAAGAATCATGCATGCACCAAGATCCTGGGACCACTCAACCAAAAGCTGAGTCCTCCAACATGGATCAATCCTCCACATAGACAACGTTGGTATTCTACAATATGGTGCTCCATCATGCTGTTGCCTGATACCTTGACATCCCCTCATGCCAAATTCATCCTCCAAGTTGCTGCCATGCCATCATGCAGTTGCTCATGCTCAAATAGAAATAAGGATCTCTGAAAATGAGCCTCCTAAGAGAGACTATCATCTCCAAAGAATCTCCTGATCCTGGGCAATGAAAGCATGAGTGGCCTCCATCTACTCCAATGCATGAAATATTCCTTCCTTAAGGAATAATTATCTCTCTCAACAAATCCATGGAGCAGTCATCATGCATCATGAAGATGCTATCCTCCATCTATGCAGCAACTCTACCTGCGCAGTGAACTGATGAGAATGGGTGGTACTGAAAATGAGAGAGTGTATCCCTCCTCCTTGTGCTCATCCCCAAACTCTCTACGTTGTAATGGACTCCTCCAATGTCTCCACCCCTCTGGAATCCAATGTGTGTTGAACCAAATGATATTATGCCTCTCATCATCTCTAGATCATGTGGCCTCCCAGGTGGAGAACCTCCAAAAGTGGACTGAATATATGAGAGGAATGAAAGGTCCCTCTCTCTCTACTTCACAGTGCAGTCCCTCTCCTATTTGAAGAGAATATCTGAAATAGATAAGGGTGAATTTTCATCATCCCTTCATGCTGATCCTTCTGCTCTTCTTCTTCTCCCAATGGTGCAGCGCTGTATATTCTCCTATGCACCTCCTCTCTACCATCATGTGAGTGTATCTCCTCCTCAATGAGAGGCCTTGTATCTTGGCCTTCCTTTGAGAAAAATATCTCCACACCCTCACAAATGGAAGAGTTCCCTTCATACAATGGGGGTCTTGCCTCTAGCAAGTCATTCTCCTGATTTTCTCCCCCTATACAAAGATGGAATGATCTGTGTTTCATGGTTCCCCTCTATGCATGCAAAGTGTTTGAAGTTTTGTCACACCAGGTTTCACATTGGTTTTCATCAATTCCTTTTGCAAAACACTTTGTGAATGCAACATATGATCTCTCATTTGCATGAGAACATGAAATAGAACTCTGAAATAAATCATCATGAATCATACCTTTGAGTTTGCAGCGCTGCTCCTCCAAAGGCCTCAACTCTTTCCATCCATCCTTCTTGCAGTAGCTATGGGAAATGTACTGCGCTATAGATCTTCATGTGTGGTTTAATGCTCACATCCTTCAATTAAATAGCTAGGGCTTGATCGTTTACAAACCCTTTCAGAAAATTTCTCCAAATTTTCCCTTTCATCAGAACTTCAATGGTGTGCTCAATGGTCTGGAAAAGAAGAAGGGAAACCTCCTCTTCCTTCATTCCTCTTTCTTTTTTTCCTTTGTCAATCTCCTCTCCTTGGAGAGAAGCTCCTCTTGCTGATGGCAATAGATCTTTGGCATAGGTTGAGCCAAGATCATGCTCTAATACCACTGTAATATTCCAAATCTGGAATTTCCTGCTCCATCGGGAATATCTTAAGATATTCCAATTTTTCCTTCTATAGAAAGACCACAAGTCCATTCCAGAGATTGACTACTAGGGAATTTACCAGATATGTCACCTTCACAAGGAAGTGTGAGATCCAGAAGCTAGCTGGCCCTTCATATACTCTGTCTATGGATATGCAATATTTCCACTTCGGGAATTTCTGCTACAGGGTCCTTGAGGACACTGTATAAGGAAGCTGCTGCAAAAATAAGACAAACCACTACTGGGATGCCCTAGAAAAACTCTAATACAACTCATATGTAGAATATGAGCTCAAATAAGTACATCTAGATGGGTTATTCAAATCTCCCCAATCTAGGTCTCTAAAACAATGCTCAATGAAAGAGCTTACAGCAACATAAGAACATAACCAGAAACTCTGCATATATGAATATACCATAAGAGGGAAAATACTACAACCATCATTGTATTAAGATATCATAAATTAAATACGATAAATATCATGAGGAATGGACCCCTTTTGCAATAGGAATCAACCTCCCATGATTACACCCGGAATTACCAATGTTGCTGCAACTACAAAAAATGCCAGAGGAAAATGCCTGCGCATTCTTTATGATAGAAGTAGATGCTAAATATGAATAAATTTAGATGTGGCTGAAGGAATACAAATAAATATCCCAGCAACAAGAAATGGGCTGAAATACAAGATTTCTAGCCAATCTAGGAAGATTGCTAGAAATGTCGGAACATACAAGAATGTGACAACTGAGTTGTCACTACAACTGATTCAAAATATAAATGAGGCCATGGCAGATCTGAAAGGAAAATTTCCTCCTCTGATAATGTCTCCAAGCACAAATGGTTGATCCCTTTGTCACAAAAGCACACTCCTGATGAGCTCTTTGAACCCTCCTCACACTGCCTCCATAAAATAATGCAATTTCCTCCATGGAATGCGCAGTGGGAGATGATGGAATGTTGTCCCATGCAAACAGATCTGAAATAATGCCCAGGAATCCTCCTTGCAGGTCCTCCAATGAATAGATCACTCCTCCACTGAATAAAACTAGCTAAGATGACTCCATGAGTTCCTCCTTTGCTGCCCCCAGCAACACAACGTCCTCTTTGCTGCAGAAATAACGTTGTAGCTAATGATAGTAGCTGTGGCCAATGCCGGATTGAGGAAAATCAGCTCATTCCTCATCCTTCCTTGAGGAAGAGGTAGGGATTCCCGACCAGGAACACCCTAGTGCCCGAGGGCACCGTCACCCTGCTAAACAGCCAGGGGATGCAAGCTTTCGCAGACCCAAGTCTGAAATCTAAAACATAACCTAATGAAAATGGGCTGCCATCTCCTCCATATAAAGTGAGAGAAATATTTTCCACCATGGTCCCACCAATTAGGGTTTCCACCCTCACATGAGTGTCTTCCCTCCAAAACTGCACAGCTTCTCTAGGAAGCCTCTTCCTCCTTGAGCAGCGCTGTTGACTTTAGTCAAATATGACTAATCAAGTGAGTTGGGTTCCATTCACACCCTTGGTGTTTATTTCAGCTGCTTTATTCACCTCCCTTTCACATTAGGAGGGTTATTTATTCATCTAAAAGGGGCTAAGGTGTCTCCTTGCCTATTTTATTAAACAAAAATAAAATGTACAACTTTAATATTCCATTTTAGCTTAAGGCTAAAATTGGGACCATCATCACTCATTTCCATGGTCTTCCAAGTGGTTTTGAGTGAGTGAAATGAACATGGAGGAGTGAATATAGTAGTTAAGGGGAAATCAAGGATCCTTTAAAAAACTAATAACAAGTAAAAGCTTTCAGCATGATTAGCATAGTAAAAACTTGAAGAGAAATGAAGGATTCTTCAACCAAACAATACTAAGCAGGCCTTAGAGCAATAGATGAGTAAACTTAGAGAGCATTTAAGTATTCTCTAAAAATTACTTGCAAACAATTATATTTTAACATAACATCTCAGTAAAACTAAAGAGCACTAAAGAATTCATTAGTTAAACTTTAAGGAAGAAAACACAAAGATCAAAGGATGCAGACAAAGCAGGGTGCCAAAAAGACATATCCTACTCTAAGATTTCTATCCCATCATCAAAGAAACATAATGAGAACCGAAGAAAACATGTACAAAGGTGGAATGCATCATCATTCAACAAAGCTTTATGAATCCTAAGAATGAGTTGAATACACAGCTACTCAGTCCAAATCCATCACAAGACACCAAAGCCAATTTCACAAATAAACTCAAAGTCTATATCATGTTATGCTCAGCAACCAACCAACAATTAAAATGAGGCCTAAAGACTATATTTAACCAGAAAATGAGGAGGTGGAAACCCTAAGAGGCTTCTAGAAACCATAAATACACCATAAATGTCATTTATGTCCAAAGAGGCCATGCAAGGCCCAAGGCACATAATAATTATTGAAAGAAATGAAAGATAACTTAAACATAACTTCTTAATCAAATCTGGAGTGATTTGCCCAAAAAATATTGAAAATATCCTTTAGTGTGTTTTGTTGACTTTTTTGCAAGGGGGAAGCTTTAGAGGTCTAAAGGCACAATGCCTGCACAGGAAAACTGGGTCCTCTTGCAGCCAAGTTTTGAAGGTCTTCCCGATGTCGGAATTGGCTTCGTGATGGCTCGTTGGAAATAATCTTGAGTCTAATTTCCCTGACTTCCCTTGGTTTTATGATTGGGCTCCCTTAACCTGTTAAAAAAGCACATATCCCAAGTCTGCTGAAGGCGCAACGCCAGCCCTAAAAACATGGCAGAAAGGTGAAAATTAGCACATTTTTGGGCCTTTTGAGGGACAAAAAATGATCCAAATGCTCCAAAATTTGGTGTGCATGATTTCCTTGGGCTGATGAATCCAAAAATGTAAACTTTACCTCCATTGGATGCATGTAGTAAAAGCATAGCGCCAAGGGTGTTGTGCTTTCGGCTCTTAATATCAGTCAAAAAAACAAAAATGTCAAAAACTTGCCAAAATTTGCAATTATCTTCCTCATGGGGTTTGGGAGGCCTATAGAGAAGCTTCAGCAAGGATTCCAAGGTTTTCTTGGTCTTTTTCCTCTTTGAGTGCTTGAATTTCGGCAAGGGATCCTTTGAGCTTGGCCCTTGCAAATTTGTTCCTCAAGGCATAGTGCTTGACCATCTTTTTCTGTAGGCCAAGGTCCCTTTGTGTGTTCTTCAGCTACTTTTTTTCATCCTTGTAATAATTTATGATATACTTTTCCATGCCAAGCTTTCTTTGTAGATCCCTAATTTATGCATCCTTGCTTTGGAGCAAGATGCTTGTAATCCTCTCCTCGTCTTCATTTTCAATGTCAAGGTCAATGAATTGGCACTCTTTTTTGGTTTGATGCTTGTCTTTCTTATCTCCAACAGTGACATTTTCCTTTCCTTTGTCAAGATTCTTTGTTGATGTAGAAGGAATATCCCCTTGCCTTTTAGAGGAAGCAAACACATGCCTTTCTCCTCTTTGGTATGTCAAAGGAAGAGGTTCAACTCTACTCATTTTAGTGTCATATGTTTTGTTTCCATCATTGTGGTCAACTTTGTTTGGCTCACTGACAGATTGGCTCACTTCTTCATTTGTATCCTTCATGCTGACATCACTGCCCTTTCTTTGGCTGTTTTCCTAACAGTTGTCTTCATGATCACTATGAACTCCAATGTAATTTGTTTCACTTATGTCAACTTATTCATTACCTTGAATACTACTTACCTCATTATCTCCAATATCAGCCTCATTGTTTGCCTCTTCACTGATTTCTGTACTTTCCTCATTACCACTATCAGGAGCCTCATCAAACTCTGTTTCATTGTCTTCTGTCTCCATGTTTTCTGCACTATTCTTTGTACTTCCTTCATCCTGTTCATCATTACTGCTAGGAGTCTCATGTCTGTGATATTTACTGCTATTATCAAACTCTTCATTTTCTTCACTGTTATCATCAGCTTCACTGACTTCTTGGTCTTTGGGGTCATTGTTGTCCTTGGAATCATCATCTGTCTCTTTGTCACTTTCTTCATTTGTATCCATACTGCCTTCTTCCTATTCATCTTCAACATCATCATTGCCCTTATCATCATTTATTTCTTCCATGCTGACATCATTTCCCTCTACCTCTTCATTTTCTTCCTCTTTACTGTCCTCTTCTTCATCATTGCTCGATTTATCATTTCCCTCTCCTTCATTCTTATTTTATGGTTCATCTTCATTTCCCTCATTTTCTGATGCATTAGGAGAGGGTTAGGAAGGAAGATGGGATGATGAGGGCACATTTTGCTGAGGATGGGGTTGTGGGTTTGTGAAGACCTCATGGGCAATGAAAACCTCCCATGGTATGCCCTTTTTCTCCAATTGATGTAGCACAACCATCTTGATTAAAGAGTGATGAAACAAAATTTTCATTTGCTGGGAATAGTTCCTCTTTTGTACAACAGAAGACATCTTGTCAATACTCCTATAGAGGTAGTAGGTTAAATGAAGCATCTTAACCCTAGTAAAGTGCATGATTAATCTGATATGATATAAGTTAAGTCTAGAGTACCTTCCCTCACATGTAAACAATTTCATGATGACCCTCATCAAGGGTGCATACCTCTCCAGCAAATGTGAAAAAGGGAAGATAGATTTGCAGTCTTCTTTGTATCTAGGTTTAAGAAATGGCTCATAGCAGCTTATGTCTAAATTGGCTCTTTTGAACCATTTTTCACCAACATTGGGTATGCCTGTAGCATGGGCAATGGCATCTGAGGATAGTTCAAAGGTCACCCCTGCAAAGTTTGATTGTTTTTCATGTAGGTTAAGGATCAATAACCTTGTGAGCTCTGAGTGACTTTGTACCTGTTTTACTCTTTCACAAAAGTGAAAACATCCCACATTTTCGAAACATGTGATAATCATAGGAGAGGCATTAAGCTCCATTGTGCTTTGGGGTTCAAACCTATTAACCTTCCCACCTCTGTGTTTCTCCCTCCTAGGCACTTGGCCTTCTTCACCACTACCATTTCCTCCTCCTTCTGACATTTTGATTACTGTTTTTTTGAAACAAACCCTAGCTCTGCTTGTGAATCTGATATGAGAAGTGATGAAATGATGGTAAGAAGGAAGCTTTTTCAAGTGAGTGAGAGGGATCATTGAAGGTGTAAGTGTATGGTTGTGAGGGAGAGCTAGAACTCAAGGACAAACATCAGCTACTTGTTATAATTCTTCTTTGATAGTAACTTGTACTGATACTAATTTTGAAATGGAGGGGGCAATGTAAGGTCACTTTGTTTTCAGTGTATGGAGCAGATCCTTTAAGCTTTGATGGAGGACAACCTTCAAATCACTGTAACCACACTAGTGTATCTTTATTTGACTGATATCTCCTCGTTTGTAGGTGATGGAGGTTTAAACAGGTTTTTAGTATGAATATTAGGGTTTTACCTTAGGGTTTGTTCAATTTCTATTAACATCAAAACATCAAAAATCTTTGGAGGGAAAAGCATGACATCCACCTACCAATTTAGAAATTCCTTGAAGACCCTTGATAGCAGCTTGGAGGTGTTTTTGATGTTTCTGGGCATTTTCAGGTGCATGAGGAGCTTCAAGACGAAAGCGCAGCACCTACACGCGTATTCGGGCCTATCGGGTCTCCCGAAAGCGCAACACCTACACGCATGTTGGGATTTTCAGGCTGTGAATGCGCAGTGCCTGCATGCCTCTTTTGGGCTTCCCTGCCGAAAGCGCAGCGCCGGAACGCCTCTGCACGGGCCTGTTGAGCTGTGAACACGCAGCGCTGAAACACCTCTGCATGGGCCTGCTGGGCTTCCTGGGCGAACACGCAGCATGCCTTTGAACGTGCAGCATAGTGAAAATTTGCACAGAAAATTCCTCCGAATGCACAGCGCCTGGTCCTAAACGCACAGCACTGGCCTGAACGCGCAGTGCCAGGTGGACTTGCCCAGTTTTGACTAAAAACTCACAGTTTCTCCTTCTGAGGGCTTCTAATTCTTCTGCAAGGAAAAAATGAGTCAAAGAAAACTCAAAATAACCTTTTATATGTTTGGGATTCAAATTAAATCATTTGTGAACCCATATCCTAATGTTTTGATTCCTTTAACTTTTCACTAAGTCCTTTGACACTTTGATGTGTAGGCGACTTAAAAACCTCTGAGCAGTTTTTCTTTTGTTCTCCTTGAGAATTTGTATGCTCATTTGATGTCTTCTTGGAGGATTGGACACAGTAGTGTCTGCACAGTCTTATGTTCTTTCCTTCACAATTTTTTACTAACCACCTTTCAGTGTTTGTATGCAGGTTTGCTAAACATGGTGAATTTTGACCTTTTTAATTTTGAGGCTTGATACATCTGCTTCTGACACCTTTGAGACAATCACTCTTTTTCCACTAACATGGGTTTTAAACAATGTCTTTCACCTCCCTAGGCCACTTTTGATTTGTAGGTGCCTAAATTTATAATTTAAAACTTTTCCACTGATACTCTTTACCTCTTTCATTGATCCTTAGGCGTGGTAAACTTACTTTTGACAAATTTTGGGATGTCACACACAGCAATATCTTCAAACCTTCTTTCTACTATCATCATGGAGGCCTAACATCTTCATTTTACCTCCTTTGGCTATCTTTCCAAAACCCTAGGTTTCTAGGCTACTTGAGAACAATTATCAGTGTTGTCTTCGAAGTTCTCTATAGCCCTTTCAAGTTCATTCTTTTATGTCCAGTTCACCTCTACATTTTCCCAATTTTATCTGTAATGTCTAAGAAACTTCTTTTCAGGTTTGGTTTCTCAATGTGCCTCCTTCATGTGATTTTCTGCGTTGGATCTTTGCTTGGCACACTGCTGGCCCATTAAGCCCAAAACCCTAGTTCTCTTCAAGCACAAGTGCTTTCCTGTCTTCTTACCATGAGTTGTAATGATTTAGGATCCGACCTCCTACCTCATCAAATTTCTGTTGATGGATCTCTTAACACTCCTGTAGAAGTTTCAAAATCTTAGCATTCACAAAACTTGAATTTTGACAAGGTAGTCTTCTTTGGAGACTTCCAGATCTTCTTTGAATAACCATGTCTCAATATTCCAATACATTTGAGTCAGCCTTTTGCACAAGAAAAACAATATTTGGAACAAAAATGATGACCTTACAACCTATGAAACCCTAATGACTTAGAAGGAGGATCCTTTGACTTGATATTTGACTAAAACCTAGTTTAGGATCTTTAAGTGTAAAAAACATGTTTTTTGTGGTGAGGCCCACTTTTTCCAAGTACACTAGAATGGATGAAGTTTACTGAAAGGTAATAAAATTGGCCATCCCTGATGAAGAGCGCTGAGAAAAACTGTGTGAATTTCAAGAGTAATTATTTAAAGAGAAAAGTCAACCTATGCCAAATCATCATTCACATGATAGCCAGTGCAACCCACAAATATCTCCTTCAGCAATCGTTTTTCAGTTAGAACAGTGCCAGCACAGCAAATCGAATTTATTTCCATGTTAATATTAGAGTTTAGTTTGTAAAATAAAGCGTTATCTATTATAGCCTTTAATGTAATCTATTGTAATTTAATTTTTCTATAAATACTTCATTGTACGAAGTATTAGGGGTTGGATAACTGAGTTTTATGAGACTCTTTGTATTATTGTGGACCCATCATTAATAAAATCAAAGGAGTTGCAACAAATATTGTGAGATTCATGTGGTATTTCTTTTGAACACTATGCTTTTCTCTCTGTTATTTCATTTTCATTTCAGTTTATGTGTAAAAATCTTATCAGTTTATAAACAGAGATCAAGTATATCTTTTGTTTATTAGTATTTCTAAAAATGTGTCTTTTCTTCTAATGAACGAATTCAGTAAAATGCTCATTCAGACCCTTACCTTTTTTCTACCACTATACACAAATGACAACTTAATTGTGCTCGAATAGTTTGTCTATCTTGCCTCACTCTGTTCTCTGCAATTCAGCCTCTGAAATCAGCTTTAGTTTCACTGAACATTATTTTTATCAAGCAAAAAAATTATTAAACAAATTTCCAAACATATTAACTCATTTCTAGCCTAAAATCTAGTACTCAGCCTAAAATTGAATATTTTTAAAAGTGACAAAGAGAGAGCCCTCTCTGGTTACATAGGGCTAGCTACCTAGCTAAAACATTTCTTGTGGTTACCTTTCTTCACTCCTATTTTCATCCTAGGAAGTTGGGGAGAGTGATAACATTTCTGGCGTTGTTGTTGGGGAACGATTGTTAAATATTCCCTAGGAAATTTTTTTGAACATGCTGAAGTCAAAACCTGAGCCAAAACATATAATTCAGATCTTAAGTTGGCTCCCAAAATATATACCAGGTCAAACCCTGACACTAATCCATCACCACTGGTATACAATCCTGAAAGTATTTTGAGAAAATAGAAAACTAAGTCTCGACAGACAGGAAGATTTTTTACTTCACTAATTAAATCAAATTCCCTGCCTATGAGGTTTGTCTCAGAAGATTTGGGTTTCTGTCCAAAATCTAAAAAAGATTTAAGTAGAACCAACTATGAAACTTTGTTCTTAGAAGCTACTTTTGACCCTTTTGATTTTGAGTCTTTTACACCATTTTCTGAAACCTTTGAGTCTGAAACTGATACTGAAGTTTGGTCCAATTTCCATAAAATTAAAGGTTTAGTAGATAAATTTCAAGAAACTTCTGAAAAAGGCCTATTTTCAATATCAACAATAGGTTTTTAGTACATCTTTTACCTCACCTTCTCATACAGCTTCACCTTCATTTCCTCCCTTCATTCCATCTTTACCTTTACAAACTTTTATTCAATCCACATCACAATTCACACCTCCACCACCTCCTCCATTAACTATGGCTATATTTTCTCCATTGATTCTACCAGGTCAGCTTACTGCTCTACCTCAAAATTATGGTCAAAGGTTGCCTCTCTTTGATGGAACATCTAAAATCACAACCTATCAACATGTGGCTAAAGTAACTGATTTTATAGATCTTGAAGAAGTAGACAATGATGATGCTAAGATGTGTATTATTGCTTAAAGTTTTTCTGGAGAAATAAAGAAATGGTTTCTCTCTCTTGGAGATGGTACAATTGGTACTGCACAACAACTAATTGATTTATTCTTGGAAAAATGGGAAGAAAAAAAAATCCACTGCAAATCCTAGTTGAATATAATGCACTAAAAAGGAATACAAATGATTCTGTCCAAGAATTCACAGTTAGATCTAATAAGATATATGATTCAATTCTTGATAATATTAAACCACCCTCGGGCCTTGATTTACTTTATTATCCTGATGGTTTTGACCCTAACATGGCCTATCAGCTGAGGGAGAGAAACCCGTCAACTTTGGAAGAAATGCAAAGAAATGTAGTGATTGTAGAGGCCAATCTGATTATTAAAAAGTCTAAGGTCAAAACAGAGAAAAGAGTCACAATAAAAGACGAAACATCCACTTTATCAGAAGGAAAAATTGATACTTTGATTAAAGCTATGGAGAAAATGATGGATAATATGTCCAGTGTTGATCGACAAGTTGAACCTTCTATAAGAAATCCCAATTTCAAGGGTCAAAATCAGCAACCCCAATACAAGATTAAACAAATGGAATAGAGGGGTCAGTATCCACAAATTCAACAGCAATTTTGGACACCATTCCAGTAGAATTATATTGAAGGCCCTGATGAAGATTGTTGTGGATCATTTGCAATATCCTTTTACTTTAATTTTGAAAAATACAAAAAAAAATAGAAAACTACTAAAAAGATATGTTAAAGTATTAAATTTCATATAATTTAGCATAAAAATATATCTGCTCGTTATATTAAAGTTAAAATTTTAAATACTTTTAGGATTTATGAAAGCGGGTCCCAGTTCAAAGTTTAAATATCGATCATTTTATCGAGTGGGATGCAATGATTTATCGAGCATTGAGCAAAGGGCTCAACCCACGGGCACTTGTAGCACGCGGTTTAACATGGAGGGTGCCTCCGCAGTTGACTGTGTTGATTGCACGAGTAACCTAGATGAACGGTCGAGATTGACTGCGGGGGCATAAGACAAATAAATCTTCTGTACCTCGAGGCCCCCCCACAGTGACATGTGTTGCCAAGTTGGTTATAGTTGTCTTCCACGTCAGGATTTCTTAATGGTCTCTTGGCACGTCTTATCAGCATTTAAGTTCAAAGCCGCACCACCTCTTTAAGGGAAATTCTCATTATTTCTAAAATTATCATTGATTAGTTGGTGTTTGAAGTTTATTTGTGCTGCGTCTTTTTCAGTTTTCTGTTACCTTGTCAATTATTGGTCACCCTATAAGTTGTCTACCATCCCAAAGTTAAACTATGGCTAAACGCTCATTCCTGTTAGGTTCTGAAATTCACATCCCTCTCATGGATACCGAGAGGGATATCCAGGATACAGATTTTTCCCTTGACCACCTTTCTTTTTATCAGCAAGTCCTCCTAAATGATAAAGCTTCTCCAATTTACACCGCCATAGAAAAAACTGGTGTGTTGTCTACATGTATCCCAAAAACTCATCTTTTTCCCGAATTTATCTATTGGCTAGTGTCTTTTATGTACCCTGGGAAATGTTTCATAATGAATTTTCAAGGGGAAAACGTTCTGAAGGTGTCAGCTCAGTTAATTTTCCAAGCCCTTTGTTACCCTGATTCGGAGTCATATGTCCAATTCTCTGATGATTTCTTAATAGCATATTATGAAAGGTCTTGAAGGTTAAGATTTTAATCAATTCATTCATTTTTTGAAGCCAAATACACGGCAATTTGAACCTGACAGTAAATAATTCCCGATGGAGGTTTTTGATATTGAAGTCAAACCGGTGCTGAGCTACATTGCAAAGCTTTTGGGAAAGGACGACAACAGTACAGTGGACAAGTCAATTCTAGGGATTTTCGCCATGATGATGAAGCCAGGAGTGGTGCTAGATATTCCATCATATTGGCAAGAAGTTGTTAACTCTCATCTCATGAGCTTATCATTAACGGGTTCATTCAGGTTTCCCTCACTTATTGTTTACTTATTCTTATATCAAAATGTAGAAGAATTCATGCATCTGGGGTTAAACATTATGGATATGAATAAGAGGAGACAATCAGTAGCATTTTGGACAGATATAGTGAGAAGAGAATAGAATGAGGGTGGTTTGTTTGATTTTGTTGGTCAGTTTATATCTTCTGCATATAAAGTTTTGAATGGAAGTTCTACCCCCTGTTTTTTGCCCAAAGCTCAAGAATTCTTGCATTTGGGGGCAACTTATAAATTTGGTGATTAATTTTATTTTATTTTAAGATTATTCTAAAATTAGACTTTATGGAGCTAGTGTAGAACCTTATCCCCATTATGTTGGGGTTCCTGTGTTTTGGCCAGATTGGCAGAACCAAAAGACAAGACAACATCAAATCGCTTTTGGATCCTGGGATCTAGCCCTCCTGGATCCAGAGACGGATCTCTCTATAAATTCAAAGAATGATATATATTTATGGTTAGGTTATGGTATTAGGCTAGGTACGAAACACAGGGGTTTTGGTTTTGTTTGTTTGGTTGGAGATCATTAACTGAGAAGGTTTTGTGAAGTGAAGAAATAAATAAGTATAAGGATGTTTTAGCATGGGAAGATAGGTTAGGAGAAGTGCCAATCCATTGGGCTATGGAGTCATAAAAGGGTTTACTTGCATAGAAACTATCCAAGGGTTTCCATAGGGAAATTCATCTATACCAAAGGATCTCTTTAGATAGGTGGTGAGATGGAACATTAAGGAGTGGGTGAAAGAGAGAAGCCAAAGTGCAGCCTAAGATCAGGTAAGGACTATTAACCCATCCTGCTTTTGACATACTTCAAAGGAAACTCTCAATAAAGACACAAAGGGTAGCTTAAGATCAATGAAAGACTTTTAACTTAACATGCTTTCAACATACTCTCAAGGGAAACAATCCAGCAGTCCTCATAACCACTTTCAGAAAGTAGAAAACATTTAAGATTAAATATAGAGTAAGGCCTAAGATCAGAGAAATACTTTTAACCTTCTCTTCTTTTAATAGCAACTCACAGGGAAACTTTCAAGACAAACTGTTAGAGAAGAAACTAGAGGACAGAGCTAACCATAGACTTCCCTAGTTCAATCTTTACTTAGCATGAAATGAAAATATCTTTCAAGGAAAATGTTTCAAGTTGTACTCAGCAAGACATGGGCTTACCAACATTTCTTGACTGGTTATACTCTATATAATTATCCTTGAAATACACAATCAGAGGAAAACATAAAGATAAAGATTTACAGTGAGACTTAGGGTACTTCCAACAGTATGTCCTAATCTATGCTTGTTGTTCTTTATCAAAGAATAATGGATAGTATGAAAAACATGAAAGGAGACAACTACAGTAAGGAAAACATCACCAATAATATAGACCAGGATCCTGTGAATCTGCTTGTTCAATTGATGTGAAAAACCAGTCACATACTTTGAGTCCAATGGCTCTTTACAGTCCAAACTTTTCTTTCCAACCTACTATATTACAAACTACTCAGTTGCTTCTCCTCAATAACCATTCAAACAGTCAATCAAATCCCAACAACCAACCCTTTACAATGAATCTTCAATGAATACTTACAGGTGAATGAGGAGGTGGAGTAGAAGATATGAACTTAAATGATTCATTAAGACAGAGGGGAGGAAGTGTTCGAATGCCCACTCTGCTTAATGGCTCTGCATTAACTGTTTGGTACCCTTTAGGTTGGTCTAGAAGTCTTTGTTAGATTGACAATAACTTCAGGTTTGTTTCTTGAAGTACTCTCAGGTCGTTGGTACTCTGTTTTGTCTTCTGTGACAAGTAAGGTGAAGATTTTGGTCTTTCAGGTCTTCCATACTGCATAACCAATGTACTGACAGTTCCAGGAGCTTTCTGTCAGAATAATAACAGTTATGGTCTCGATGAGGCATAGAGAATGTTGTGGGAATTTGTCCTTCTTAGGAAAAAGAACATTCTGCTGGTATTAAATCACTGATATGGCTTGATGTGTGCTTTAGGCTTCATTAAGCCTCCTTGATCATCTTCGGTTCTTTATCTGTGTCCTTTATCCTTTTAAACATTGGATTATAAGCATTAAGTCTTCAACATTAGGCATTAATCCTTTAATTCTTCTTCTGATACTATTTGCTATTTTTTCTGACCTGTGTTTGCGAATATACAGGCTACAGAGGCGCTGGAGGGTTTATGTCAGGGTTTAATAACCTGATCTTCAATAAAACATGTTTAAACCCTCTCAGGGATGTCTTTCTCTACTATCTTTGGCTCTATGATAGTCTTTCTGCACTCTAAATCACCATGACTGTGACTGTGGAGACAGAATGAATTCACCACCTGTAAACCCTGCAAAACATGATAAACATGTTATAAAAACCTGAGGGAGTGAGGATGGTTGCTTCGGAGGCTCGTGGGGATGGAGGAGAATTGAGGAAAAAAGATGAATGCAGCGGGAAAATGGGGAAAAATCCTGGCAGAGCAGCTAACCAGGTGTTTTGGAGGTTTGGGCGCGAGGATAAACTGGGACCGTTAGATCAGGATGATCTACGGTGGATATCGCACGATGAATTTGTTGGGGGAACATATGACAAACAATGAATTAATGTGGCAATATAACGTGGGTTGTTAGATCAGGATGATCTACGGCTGTGATTAAAAGTAAAATTGTCGTTTCAGGGGGGTAGGCGGTATGGCAGAAAACCATTAATGGTTTTTGCGCAGGCTCTAAGGGGGTAAGTGGTTTCCCCAAAAAGAACGTGATTCCATACAGCATCTGACGCGTGGAAAATAAAAACCACCCATTTCGCATAATTTTGAAATGTTAACTCTTTGGCGCAAAAATTTTGCGAAACAAAGTGTCAGTCATCGGATGATGGGCGGCAGATCCGATGGTGCAGAATGAATGCGATAGCAGGTGAGCTGCCTGGGCGGAAGGTATGGTGGGACCAGGTGATGACGTGATCTCTTCGGTCGCGGGGTGAACGGCGGTTTAAATGTGAATGGTTGGATTTGCATGGACGGACGACGGAGATCGAAAGGAGGATGTGTATGGTAGAAGGATGGGCAGATGGGAGAAACACCCGACAACCGTTGATCTTGTCAAATCAACGGTCACGATTTTCCCTGAGAGGAAAGGTCGGGAAATGGAAAACCAAAGGAAAAATGGGTTTAGCATAGGGATGGTTCATTTTCTTAGCGCCCAGCTGCAGGCTTATGAGTGGAGCGTGATTGAATCTCGACCGTCAGTTCTTGTGGATTCGACGGTTGAGATTAAATCGGAGGATCAGAGATTCGGGGAGAAGACCAAAGAGAATAACTTTTTGCGATTGCGATGACGGGGTGTGGTCCTGTGAAAAGAGCGAGGAGATCGTGGGTTTAAAAGAAAAGGCTTATCGCATCGGAGTTTTGAAGTAAAAGGAAATAAGGAAACAAGAAACCCCGATTGTGATTGTGCGATGGGGGCTAGCTCCAGGCTATGGCTCCGGGTCACATATGGGGAAAGGAGCTGGGGCTAAGGCCAAAGGGGCTTAAGGCCTTAATGCAAAAATGGGGATTTTTAAGGATTTTGAAGGATTTTTTTGAGGAATTTGGAGGTTCCGATAGATGGAAGGAGGGATTTTTAAACCAAATAAAGGGAAATATAAGGTTTAAATGGGGTTTAGGATGAGATGAAGGTTGAAATGAAGGTCTACAGAGGAATTTTTGTGAAGGGAATAAGGGTGAAAAATGGAATTCTTTGTGAGTGAAAGGAGAGTGAAATGACAAAAAATGGAGGCCTTTTTTAGAACAGCTTCTTTCACAAACAGCAGGGTTCATCAATGGAAACAGCAGTGAAGATTCTTTAAAGGATAGAAAACACATGGAGGCTTCAAGAATGATAGATTTACAAGGGAAATGTTTCTCTTGAAGACTCAGAAACATCTTTAGCCACCTGTTTGCTTTGACAAAATATTATAGGTGGCTAACAGTGGCTCCACATGGGGATGGAATCTTCTTGAAGGTGTCAAGAATCTCAGATATAATCTTTGGAAGTAGGCCAGATGCCTGGTACTTGACCATATTTTCTTCTTTGATCAACTGCTGGATACATGATGTGAATTATATCAGCAGAAACACTTTCCCAAACAACTACCTACCCATCCTATTGTCCTAACATTTTTCCTTCAAGGTGCATTTAGACTTGCAGACCTTTCACATCATCATTATTTTGCAAACAGTAAAATAAACCTATCTACTGCTACCCTTATTTCTCCATGAGACCAGATTAAACAGTTGGACTCATAGCTTCTCTACCTAAACTAATATCTGCCAGGATTAAACTGTCTGACATATTTTCATTCTCTACATTCTAAAACAGAAATTTAAATACAGACAAACTAGGATTATATTGTCTGATTTGTTGTGGGTCCATGGCATAAAGACAAGCTGCACATGGACTAAACTTTGAAAAAATTAAGAGAAAAATTTGAAGGCTTCAGATCTAAAAATCACCAGCATCCTTCCTTCTTCCTGTGACTCAGATTTTGAGCTTCTTAGAGTCACCTTCTTTCTTCATTTCAGCTCTGGTTTTGATCTTGTTAGAGCTGCTTCTTCTTCTTTTCTCTGCTGGTTCAAGTTTTGAGCTTGTCTGAACCCTTCTCTTTCTATTTTTGTATTTTTGAATTTTTCTTCAGAGAAAAATCAACAACTAACTAAATGCTCACAGGCTGAGCTTCATTGAGATTCCTACCTACCCTACTCTAACTTAAAATATTTACATGTCTAGCTGACAAACTCTCTTTTCCAATACATCCAGTCAATCAGATGATCCCATGACTGGTATTTTATCATCTCTTTGAGCATGTTGGACAGGAAAGGCCACTCCCATTCTCTTTGTTTATTAACGGCAGCTTCTAAAATACTTCTTATTGTTTGTAGAAAGCTGCTCTTGATGGCCTTTGATCCTTCTTCAAATGTTTGCAGGAAATGAGCATAAGGATCTTGAAATGATACCTGGTTGTGAGTATTTGGCAAGTAGGCTTCAACCAGGATTGCTTCCTCTTCCACTGGATCAAGGAACAGATTCTCTTGAGAAAGAAAATCTTCCTCATCTTCATTCTTTTCTGAACTGGAGGACTCATCATATATTGCAGTGTTTTCCTCTTGTAGCTCTGAGATATTCTGATTTACTGGGCTGAGCTCTGTGAAAAGGTCACTGAATTCTTGAGTAGGGGTATGTTCCATTTCTTCCTCTTTTTCAAGAGGTGGCTCCTTGGTTTCAACCTGCTCAAAAATTTCTTCAATTTTCTCCTCTTCACCCTTTGAGATGAAAGTTTGATAATTTCCAAATGCATGGAAACTATTACTGATGATCTGAGATAAAGCAGAGCGAAGATTCAATGAATCTTCATCTGCTACAATTCTTTCATAACTTTCCTCATCAGTATCATAAATAGCCTAACTTGGCTCATTACTTTCTTGAAGTTGATGGACACGGTCTTCCTTCCACAAATCTAATAATGATGGCCTTGCAAGGTCAACTTCTATTTGGAGAACATCATCATTAGATAGATCAAAATTAGGAAATTCATTGAAGTAAGTAATGCTACCAATCAGACATGCTAGATTATCAGCAGATCTTTCTTCATTCTGATTTACAGGGGAGCTTTCTGAATCTGTACAACAAAGCTCAGTAGATGAATGGGCAAGAGTGTTTGCTTTATAAAATATTTTAGAGGCATGCTGCTTGTTTAACATTTGATCAATTTCTTCTTCTGTCAAAAGACGGATTTCTTTTTCAGCATGGACAGAAGAACAACAGTCCTCTTTCTCTTGTGTTAACTGATTTGGAGGCTGGATGTATTCTTGAGCCTCTTCTGGGGGATCTTCACTTGTGCTTTCAGGGAAACCTTGAGGACTTTATAATGTTTCCTTATCTTCTTCTATCTCAAACAATTCCTCATGATTACCATGACACTTATTTTGGATACAAGGCTTATGAGTTGTTTTTTCTACATTATCAGGATGCCACTTTTCTTGTGTAATATGAGATGAGTTATAATCTAGAGGGGGAGTTCCTATATGTGTTGGTTCTCCTTCCACATCAGATTATGTGTTTTCTAAGTGATCACTTGTTTCCTCAAAGCAGTGTTCCCTATTAGCTTTCGCAATTTGGTCATGAAGTTCTCTTATCAGCATAGTACAAGATATAGGTAGGAAATCAGGAGTTCCTTGACTACCTTCCTCATCATCTTCTATAAAGTCTTGATCATCATACATGTCTTGCTCATTGTCTAGGTCATGTAGGGGTTGAGTTTGTTCTTGTTCTGGAAAAATCATGGGCTGCTCTAGATCATCGATATTTAAATCAACCTCATACCTCTCCATTATTTTTTCACTAACTATGTGCGTCATTCTTATCATTCTATCCAATAAAGCATCTAGATTTGCTTCTCTGTCCATACTTAGATCCATGTTTGTAAAAAGAGGTCACTGTATCTTCTCAACCAGTTTAGCGTCTTCTACCAGTGGATTCATTTGGTCTTTTGGGAGTTGTGGAGTCGCCAGGTGGAGGATTTCAAAGATTTGAGATGAGTTGATGTCCACCATCAGCAATTGAATACCAATCTAAGGAGGATTTGTGGGTATTCTGAGCTCTTAAGGATGTATAAGATGAAATTCACTCAGAATTCCCCTGTGGAGTCGCCATTATGTTGGGGTTCCTGTGTTTTGGCCAGATTGGCAGAACCAAAAGACAAGACAACATCAAACCGCTTTGGGATCCTAGGATCTAGCCCTCCCAGATCCAGAGAGGGATCTCTCTATAAATGCAAAGAATGATATATCTTTACGGTTAGATTATGGTATTAGGCTAGGTATGAAGCACAGGGGTTTTGTTTTTGTTTGTTTGGTTGGAGATCATTAACTGAGAAGGTTATGTGAAGTGAAGAAATAAATAAGTAGAAGGATGTTTCAGCATGGGAAGATAGGTCAGTAGAAGTGCCAATCCATTGGGCTATGGAGTCATAAAAGGGTTTACTTGCATAAAAACTATCCAAGGGTTTCCATAGGGCAAGTCATCTATACCAAAGGATCTCTTTAGATAGGTGGTGAGATGGAACATTAAGGAGTGGGTGAAAGAGAGAAGCCAAAGTGCAGCCTAAGATTAGGTAATGACTTTTAACCCATCCTAATTTTGACATACTTCAAAGGAAACTCTCAATAAAGACACAAAGGTTCACTTAAGATCAAGGAAAGACTTTTAACTTAACCTGCTTTCAGCATACTCTCAAGGGAAACAATCTAGCAGTCCTCATAACCGCTTTCAAAAAGTAGAAAAAATTTAAGATTAAACACAGAGTAAGGCCTAAGATCAAATAAAGACTTTTAATCTTCTCTTCTTTTGAAACCAAATCACAGGGAAACTTTCAAGACAAATTGTTAGAGAAGAAACTAGAGGACAGGGCTAACCATAGACTTCCCTAGTTCAATCTTTACTTAGCATGAAATGAAAATATCTTTCAAGAAAAATGTTTCAAGTTGTACTCAGCAAGACATGGACTCACCAACATTTCTTGACTGATTATACTCTATAGAATTATCCTTGAAATACACAATCAGAGGAAAACATAAAGATAAATATTTACAGTGAAACTTAGGGTACTTCCAACAGTATGTCCTAATCTATGCTTGTTTTTATTTATCATAGAATAATGGATAGTATGAAAAACATGAAAGGAGACAATTACAGTAAGGAAAACATCACCAATAATATAGACCAGGATCCTGTGAATCTGCTTGTTCAGTTGATGTGCAAAACCAGTCACATACTTTGAGTCCAATGGCTCTTTACAGTCCAAACTTTTCTTCCCAACCTATTATATTACAAACTACTCAGTTGCTTCCCCTCAATAACCATTCAAACAGTCAATCAAATCCCAACAACCAACCCTTTACAATGAATCTTCAATGAATACTTATAGGTGAATGAGGAGGTGGAGTAGTAGATATGAACTTAAATGATTCATTAAGACAGAGGGGAGGAAGTGTTCGAATGCCCACTTTGCTTAATGGCTCTGCATTAACTGTTTGGTACCCTTTAGGCTGGTCTAGAAGTCTTTGTCAGATTGAAAATAACTTTAGGTATGTTTCTTGAAGTACTCTCGGGCTGTTGGTACTATGTTTTGTCTTCTGTGACAAGTAAAGTGAAGATTTTTTCTTTCAAGTCTTCCATACTTCATAACCAATGTACTGACAGTTCTAGGAGCTTTCTGTCAGAATAATAACTATTATGGGCTCGATGAGGCATAGAGAATGTTGTGGGAATTTGTTCTTCTTAGGAAAAAGAACATTCTGCTAATATTAAATCACTGATATGGCTTGATGTGTGCTTTAGGATTCATTAAGCCTCCTTGATCATCTTCGGGTCTTTATTTGTGTCCTTTATCCTTTTAAACATTAGATTATAAGCATTAAGTCTTCAACATTAGGCATTAATCCTTTAATTCTTCTTCTGATACTCTTTGCTACTTTTTCTGACCTGTGTTTGTGAATATACAGGCTACAGAGGCACTGGAGGGTTTATGTCAGGGTTTAATAGCCTGATATTCAATAAAACATGTTTTAACCCTCTCAGGGATGTCTTCCTCTACTATCTTTGGCTCTATGATAGTCTTTCTGTGCTTGTAATATTCCCAATTTTAGCCTCAAGCTAAAATGGAATATTAAAGATGCACATTTTATTTTTCTTTAATAAAATGGGCAAGGAGACACCTTAGCCCCTTTTAGATGAAGAAATAACCCTCCTAATGTGAAAGGGAGGTGAATAAAGCAGCTGAAATAAACACCAAGGGTGTGAATGGAACCCATCTCACTTGATTAGCCATCTTTGACTAAAGTCAACAGCGCTGCCAAAGAAGGAAGAGGCTTCCTAGAGAAGCTGCGCAGTTTTGGAGTGAAGACACTCATGTGAGGGTGGAAACCCTAATTGGTGGGACCATGGTGGAGAAGAGTTCTCTCACTTTATATGGAGGAGATGGCATCCCATTTTCATTAGGTTATGTTTTAGATTTCAGACTTGGGTCTGCGAAAGCTTACATCCCCGGGCTGTCTAGCAGGGTGATGGTTCCCTTGGGCACTAGGGTGTTCTCGGTCGAGAATCCCTACCTATTCCTCAAGGAAGGATGAGGAATGAAATAATTTTCTTCAATCCGGCATTGGCCACAGCTACTACCATCAGCTACAGCGTTATTTCTGCAGCAGAGAGGACGTTGTGTTGCTGGGAGCAGCAAAGGAGGACCTCATGGAGTCATCTTAGCTAGTTTTCTTCAGTGGAGTGATCTATTCATTGGAGGAGCTGAAAGGAGGATTCCCGGGCATTATTTCAGATCTTTTGGCATGGGCCAACATTCCATCATCTCCCACTGCGCATTCCATGGAGGAAACTGCGTTATTTTATGGAGGCAGTGTGAGGAGCGTTCAGAGAGCTCATCAGGAGTGTGCTTTTGAGACAAAGGGATCAGCCCTTTGTGCTTGGAGACATTATCGGAGGAAGAAATTTTCCTTTCAAATCTACCATGGCCTCATTTATATTTTTTATCAGTTGCAGTGACAACTCAGTTGTCACATTTTTGTATGTTCCAGCATTTCTAGCAATCTTCCTAGATTGGCTAGAAATCTTGTATTTCAGCCCATTTCTTGTTGCTGGGCTATTTATTTGTATTCCTTCAGCCACATGTACATTTATTCATATTTAGAAGCTGCTTCTACCATAAATACTACGCAGGCATTTTCCTCTGGCATTTTGTGTAGTTGCAGCAACATTGGTAATTCCGGGTGTAATCATGGGAGGTTGATTCCTATTGCAAAAGGGGTCCATTCCTCATGATATTTATTGTATTTCATTGCTGATATCTTAATACAATTATGGATGTAGTATTTTCCCTCTTGTGTTATATTCAGATATGCAGATTTTCTGGTTATGTTCTTATGTTGCTGTAAGCTCTTTCATTGAGAATTGTTTTAGAGACCTAGATTGGGGAGATCTAAATAACCCATCTAGATGTATTTCTTTGAGCTCATATTCTGCATAGGAGTTTTATTAGATATTTTATAGGGCATCCCAGCAGTGGTCTGTCTTATTTTTGCAGCAGCTTCCTTATACAGTGTCCTCAAGGACCCTGTAGCAGAAATTCCCGAAGTGGAAATATTGCATATCCATAGCCAGAGTTTGTGAAGGGTCAGCTAGCTTCTGGATCTCACACTTCTTTGTGAAGGTGACATATCTAGTAAATTCCCCAGTAGTCAATCTTTGGAATGGACTTGTGGTCTTTCTATAGAAGGAAAAAATGGAATATCTTAAGATATTCCCGATGGAGCAGGAAATTCTAGATTTGGAATATTACAGTGGTATCAGAGCATGATCTTGGCTCAGCCTGTGCCCAAGATCTATTTCCATCAACAATAGGAGCTTCTCTCCAAGGAGAGGAGATTGACAGAGGAAACAAGGAAAGAGGAATGAAGGAAGAGGAGGTTTCCCTTCTTTTCTAGACCATTGAGCACACCATTGAAGATCTAATGAAAGGGAAAATTTGGAGAAATTTTCTGAAAGGGTTTGTAAATGATCAAGCCCTATTTATTTACATGAAGGGTGTGAGCATTCAGCCACACATGCAGATCTACAGTGCAGTACATTTCCCATAGCTACTGCAAGAAGGATGGATGGAAAGAGTTGAGACCTTTGGAGGAGCAGCGCTGCAAACTCAAAGGTATGATTCATGATGATTGATTTCAGAGTTCTATTTCATGTTCTCATGAAAATGAGAGATCATATGTTGCAGTCACAAACAGTTTTGAAAAAGGGATTGATGAAAACCAATGTGAAACTTGGTGTGACAAAACTTCAAACACTTTGCATGCATGGAGGGGAACCATGAAAAAAATTTCATTCCATCTTTCTAGAGGGGGAGAAAATTAGGAGAATGACTTGCTAGAGGCAAGACCCCCATTGTATGAAGGGCACTCTTCCATTTTTGAGGGTGTGGAAATATTTTTCTCAAAGGAAGGCCAAGATACAAGGCCTCTCATTGAGGAGGAGATACACTCACATGATGGTATAGAGGAGGTGCATAGGAGAATATACAGCGCTGCACCATTGGGAGAAGAAGAAGAGCAGAAGGATCAGCATGAAGGGATGATGAAAATTCACCCTTATCTATTTCAGAGATTCTCTTCACATAGGAGAGGGACTGCACTACGCAGTAGAGAGAGAGGGACCTTTCATTCCTCTCATATATTCAGTCCACTTTTGGAGGTTCTCCACCTGGGAGGCCACATGATCTAGAGATGATGAGAGGCATCATATCATTTGGTTCAACACACATTGGATTCCGAAGGGGTGGAGACATTGGAGGAGTCCATTACAGCACAGAGAGTTTGGGGATGAGCACAAGGAGGAGGGATACACTCTCTCATTTTCAGTACCACCCATTCTCATCAGATCACTGCACAGGTAGAGTTGCTGCATAGATGGAGGATATCATCTTCATGATGCATGATGACTGCTCCATGGATTTGGTGAGAGAGAGAATTCTTCCTTAAGGAAGGACTCTTTCATGGAGGCCACTCATGCTTCCATTTCCTAGGATCGAGAGATTCTTTGGAGATGATAGTCTCTCTTGGGAGGCTCATTTTCAGAGATCCTTATTTCTATTTGAGCATGAGCAGCTTCATAATGGCATGGCAGTAACTTGGAAGATGACTTGGCATGAGGGGATGTCAAGGTAGCAGGCAGCAGCGTGATGGAGAACCATATTGTAGAATGCCAGCGTTGTCTATGTGGAGGATTGATCCATGTTGGAGGACTTAGCTTTTGGTTGAGTGGTCCCAGGATCTTGGTGCATGCATGATTATTGATGACCAGGAGGATGATGATAGATACATGACTGATGACATGGTCATCTATTGTTATGGCAGGATCTTCTTGACTAGATTTTCTAGTCTTAAGGAAAAAAATTTGCATGCAGCATATGAGGACTTCTTAGCTATGCATTTGGATGCATACTTTTCCTTTGTAGGGGAGTTCACTTGGAGGGAATTCAACATAATATTCATCAGCATATGGATATATGCATAGCTCGGTTGTTTTTTGAGAGGTTGGAACAACCATTCCCTTACTCATTGGAGAAGAGGGAGATCAATCAGATGAGCCATTTTAGCTCAAGGACTGGAGTACATGGTAGAGGAGGTATAGATCTTCATTTTGATTTGCCTTCCTTTACTTATTATGGGCAGCTTGATGAGCTAAGGATGATCACATCACCTTTTGCTCCTTATTTTGATGTACTTTGGGCCCATTGCAGCAATGGGAGTGGCCATTCTTATGATGGTTTTTGGGGGAAGCCACATGCTTCTTGGTGTGCACCATCGACACCAATTTGTGTTCTCATGTTTTATCTTCTGAGGAGATGTTGTGGCAGAAAGCAAGTGTCTAGTTCAGCACTTGTTATTTTTATTTTTAGGCGGGCCAAGGAGGCACTGCGCAGGTTCCATGAGTGGAACTTTGAACCACTCTCTAGTTGTCATTTGGAAACTTTCTTTTATTGTATATTGCTCCATGTATTTCTGATGTTTGTACACTCATGAGGAGCATTATTTGGAGATTTTTGTATGTACAACCCATTGGGAGCATGATTCTCCCCATTGTATATGTTTTATCTTGCAGGAGACACCATGGGCAAACCATGATTGCTACATTGCTACTTGTACCTTCTTGTGGGAGGGACCACTTGAAGAATTTGCAGAGGCATATCATGGATGATTTTTCTTGATGGGGTAGCTTGGTCCATTATTGGAGGCCATACTTTTCCAGCCCAAAGATAAAGGTAGCCCCATATGTGCAGCAAATGGAGAGAGGGCCATCATGAGAAGCACAAGCACACTCTCCATTCAGCCCCAACACATTGCAGAAACTTGGGGTTGAGATTTGTATTTGGATGATTGCATGGATGAGAGGATAATGATTGGGAGAAAAATTTTCCCATGCATATCATCACTCCTACCTTAAGGAGGTCTTAGCATGGCAGGAAGGATTCCACTACACCTTCTATCTTTCCATGAGGAGCATTATTGCCAGCTTGCATACTTGGGAGAGAGAATTGGAGGGAAGTTTCATTGCAGCATATTTGAGTAGTGGTGGGACCATTGATGAGAAGGCCACAAGAGAAGAAGGGGGAGAAAAATTTTTTCTCTCTATGCAGTTGCTTAAGGGCAAGCAACATGTTGGAGGAGAGGACTGTAATATTCCCAATTTTAGCCTCAATCTAAAATGGAATATTAAAGTTGCACATTTTATTTTTATTTAATAAAATGGGCAAGGAGACACCATAGCCCATTTTAGATGAAGAAATAACCCTCCTAATGTGAAATGGAGGTGAATAAAGCAGCTGAAATAAACACCAAGGGTGTGAATGGAACCCAGCTCACTTTATTAGTCATCTTTTACTAAAGTCAACAGTGCTGCCCAAGGAGGAAGAGGCTTCCTAGAGAAGCTGTGTAGTTTTGGAGGGAAGACACTCATGTGAGGGTGGAAACCCTAATTGGTGGGACCATGGTGGAGAAGAGTTCTATCACTTTATATGGAGGAGATGGCAGCCCATTTTCATTAGGTTATTTTTTAGATTTCAGACTTGGGTCTGCAAAAGCTTGCATCCCCGGGCTATTTAGCAGGATGATGGTGCCCTCAGGCACTAGGGTGTTCCCAGTCGGGAATCCCTACCTCTTCCTCAAGGAAGGATGAGGAATGAGCTGATTTTCCTCAATCCGGTATTGGCCACAGCTACTACCATCAGCTACAATGTTATTTCTACAGCAGACAGGACGTTGTGCTGTTGGGGGCAGCAAAGGAGAAACTCATGGAGTCATATTAGCTAGTTTTCTTCAGTGGAGGAGTGATATATTCATTGGAGGAGCTACAAGGAGGATTCTCAGGCATTATTTCAGATTTTTTGGCATTGGCCAACATTCCATCATCTCCCACTGCGCAATCCATGGAGGAAACTGCGTTATTTTATGGAGGCAGTGTGAGGAGGGTTCAGAGAGCTCGTAAGGAGTGTGCTGTTGAGACAAAGGGATCAGCCCTTTGTGCCTTGAGACATTATCGGAGGAGGGAATTTGTGTTTCAGATCTGCCATGGCCTCATTTATATTTTGTATCAGTTGCAGTGACAACTCAGTTGTCACATTTTTGTATGTTCCGGCATTTCTAGTAATCTTCCTAAATTGGCTAGAAATATTGTATTTCAGCCCGTTTCTTGTTGCTGGGATATTTATTTGTATTCCTTCAGCCACATGTAAATTTATTCATATTCAGCAGCTGCTTCTATCATAAATATTGTGCAGGCATTGTCCTCCAGCATTTTGTGTAGTTGCAGCAACATTGGTAATTCTGAGTGTAATCATGGGAGGTTGATTCCTATTGCAAAAGGGGTCCATTCCTCATGATATTTATTGTATTTCATTTCTTATATCTTAATACAATGATGGCTGTAGTATTTTCCCTCTTATGGTATATTCAGATATGCAGAGTTTCTGGTTATGTTCTTATGTTGCTGTAAGCTCTTTCATTGAGCATTGTTTTAGAGACCTAGATTGGGGAGATCTGAATAACCCATCTAGATGTATTTCTTTGAGCTCATATTCTGCATATGAGTTTTATTAGAGTTTTTCTAGGGCATCCCAGCAGTGTTTTGTCTTATTTTTGCAGCAGCTTCCTTATACAGCGTCCTCAAGGACCCTGTAGCAGAAATTCCCGAAGTGGAAATATTGCATATCCATAGACAGAGTCTGTGAAGGGCCAGCTAGCTTCTGGATCTCACACTTCCTTTTGAAGGTGATATATCTAATAAATTTCCCAGCAGTCAATCTCTGGAATGGACTTGTGGTCTTTCTATAGAAGGAAAAATTGGAATATCTTAAGATATTCCCAATGGAGCAGGAAATTCCAGATTTGGAATATTACAGCGCTCTAAATCACCATGACTGTGACTATGGAGACAGAATGAATTCACCACCTTTAAACCCTGAAAAACATGATAAACATGTTATAAAAACCTGAGGGAGTGAGGATGGTTTCTTCGGAGGCTCGTGGGGATGGAGGAGAATTGAGGAAAAAAGATGAATGCAGTGGGAAAATGGGGAAAAATCCTGGCAGAGCAGCTAACCAGGAGTTTTGGAGGTTTGGGCGTGAGGATAAACTGGGATCGTTAGATCAGGATGATCTATCGTGGATATCGCACGATGAAGTTGTTGGGGGAACAGATGAGAAACAATGAATTGATGTGGCGATATAACGTGGTTCGTTAGATCAGGATGATCTACAGCTGTGATTAAAAGTAAAATTGACGTTGCGGGGGGGTAGGCGATATGGCAGAAAACCATTAATGGTTTTTGCGCGGGCTCTAAGGGGTTAAGTGGTTTTCCCAAAAATAATGCGATTCCATACAGCATCTGACGCGCGGAAAATAAAAACCGCCCATTTCGTGTAATTTTGAAACGTTAACTCCTGGGCTCAAAAATTTTGTGAAACGGAGTGTCAGCCGTCGGATGATGGGCGGCAGATTCGACGGTGTGGAATGAATGTAATAGCAGGTGAGTTGCCCGGGTGGAAGGTGTGGTGGGACCCAGTGATGACGTGATCTCTTTGGTCGTGGGGTGAATGGCGGTTTAAATGTGAACCGTTGGATCTGCATGGACAAATGGCGGAGATCGAAAGGAGGATGTTTATGGTAGAAGGATGGGCAGATGGGAGAAACACGCGACAACCGTTGATCTTCTTAGATCAACGGTCATGATCTGCCTTGAGAGGAAAGGTCGGGAAATGGAAAACCAAAGGAAAAATGGGTTTAGCATGGGGATGGTTCATTTTCTTAGCCCCCGGTTGCAGGCTTATGAGTGGAGCGCAATTGAATCTCGACCGTCGGTTCTTGTGGATTCGACGGTCAAGATTAAATCGGAGGATCGGAGAGTCGGGGAGAAGACCAAAGAGAATAAATTTTTGCAATTGCAATGGCGGGGTGCAGTCCTGTGAAAAGAGCGAGGAGACCGAGGGTTTAAAAGAAAAGACTTATCGCATCAAAGTTTTTAAGTAAAGGGCAATAAGGAAACAAGAAACCCTGATTGCGATAGCGCGATGGGGGCTAGCTCTAGGCTATGGCTCCGGTTCACATGCGAGGAAAGGAGCTGGGGCTAAGGCCAAAGGGGCTTAAGGCCTTCATGCAAAAATGGGGATTTTTAAGGATTTTGAAGGATTTTTTTGAGGAATTTGGAGGTTCTGATAGATGGAAGGAGGTATTTTTAAAAACCAAATAAAGGGAAATATAAGGTTTAAATGGGGTTTAGGATGAGATGGAGGTTGAAAGGAAGGTCTACAGAGGAATTTTTGTGAAGGGAATAAGGGTGAAAAATGGAATTTTTTGTGAGTGAAAGGGGAGTGAAATGACAGAAAATGGAGGCCTTTTTTAGAACAGCTTCTTTCACAAACAGCAGGGTTCATCAATGGAAACAGCAGTGAAGATTATTTGAAGGATAGAAGACACATGGAGGCTTCAAGAATGATAGATTTACAAGGGAAATGTTTCTCTTAAAGACTCAGAAACATATTTCCACCTGTTTTCTTTGACAAAATATTATAGGTGGCTAACAGAAGCTTCTGCAAAGTGCTAAATTAGAGATATCTATACTGAAGAAAAAATTGAAATTTCCTACAGGAGAACATTCCATGGCAGCAGAAGTTGCAAAGGTGGAAAATGAGAAAGAAAAACTTCTTCAACATCTCATGCAAAAGGAAGAAGTTACCAAATTAAAGCAAACTTCACTGTCATTACAAAACCATATTGAAAATCATACTTGTACTTTTGTTTATCCATCAGGTAGTGAATATCCATCAGCACAAATTTCTCAGTTAACTACTGAATTGCAGATGGCAGAAAGAGATTGGAAAAGAGCACAAGCTGATTTAGAAACAGCAACAAAGATTATAAAGGCCACTGAAGGAGAAGTTAGTAAATACAAAATGGACTTCCAAACTGCTGAGGCTGAGATTAAAAATCTCAAAGAAACATTGAAGGGAAATATATCCTTAATACAAGCTAAGAATATCATCTGGAATGATATTATTGAAGGAATGAAAATATTATAGGATTTTATGACTGTTATTGCAGAGGAAAAAAGCATTATCAGGGAATTTCAGGAGCAAGTTATGAAGACAATCGATAAGGATATTTGGGCAAGGAATTTCATCAATTTCATTGATTCTAAAATAGATCGGGAGTTAGAAGAAAATGAAATTAAAGATAGAATTTTATATGTAATGGAAATTAACAAAATTATTGTAGGAAGTCTGCTGGAAAAGAAGCTGATGGAGTTAAAGGAAGCAGTGAGTCAATTTGATAAATTATTTGATAAGATAGCAAGAGCAGGTTTTCCATCATGTTGGGGGCTTGGAGGTGGTCTTATGTCATGGAATTCTTATGAACCTTTGCTAGTTTTGGCAAAAAGTAAAATAGATAGCACTCATGAGAAAACTGAGGTTCTTATAGGAGAAACAGTGATCAATTTCCTTCAGAGACATTTTCAACTGATGTGGTTAGTGAAAACTCTGTTTGTGGAAAGACCATCTTTCAATAGAATCACTGCTTTCAGATTGGAGTTTCACAAGCTAGTTCATTCACCAAAGACGAACATCAAAATATGGAAGAATTGCAGAGCCTAGATGACATATTTACCAAAGGATCCCTCGACTGCAAAGAAGGATAAATCAACCAGTCAAGGAAATGCAGCAGCATCGTCATCAATCCATATTCAGCATATAGATTAGGATTTTAATTTCATGTTATTTCCTCTTTTAAAAGAGAAAATGTAATTGTAATAAGACATTTTTGAAGACATGTAATAGACATTTTATGACATCCTAAGTAGCTAAAGTAGTTAAGATCAGTTACAGCAGTTACAAACTGCTTTCTGTTGTATTTAATGAGATAGAGAAGAAAGAGAAGGGTTCCGAGTTTTGGACCTTCAGACTACAATTTTTGTACTCAGATTTGAAATGATAAATGAATGAAATGAAATTTTTCGGCATTTTTTATCTTGATATGTCTTCAAATTTACATTTTGTGTTTTCTATCTCTGAATAAAATGAAGTAATGAAGCTACAGGTCTCTTTTTACTTGTGTAAATAAGAGTTAAAACTCTTAATAGGCACTCCTTCATTTTAATTGTTCATTTTCTTATAATTATTCTGGAGTTTGAGGTGATATATTCTGTACAACAGCATATTAGTTTGGGCTTCTTTCTTTCATTTTCTTTTGATCATTCCATTCTACATCAACAAATAATAGCATTGTGGGACATTCATTATATTTGATCTTTGAGGGTTTATTGATAAATACTTGAGGGTGATTAAACAAAGACAAATATTTATGTGACATAATCATATAAATTTCTTAAGCACTGATTCATTATCACAGCTAAGGGATTGTATTTTAAGGTACAACATTTTTTGGCTCCATTTCTGGAGACGAAGAAGCGAATTTTTTTCCCTAGGTTTTGTTCATATTTCCTCTGGTTGTTCAGAGAGGAGGAAATGTTAAAGTTGTGTTTTCATTTTATAATTTTGGCTTATAAGAGGCCACATACGAGGTCAGATACCTCGCAGCAGAAATCTCTTGTTATTTCAGATCTAGAAAAGTTGGCTCCTAAAAAAAGCCAGAAATCAAAAACGCTTTCTACACCTGATGCAACACTGCCTGCACCAGGTAGCAGCTCCCATACCCTTTCATCCAAGGATATTTCCTGGAAACTCATTTTCTCAGAAAAATAATCCTTGTCTTCACCTATTCATTTCCAAGAACCAATATTATAAGAACAATCTTTGGAGTCTGTTTCATTCACATTTATAGAAAATCAACCTAATACATTTGTCAGTTCTTCTGCTATTTTTCATCAACCCCTTCCCATATCAGTTGTTTCACCTCATCCATCCACATCTAAAACTGATATACAATCCCCACCTACTCAAGGAGTAGTTAATCAAGGCATAAACATGGCAGCCCCTGCTTTCTTGATGAACAGATATGCACCATTATATCTTCCGCAACCAATGAATGCAATGCCTCAGGAATACCTTAATTTTCTTCCTAGATTTACTGGTGAAGATGAAATAACTGCAGAACAACACTTTCCTTTGTTTTGCACTTTTGCTAAAAATTTAAATGTTGAAAATCTTGATGTAGTAATGAGACTTTTTGTACAGTCTCTAAATGGAGAGGCAAGAAAGTGGTTTAAAGGATTACCAAATGGCTCAATTAATGATTGGGACGAATTAGAAAGACAATTCATCCAAAGATCAACATGTGGCTAAAGTAACTGATTTTATAGATCTTGGAGAAGTAGACAATGATGATGCTAAGATGTGTATTATTGCTCAAAGTTTTTCTGGAGAATCAAAGAAATGGTTTCGCTCTCTTGGAGATGGTACAATTGGTACTAAACAACATCTAATGGATTTATTCATGGAAAAATGGGAAGAAAAAAAAAATCCACTACAAATCCTACCTGAATATAATGCACTAAAAAGGAATAAAAATGAGATATATGATTCAATTCCTTATAATATTAAACCACCCCCGGGCCTTGATTTACTCCATTATCCTGATGGTTTTGACCTTGACATGGCCTATCAGCTGAGGGAGAGAAACCCGTCAAATTTGGAAAATGCAAAGAAATGTAGTGATTGTAGAGGCCAATCTGATTATTAAAAGTCTAAGGTCAAAACAGAGAAAAGAGTCACAATAAAATATTAAACATCCACTTAATCATAAGGAAAAATTGATACTTTGATTAAATCTATGGATAAAATGATGGATAATATGTCCAGTGCTGATCGACAAGTTGAACCTTCTATAATAAATCCCAATTTCAGGGGTCAAAATCAGCAACCCCAATACAAGATTAAACAAAGGGAATAGAGGGGTCAGTATCCACAAAGCCAACATCAATTTCGAACACCATTCCAGCAGAATTATACTGAAGGCCCTGATGAATATTGTTGTGGATCATTTACAATATCCTTTTACTTTAATTTTGAAAAATACAAAAAATAAATAAAAAACTACTAAAAAGATATGTTAAAGTATTAAATTTCATATACTTTAGCATAAAAATATATCTGCTCGTTATATTAAAGTTAAAATTTTAAATAATTTTAGGCTTTATGAAAGCGGGTCCAAGTTCAAAGTTTAAATATCGATCATTTTATCGAGCTGGATGCGATGATTTATCGAGCTGGATGCGATGATTTATCGAGCACTGAGCAAAGGGCTCAACCCGCGGACACTTGTAGCATGTGGGTTAACGTGGATGGTGCCTCCGTAGTTGACTATGTTGACTGCGGAAGTAACCCAGATGAACGGTCGAGATTGACTGCGAGGGCATAAGCCAAATGAATCCTTCGCACCTCGAGGCCCCCTCACAGTGACGTATGTTGCCAAGTTGGTTACAGTTGTCTTCCACGTCAGGATTTCTTAACGGTCTGTTGGCATGTCTTATCAGCATTTAAGTTCAAAGCCGCACCACCTATTTAAGGGAAATTATCATTCTTTCTGAAATTATCATTGATTAGTTGGTGTTTGAAGTTTATCTGTGCTGCGTCCTTTTCAGTTTTCTGTCACCCTGTCAATCATTGGTCACCCTGTAAGTTGTTTACCATCCCAAAGTTAAACTATGGCTACACACTCATCCCTGTCAGGTTCTGCGAGTTTCATCCCTCTCATGGATATAGAGAGGGATATCCAGGATACAGATTGTTCCCTTGACCACCTTTCTTTTTATCAACAAGTCCTCCTAAATGATAAAACTTCTCCAATTTACACCGCCATGGAAAAACTAGCGTGTTGTTTGCATGTATCCCAAAAACTCATCTTTCTCCCAAATTTATCTATTGGCTAGTGTCTATTATGTACCCTAGGAAATGTTTCGTAATGAATTTTCAAGGGGAAAACGTTCTGCAAGTGTCAGCTCAGTTAATTAGCCAAGCCCTTTGTTACCCTGATTCGAAGTCATATGTCCAATTCTCTGATGATTCCTTGTTAGCATAGTATGACAGTCTTGTAGGTCAATATTTTAATCAATTCATTCATTTTTTGCAGCCAAATACACGAAAATTTGAACCTGACAGTAAAGAGTTCCCTATGGAGGTTTTTGATATTGAAGTCAAACCAGTGCTGAGTTGCATTGCAAATATTTTGGGAAGGGACAAAGACAGTACATTGGACAAGTCAATTCTGGGGATGTTCGCCATGATGATGAAGCCAGGAGTGGTGCTAGATATTCCATCCTATTGGCAATAAGTTGTTAACTCTCAGCTCATGAGCTTATCATTAACGGGTTCATTCAGGTTTCCCTCACTTATTGTTTACTTATCCTTATATCAAAATGTAGAATAATTCATTCATCTGGGGTTAAACATTATGGATATGAATAAGAGGAGACAATTAGTAGTATTTTGGATAGATATAGTGAGAAGAGAATAGAATGAGGGTGGTTTGTTTGATTTTTCTAGTCAATCTATGTCTTCTGCATATAAAGTTTTGAATGGAAGTTCTCCCCCCTGTTTTTTGCCCAAAGCTCAAGAATTCTTGCATTTGGGAGCAAGTTGTAAATTTGGTGATTGGTTTGTTTTTGAAGATTATTCTGAAATTAGACTTTATGGAGCTAGTGTAGAACCTTATAGGCTTCCTGCGTTTGTGCCTATGAGATTATTTGTTCTGGAGTTTATTAGGAAAAGTTTAAATGTTGACCAAATTCACTTTGTGCCTATGAAGAACAGTCATATGTTCAAATTTCCAATGACTTTGGGTCTCTTTATAGTTAATATGAGAAAAGCATTTGATGAAGTCACTCAGATGTTAGATGGAATGCACTTATTTTTAGGAGAGAAGTGGGCTTATGACCCTCACAGTGTCATTTCTAGTAGAAGAATTGATAATGGATATTCAGCTTCCATTCATGAGAACAGACCAGATCTAGAAAAAGTGGCAAGTAAAGGTGTTGTGGGTTCAACAAGTTCAAATTTTTAGACTCCTGTTATATCATAGAAACAAATGAAAGAGGTAAAGAGGCAATGGTTGATTCAGAGGATGAGGAACAGAGCACTAAGAAGATATCAAAGTTCAATGAAGATTCTACATATACTCAACCCATTTTTTCATTACAATTGGGAGATGAAAAAAATGTTCCTGCTTCACCCAGGAAGCATGAGAGTACTCAGAAATAGGTACCTCTAATTAAACAAATGTTTTCCCAAATTGCAGAGAGAAATCAGAATATGAAAGTAAGCATGGAGGCTCAAATCGAGTACCAGATAGCTCCAGACCAGACAAGACTTATAACTGCAATGGATCTTGAAAAAGATCAATTCAAAATTTCTCTTTCACATCCTTGTGATATGTCAATTGGTTCTTCTAAAAATTTTAATACTGTGAATTTAACTGTTGATGTGAAGAAAATCCCATTACTGGCCAAAGTGAATTTACACATGAAAATAGGTTAGCTAATTGTGAATGACCTAAAAAAAACTAATGTAATGGCAATGAAGGTAGAGAATATGCTTGGAAAAGTAATAAAGCAGCTAAAGTTAGAGAAATCCAATTCCAGGGCTTTGACAATCCAGGATGAAGAGCTTAAAAAGAGCATAGTGAAGATTGGAGTAGATCCCAATGACAGGTCTGTTGTGCAGAAGCTTCTACAAAGTGCTGAATCAGAGATATTTATACTGAAGAAAAAATTTAAATTGCCTACAGGAGAACATTCCATGGCAGCAGAAGTTGCAGAGGTGGAAAAAGAAAAACTTTTTCAACAGCTCATGCAAAAGGAAGAAGAAGTTACCAAATTAAAGCAAACTGCACTGTCATTACAAAACCATATTGAAAATCATACTTGCACTTTTGTTTTTCCATCAGGTAGTGAATATCCATTAGCGCAAATTTCTCAGTTAACTATTGAATTGTAGATGGCAGAAAGAGATCGGAAAAGAGCACAAGCTGATTTAGAAACAACAACAAAGATTATAAAGGCCACTGAAGGAGAATTCAGTAAATACAAAATGGATTGCCAAACTGCTGAGGCTGAGATAAAAAAATCTCAAAGAAAAATTGAAGGGAAATATATCCTTAATACAAGCTAAGGATATCATCTGGAATGATATTATTGAAGGAATGAAAACAATCTGGGATTTTCTGAGTGTTTTTGCAGAGGAAAAAAGCATTATCAGGGAATTTGAAGAGAAATTCATGACAGACAAACAGAAGACAATCAATTGGGATATTTGGGCAAGGAAGTTCATCAATTTCATTTATTCTAAAACAGATCAGGAGTTAGAAGAAAATGAAATTAAAGATATAATTTTATATGCAGTGGAAATTAACAAAATGATTTTCAAAAATGATTGTAGGAAGTCTGCAGAAAAGAAAATGATGGATTTAAAGGAAGCAGTGAGTCAGTTTGATAAATTATTTGATAAGATAGCAAGAGCAGGTTTGCCATTATGTTGGGGTCTTGGAGGTGGTCTTATGTCATGGAATTCTTATGAAACTTTGCTATTTTTGGCGAAAAGTAAAATATACAGCACTTATGAGAAAACTCAGGTTCTTAAAGGAGAAACAGTGATCAATTTCCTTCAGAGACATTTTCAACTGTTGTGGTTAGTGAAAACTCTATTTGTGGAAAGACCATCTTTCAACAGAATCGTTGCTTTTAGATTGGAGTTTCACAAGCTGGTTCATTCACCAAAGATGAACATCGAAATATGGAAGAAGTGCAAAGCCTAGATGACAAATTTACCAAAGGATCTCTCGACTGCAAAGAAGGATAAATCAACCAGTCAAGGAAATGCATCAGCATCATCATCAATCCATATTCAGCATATAGATTAGGATTTTAATTTCATGTTATTTCCTCTTTTAAAAGAGAGAATGTAATTGTGATAAGACATTTTTGAAGACATGTAATAGATATTTTACGACATCCTAAGTAGTTAAAGTAGTTAAGATCAGTTTCAGCAGTTACAAATTGCTTGCTATTGTATTTAATGAGATAGAGAAGAAAGAGAAGGGTTCCGAGTTTTGGACCTTCAGACTACAATTTTTGTACTCATATTTCAAATGATAAATGAATGAAAAGCAAGTTTCTGGCATTTTTTAATGTTGGTATGTCTTCAAGTTTACATTATGTGTTTTCTATCTCTGAATAAAATTAAGTAATGAAGCTGCGGGTCTCTTTTTACTTCTGTAAATAAGAGTTAAAACCCTTAATAGGCGCTCCTTCATTTTAACTGTTTCTTTTCGTATAATTCTTTTGGAGTTTGAGCTGATATATTCTGTACAATATCATATCATTTTGGGCTTCTTTCTTTCATTTTCTTCTGATCATTCCATTCTGCATCAACAAATAATAGCATTGTGGGACATTCATTATATTTGATCTTTTAGGGTTTAATGATAAATACTTGAGGGTGATTAAACAAAGAAAAATATTTCTGTGACATAATCATATAAATGTATTAAGCACTGATTCCTTATCACAGCTAAGGGATTGTCTCTTAAGGTAAAACAAATAGGATGAAGAAGAAATTTCTAGGGAAAACCACTTGTTTGAGGAAAATCAACAACATTTCTTCCTCACTGAAGAAGATAAATATTCTGTAGAAATTTGTGCATTAGAATAAAAAAAATGTGCCATGTCAAATGAAGACTTAATTTTTACTGAATATTATCAGAGCGGATATCAAAATTCCCTCACCCAAGTTCAAAGGCAGTATGGTTTGAGGAGTAGATATGTTCCTCTAGTTTCCAATCAAAAGAAGCAAAGCTCTCAAACCAATGCTCGGCAAAAAGAAGTTGTTGCACCAAACAGAGGTAAAGAAAAGGCACCTGCTACTTCTACTTCCCCTAAAGCTAATGACGCGTCCACCAACAATCAAAGAAAAGATCAATAAATTAAAGAATGAGGACAGAAGAAAGATTCTTCATCCAAAGAACTGCCAGAAAATAAAGACACTTCACTAAAAGAGGTAGATAAGCATCCTGCTCAATTTTCCCTTGAAAATGAAATTGCTAAACTGAAGGTTTATATTCCTCTAACTGAGATAATGAAGAATGATCAATATAAGTTTCAAGTTACTAAGTTTCTTAGAGTTGATCAAACATCTGATATTGTTAACTTGAGTGATGAACATCGTGAGCTTATTTTTGGTCCTGTTGTTGATGGAAAATCAAAAGATAGTGAAGTTCCTCCCTTTTATTTGAGTCTCAAGATCCATGATTCCATTATTAATAATGCAATTCTTGATTCTAGAGCATCCCACAACCTCATGCGTAAAGCCATTATGGACAAATTAGGACTAGATATCACAAGACCTTATCATGATCTCTATTCATTTGATTTAGGGAGGGTGAAATGTCTTTGTCTTATCAAGGATTTGGTGGTCTCATTAGAACAAATTCCAACCAATAATGTCCTCATGGATGTTTTTCTCGCTTATATTCCACCAAGGTATGGAATGCTACTTTCTAGATCATGGGGATAAAATCTTAGAGGAACATTGTAGCTTGATTTTTTCATATGCAACAATTCCTTTCTTTGGACAATTCAGGAAAATTTACAGAGAAAGTAAGATGAAGTATATGATCAGTACCATAGAAAAGCCTAAAAATCATCCCATTTATGTTGTACATACAGACCTAGAATCTTTTATTTTATTCAATGAAGAATGCTCGGCATATTCAGAGTTTTTGATTGAATAAAAATCAGAAAATCCAAAAAATTCAAATTCGGTTTTAGAATTGGCAGAGATAAAATTTTGTAAAATAGTGCCAAACAGTTTGGAATTGAAGACATCTCCTCAACAATAAAATAAAAAAACATTAGAAAAAACATATTTTTTTAATACAGCTAAGGTATCTCAAACAGAAAATAAAAATCAACCATCTGATTTGCACCTTCCAGATGAAGAAAATAGTCTTTGGACTATGGATTTTAATGGAGCCATGGGAAAAGAAGGTGTCAGCATTGGAATAAGAATTCACAACCCAATTAATCAATAATTGGATATCCCTCCAAATATTATAATGTCTTCCTATAAACTAGCATTTGATTGCACAAATAATGAAGTTGAATATGAAGCCTTAATTGTTGGCCTAAAAATTTTGAAAAACATTGGTGCAAAGAAAATTTATGTATATGGCAACTCCGAGTTAGTTATAAAGAAAGTCAAAGGAGAGTACCAAAACAAACATCCCAGAATGAGAGCTTAGAAAAATGCAGTCCTAAATATCCTCAAAACATTTATTGAATATACTTTATCATTAATTCCTAGAAACAACAATTTTATTGCTAATTCTATTGCCACTTCTGCTAGTATGTTAAAAATTCCATTGTATCCAAACAGAAAATATGAAATAAATTTCAAACATAGCCCCGTTGTCCCTGACAATGTTCAATATTGGAAAGTGTTTCAAATGATGATAAAATCATTAATTTCTTGCAGACAAAAGAAGAATTCATTAAAGCCCAAATAGATGACCAGGAAATTCATGCTACAAAGATGCAAGTACTACAGCTTAAGGATAATTCTATTCCAAGAGGTTTGGTACCTTTGGAGAAATTTTTGACCAAGATGATGTTGCAAGGAAGCCTACTATGTCACCAACAGAGGTGGGAGTGGAAGATCTAAATCTTGGCACTTTAGAAAAGCCTAATATGGTGTAAATTTCAAAATCTTTGAGTCCAAAAATGAAATTTAAGTATGTAGTACTTATGTCTCAATTTTCAGATGTATTTTCTTGGTAATATTTAGATTTGAAGGTCTATGATAAAATCATTATTCATCACAGTATTCCTTTGAAGACATATCAGAAACCATTTCGCCGGAAGCTTAGAATGATGAATCCTAAATTTTTGCCTTCTATTCAGAAGGAAGTAAACAGTTTATTCACTACTAGAATAATTTTTCCTATCTGTTTCTCAGACTAGATGTCTAATTTGGTACCTATGAGAAAGAAGACAGGAGAAATTAGATTGTGTTTTGATTTTCGAAATCTGAACAAAGTATCCTTAAAAGATAATTATCCGCTACCAAGAATGGACCACATTCTGCAAAGGGTAGTTGGATCATCTAGACTTTATTTGTTAGATGGATACTTAGGATACAATCAAGTCCTTGTTCATCCAGATGATCAAGAAAATACAGCATTCACCACACCTTGGGGTACTTTCATGTATGCCAAAATTCCTTTTGGTTTGAAGAATGCAGGGAAAATTTTTCAAAGATAAATGGATGTTGCTTTTTCCAATGAAAAAGATTTGTTTTTGGTTATTTACTTTGATGATATCATTGTTTTCTCAAAGACATATGAACACCATTTTCAGCATTTAAAAAAAGTCTTTCAAAAGTGCAGAAAGTTTGGTATTTCATTAAATCCAAAGAAGAGCCTCTTTGCTATGGAAGAAGGTAAATTGTTGGGGCATATTATCAAAAGAATCACCCATCAAATTAAATCCTCAGAAACATAAATGAAGGAATTGGAACCAGCAAAAGTCGACAGCTTCGGTCATCACAACAAGTCCACCTTGATTTTTTAGCAACTTTTGCGCCTAGAAATTTTGAGGAAGCTAGTCAAGATGAACCTTGGTTAGCGGCTATGAATGAAGAACTGGATCAAATTGAGAAGAACAAAACTTGGGAATTGGTTCCACGATCAAAGGATAAACACTTTATTGGAACTAAATGGGTCTTTAGAAACAAATTGAATGAGGATGAACAGGTTACCAGGAATAAGGAAAGGTTAGTCTGCAAAGGATATGCACAAGTTGAAGGAATTGATTTTGAAGAAAAATTTACTCTCGTTGCCAAAATGGAAGCTATCAGAATGTTTCTCACTTGTGCATGCTTGAGAAAAATCAAGGTCTACCGAATGGATGTTAATTTATCCTCTCTAAATGGTGAATTGGAAGAAGAAGTTTACATTGAACAACCCGAATATTTTATGCTCTTTGAAAAGGAAGACTATGTTTGCAAATTAAAGAAGGCACTATATGGTCTCAAGCAAGCTCCTAGAGCTTGGTATGCTCATCTTGATGGATATCTACATCAAAAAGGATTCAAGAAAGTAAGCACCGACAACAATCTCTATGTGAAAGTGGATCAAGATAACATGACAATTATCGATGTATATGTGGACGATATAATTTTTGGAAGAAATGATGACAGATTAAGTAAAAACTTTACCACAAAGCCGTAAAGTGAGTTTGAAATGTCTCTACTTGGCGATCTAGCATGCTTTTTAGGGCTTTATATATCTCAGCAGGATAAAGGAATATTTATATATCAGACCAACTACATCAAGGAAATGCTCAAGAAATTCAAGATGGAAGATTGCAAGCATGTCCTTACCTCAATGGTAATAGGTTGCAAGTTAAGTTTAGAATATTCATCAAAGGATGTGGACCAAAGGTTGTATAGATCTATGATTGGAATTCTTCTATATGTGACAGCTTCTCGGCCAGATGTAATGTAGGCAGTTGGACAAGTAGCAAGATTCCAAGTAGCACCAAAAGAATCGCATATTATTGTCGTCAAAATAATTCTCTGATATCTTAAGTGCACAACATAATATGGTTTATGGTATCCCAAAGGAAATAATATAGTTATCCAAGCTTATACAAATTCAGAGTGCATAGGAAGTGTTGATTATCGAAAGAGTAACAGTGGAGCAACATTCTATCTAGGTGGTTGCCTTGTTTCATCATTAAGTAAGAAGCAGTCTTCAATCTCATTACCCATGTTGGGTATGTGTTATATTCTTTCTATGACTAGTCGCATGTGTGCGGGGGTTGCAAGGGGGGTGAAAGCCTCCCCTATACGTTGAGTTGGGCACAACAGGGGGGTCAGAGGGGGGCGGGTAGCCCCCTGTGTGGGGTCCGGGGAAGTGCCCCAGGGAAAAAAAATTCCTTATTTTTCAGTGGGTGGTCCCCGCCTATGGTTTTGTGCATGGGTTTGCACATGGTGTTGGGGCATGATGGTTTTTCGTCTCCTGGTATTCTGTAGATCCGGTCAAGGGAACTACGGTTATGTTATAATACAGTTTTAATGGATTGAGGTTTATAAATGCTTTGGCATATATATATATATATGTGTGTGTGTGTGTGTGTGTGTGTGTGTGTGTGTGTGTGTTGTAACACTAAAAGGAATATAATGAAAAATAAGATGGTAGTCCCAATTTGGGATCCAGGGGAAAATCTCTGTGTATATTTGTTTTATGTTTTATGCTCTCGCTATTGTTTATTTTTTTTCTTTAACAATTTGTTTGCATATAATTTTTATACAGGTTTAATACCTACATTTGGTATCATATTTGTTTCGGCTTCAAGGGGAGGTCTTTGCTGTTGAGCGGTTTTTTGCTCGGGCCTGTGGTAGACCCTGTTCAGTGGGAGATCTACAAGATCGATTCTTGTAGTGAAAGAAGATAGAGAGCAGTGGAAAGATAGAGATCAATAAATTTAATGGTCAGAGTTTTGATTTGTGGAAGCTCAAGATGGAGGATCTGTTGGTGGATAAAAATCGGTGGATCGCGGTAGATCTGGGTACTCAACCAATGACAATGTTAGATGAATATTGGACGATGTTGGATCGGAAGGAAAAGATAAAAATATGGTTGTATATCTCAGATTATGTATTTTTTAATGTATTTTGGGATGCTATGGCGAAGACTTTGTGGGTCAAGTTAGGGACTTTGAAGCAATCTAAGTCTCTAGTGAATAAAGTGTTCCTACAGAAAAATTTGTATAACCTGAGGATGAAGGATGGAGACTTGATGACATATCATCTGAACGCCTTCAATATTGTGGTAAGTCAGTTGTCATTTGTTGATATTAAAATCTCAGATGAAGATAAGTGCATCAGTTTGTTGTGTTCTCTATCATATTCATGGGACATTTTGGTTATTGCAATAGGTAGCAATACAACTACCTTGAATTTTAATGAAATCGTCTCAGCCTTGCTTTCGTAGGAAATGAGACAGAGAAATATGGAGGGCCAGAATGGAGATGCCTTATCTGTACAAGGAAGGTACCAGAACATAAACAAAAATAATTTTTCGAGTGGGAGATATAAGGGAGATCTAAATCTCTAGGAAAGCATGTAAAGGTGTGTTGGAAATGTGGAAAGGAACTGTACTACAAAAAGGACTACATATCTAAAGCTCCTGAGAAAGGAAATGGATATGATGATGCTCCTTCTGTAGAGGAAAAAACCACCTCAGATGAAGGTGGGGATGTGTATTTGGCTTCTTCTTCAAATACACATGTATATCATTAGGCATGTTTGATTGACTCGTGTGCATCCTTTCACTTCACTCCCCAGAGGGAGTGGTTCTGCGAGTATGAGAAGTATGATGGTGGTGATGTATTCTTAGGAGATGATAGGAGGGTCAGAATCATCGGACGTTGAAAATTCAAGCTGAAGTTGCAAGGTGGAAGGATTAGAACACTTCCTAGTGTTTTTCATATTCCTGCATTGGCCATAAATCTTATTTTTGTAAGAAATATGGATGATGCAGCTATAAAAATAGTGTTCAAGAAAGATACCTGCAAGATGGCTCGGGGAGCACTAGTATTAATGAGGGGATTTCGGATTGGAACTCTGTACAGGCTTCAGGGTAGCACTGTTATTGATGGGTGAAACAGTTATGTGGTTCCTGAAAGTGGAGCAGAAATACTAGCGGTCTCTGGAGAAAAGACCATGCTATGGCATCAAAGGCTTGGACATATTGGAGAGAAGGGCCTCCGGATACTGCATGGTAATGGTATGGTAGAAGGTATGTCTAATTTCACTATGGATTTCGATATCTATGAACATTGTGTATATGAGAAGCAGAATCGGGTGAGTTTTCCTTCTAGTGCTAAGACGGCGAACAAGATATTATAGCTTGTGCACAGCGATGTGTTTGGACCTGTGTCGGTTCCATTATTGGGAAAGTTTGTGTACTATGTTTCATTCATATATGACTTCTCAAGGAATACATGGATATATTGTTTCAGGAATAAATATGAATTATTTGACAAATTTAAATAATTTAAGGCTCTGGTGGAAAACCGGATAGAGAAGAAAATAAAGGTGTTGAGGACAGATAATGGTGGAGAGTTCTGCAAGAAGTAATTTGAAGAGTTCTTTAATAAGTGTGGTATAACATGGAAGATGACTACTCCATACACACCTCGGAAAAATGGAGTTACAGAAAGAATGAATAGAACGCTAATGTAAAAGGAAAGAATCATGCTTGGTGGTACCAAGATAGGACAATAATTCTGGGCAGAGGCAGTGGAGACTGTATGTTACCTAGTTAACAGATTACCTTCATCAACGTTGGAGGATAATACTCCACATGAGGTATGGACTGGAAAGAAACCCTTTCTTTCACATCTGAGCGTATTTAGATTTGATGCATATGTACATGTTCCAAAGGAGAAAAGGACCAAGTTGGATAATAAATCTGAAAGGTGCATCTTTATTGGGTATAAGGATGGTTTAAAAGTTTACAATCTTTGGAACTTAGAAACAAGGAAGGTTGTGTACAGTCGATATGTGGTGTTTAGAGAGGTGAAAGATGTTGTTAAACATGACTTCCTACAAAAAAAACCTGAGAACATAGAGTTTGAGCTAAAGGAGGATGAATCAGACTCTACAAGAGAATAAGATTCAGAAGAGAAAGAGCCACAAACTCCTGATGTGAGAAGGTTGGTTGTAATATCCCAAAAGGGAGAATGCAGTAATACTAAAACACAATATAAGAATTGCATAAAAGTAAACAATAAATCTATATACACATCAGAATGCATAGAAATAGCTTAGCCATTTAATTATATTGGAGCTGCAAAAAGCAAGTACAACAGTGCTCAAAATATGAGACACTCAAGCCACAAGAGTAGCCTAGAATGGCCCTGCAATGATATCCCAAGAGGGACTGTGTAACTGTTGCTCTGCTGGAAGGTAAACTGCATTTTCTCTACTGCAAATATAGGTATGGCAACTACTTGAAAGATAGAAAGTAATATCTATGCAGAATGGGAGCTCTGATGATGCTGAAATTGTAGATCCGGGCTCAATGATGGATTCCTAAGATAATCCAAGAGGGGTTTCTCAGATCTGTAAGTCTAAGACAACCTTCATCTTAGGGCCATATATGTTGCTGGGAATGTATATATGAAGCTAGATCTGATAATATTATGGCTACAATGATGTAAAATCAGATCTATGCAAGAAGGGCTAATCCCTTCACTAGATCCTTGGGCTAAAAGCTCAACATCTAGCTCCTCCAATCTCCTCCACTGAAAATATCTGATGGATGAAAAACAGCTTCAGAAAAATACGATGTCAGAGAGGGAGGCAACTTAGCCTACTGCTATATATGTCAAATAAGATCCTGAGTGATAGAAACAATAGATCCAATGTGAGGAGGTTATCCCTCACAGGATTTCCAGCTAAAATACTGGAAACTTCCTTCCTCCAATAGATCTACAAGACTTAACTGGGCATTCCTTGAAGGGACTGTTGTGGCATGGACGTAAAACCCAATGGCCTGAATGTCGGATGCAGATCTGCTGATCCTGAAAGGCTAGATCTAAAGAACAAGTGGTAGGATGAATCCTCTACTAGTTTCCTAGTTGAATGCTAGAAAAAACCTCCTGAAGATGGCACCAATGCCTGATAAGGAATGAAGAAAAATCCTTTTTCTAGAGCTACTCAAAGAAAGAGGTGGGATTCCCACTCGGGAATACCCTGTGCTAAACAGCACTACAAACTCTGCTAAACAGCCCAAGCTTGCATAGAAATTTCCTAAGACAAATCTAGATCTAAACAGATCAAGAAATGAATAATCCAAATCATGCCTTCCATTATGCCTTCACCTTCACTATATCCATGAGCCTTCCATAGCCTGGGCCCACTCTAAATCTACGTTGTGCATGTGGACAAAGTCTCCATGTTTGACTGTGTTGTTGATCCATGTCCTCCATCATGTGTGCATTAAATGCACCACTTCCTCCACTATCTTATCATAAGTGCTTCATGATCTTCTTTGAATGCACTATGATCTTAGTTGACCTTATCAAAGATCCTCATGATTTTATATTTAAGTGCATGATCTTATTTGACTGATTCATCCTCCATAATGTATCTCATAAATGAGACATGATCTCCATTAATGGAGCTGCTCCGCTACTCCATGATTCTATATATAGATCTAAAATATCCACATAAACACATTAAAAATGGATTTTATTCATCTTTGAGGTTTGTGGGTCCCTCCACCCTTTTATTTACTTAATTTATTAAGAAAATAAAGGACTCTAATATTCCAAATATGATGTGAAATTTTGGGAATATTACAGTCCCCCCCCCCCCCGGGAAAATGTTTCTTGTCCTCAAGCAACTCCAAAAGTAGATGTAAAGCCATCTATTCCCCTCCAAATGGAATCCACATAAGGAATGATTCCTCCTTTTGCTGCAATGTGCTATGCATGTTTGGTTCCAAATTAGTTTTTCAAAACAATATAGAATGACTTCCAACTGCATGGTTAGATGTTTTCCTTCCACCATGAAGTACCAAGGGACAACCATATGATGTCCAACATCATCATTAATACATGAGATACATAAAATAAAGTAGCTCTTTCCACAAAGGAAAATCTCCATCTCACAATACATCCCTCCATCCCATGCTTTATGAATTTGATTGAGCATTGATATGCTCTCATCCTTAGCCCTGTTGGCCTTGTTGGATCCAAGCATCATTCCAAAGTTATGCAAAAGAAGAAGGAAAGGAGCTATATGGGTAGACAAATATGTCAAACCATATTCTCCTAATAGAATCCACCAAAGTAAGGCCCTTTGCTGCCATCCTCCATCTCCTCCATGTAAGATGGACAAGCCAAACTCCCCCAAAAGTAACCAAAGCAACAAGAGATCTTGTTGCTTTCTCTCCTCCTCATGTGCATCATGGAGCAAAAACATACTAATTGACATGTGGAATGTCACATCAGCCCAATACAAATAAACACCATCAATGCACATCATGAGAGCATCTTGCCAATATTTACCCAATACAAAACACATAGACATAGGAGATGTCATGTGGCAGCCAAACTCTCTCAAGGGAAACCAAAATGAACATGCCTTATTTTGTTGCATTTTATCATTGATACACAAGGCATGAATCAGTAAAATATGAGCTATTGGGTGGTAACCATACTCACCCAAGAGTAGCTAGTGCAGCCATGCCTCCTTCTTCATTTCATAAGTGTTTTTCAAGACATGGATCAAAGAAATAGGAGCCTTTGGGTAGTGACAGAAATATCCCAAGGGCAACCAACGTAACCAAGCTTGCTGGCCCATGTCATAAATCTGCAAGTTGTCATGCAACCCCTTTCTTATCATCCTCACCCACTCATCTCAATGTGGATGATGAATGATGTGTTGCATCATGATGGTATCCTCCCTTTGTAGAATACCATCCTCCCCAAACTGTTGAAGAACTGTGCACTTCATGAAATGTTGAAGTGCACCTCCAATGAGATCCCTTATTGAGATTCTCTTTTCACCAAGGGCCCTCCAAAACCAAAGAATTCATGGATCTGTTGTAGGTAGAAGTCTCTCTTTGAGATGTGAGATGCTCAATGAGAAAGGGTCATGTAGAAAGGAGAAAGGATTTCTCATCTCAATATGTCTACCATTTATCATCTTTACCTCCATTGCTTCATGAGTGAAGCTACCTTCATAATGCTCCAAGAATGATGGGGCCCCTTCATTTTCACAACTACTAAGTGACAGCGTTGTAGATCTGCATGGTAACACATGTTCTATCTCAAATCAAGGTACAATACTAATCTCACAACCAGTTATTGTACATAGGATCATGTCCATCCCATTTTATGAAACTATACACTTCAACTCAAAGGGTTGAATGTAGCTCAATAATGATGAACTGGGATAGTTCTTAATCTCCTCCTTGATTAGATCAAGGGTCCTCTGCGATGTGATACGTTGTTGCTTCCAATCAACATCTTGATCTAACCCTTGGTGATGCATGGGTCCTGATGGCATGTTCCCATAAGTTTCAATAAGATCTACTGAAACAATATGAGATGAAAGTTCATGCATACCTTGGATCAACTGATGTGTGTAAACCTCTTGCCAGAACACAAGAGTTCCTCCAACCGACACAATAATGTCTCCAACTGCTGGAAAGAGTGATGGTTGCTCTTCTCCAAGTGTACCGGCACTAGAATCTTCCTCCTCTCCCTCATGCATCTCCTAAATCATGCATGGGACTCTATGTGTCAAGAGCTCAAGACTATCTTGCAAAGTTGCAAGTGTCTCTTCTCCGGATGCAAGTACTTTTGCAGCTGGTGGTGAATGTAGTGACTTTTGGTCCAGAGTGACAATATTGACATCCTCCTTCTTAGGAAATGCCACTTTGTGACACATCTTTGGTCTTCTTACATCAAATTCCTTCCTCAACTTGTGAAATAAATCTGAATATTTAGTCACCTTTGCATGCTCCATGTGACCAAACCACCAATCATTGGCTTCATCTAAAAGATGAAGTGCTGTAATTTGAACATTCTCTTCTTCAGCTACAAGATGTAGTCTGAAAAATGCATCTAACTCTCTCCTCCAAGCCTTAAAAGTGCTTGAGGAAGATCCATCAAATGTAGGCAAATAGAATCTATTATGCCTCTTTCTTCTATTGCTGCTATAGGATCCTCTTTCTTCTTTGATTTTGAAGAATTTTTGGAGAGTTAGATTCTCCTTGAATGCTCTAGACTGTGCTTTGTACTCTTCAAGATATAGGCTGAGAGTCTCATGAATCTTAGGCTCATTCCTTTCTTCATTTCTACACCTCTCACTTTCTTCAAAGAAAGTGGGCATAGTGGATCTATGAAGAGATCTAGTTTTCTTCAGTTTTCTTCTTTGATGATAGGAAGTGCTTGGACCTTCCTCATCACATCTTCTTCTTGGATCTTCTTTCTGCCTTTCCTCATTCATTTGATTGACCTCCTTGGGGAGATCTTGCATAGATACATAGAAATGAGTGTCAGATCTCATCTATCTGATTCTTCTTTTGATGTAAAAGATGAAGTGTCCACAAGCTGAGCCAAAGATCATGCTCTAATACCACTGTAATATCCCAAAAGGGATAAAGCAGTAATAATAAAACACAATAAAAGAACTGCAGAAAAATAAACAATAAATCTATATACACATCAGAATGCACAAAAATAGCTTAGCCATTTTATTATATTAGAGGTGCAAAAATAAAGTACAAAAGTGCTAAAAATATTAGACACTCAAGCCACAAGAGTAGCCTAGAATGGCCCTGCAATGATATCCCAAGAGGGACTACGTAACTGCTGCTCTGCTGGAAGGTAAACTGTGATGTCCCTACTGCAACTTTAGGAACTACAACTGCCTGAAAGATAGAAAGTCAAATGTAGGCAGAATGGGAACTCCAATGATGCTGAAATTGTAGATCTGGGCTCAATGATGGATTCCCAAGATAACCCAAGAGGGGTTTCTCAAATCTGTAAGTCTAAGACAACCTTCCTCTTAGGGCTTCACATATATGCTATTGGGAATACATATCTGAAGCTAATTCTGATAATATGATGGCTGCAATGATGTACAATCATATCTATGCAAGAAGGGTTGATCCCGTCACTAGATCCTTGGGCTAAAAGCTCAAGATCTAGCTCCTCCAATCTCCTCCACTAAAAATAGTTGTTGGATGAACAACAACTTCATAAAATTGTGCTGTCAGAGAGGGAGGCTCCTTAGCCTACTGCTAGATATGTCAAATCAACTCCTTAGTGATGGAAACAATAGATCCAATGTGAGTAGGTTATCCCTCACAGGATTTTCAGCTAAAATAATGGAAACTTCCTTCCTCCAATAGATCTACAAGACTGAACTGTGCAATCCTTGAAGGGACTACTGCTGCATGTAGGTAAAACCCAATGGCCTGAATGCCAGATGTAGATCTGCTGCTCCTTAAAGGCTGGATCTAAAGAAAAAGTGGTAGGATGAATCCCCCACTAGTTTCCTAGCTAAATGCTAGAAACAACCTCCTGAAGATGGCACCAATTCCTGATAAGGAATGAAGAATAATCCTCTTTCCAGAGCTACTTAAAGAAAGAGGTGGGATTCCCACTTGGGAACACCCTGTGCTAAACAGCACTGCAAACTCTGCTAAACAACCCAAGCTTGCATAGAAATGTCCAAAGACAAATCTAGATCTAAACAGATCAAGAAATGAATAATCCAAGTCATGCCTTCCATTGTGCCTTCACCTTCATTATATGCATGAGCCTTCCATAGCCTGGGCCCACTCTAAATTTGCGTTATACACGTGGAAAAAGTCTCTATGTTTGACTGCATTGTTGATCCATGTCCTCCATCATGTTCACATGGGTGATCACCCCCTCCATCGTGTGTGCATTAAATGCACCACTTCCTCCACTATCTTATCATAAGTGCTTCATGATCTTCTTTAAATGCACTATGATCTTAGTTGACCTTATCAAAGATCCTCATGATTTTATATTTAAGATGCATGATCATATTTGACAGACTCATCCTCCATAATCTATCTCATAAATGAGACATGATCTCCATTAATGTATTTGCTCCACTACTCCATGATTCTAGATATAGATCTAAAATATCCACATACACACATAAAAAGTGGATTTTATTCATCTTTGAGGTTTGTGGGTCCCTCCACTCTTTTATTTACTTAATTTATTAAGAAAATCAAGGACTCTAATATTCCAAATATGATGTGAAATTTTGGGAATATTATATTGGTTTAGGAAAGAACGCAGCCAAAAAGGTATAGTCCATCTGTTTTCTATTCAAATTTTGCTTTAACTATCACTGATGATGATCCCAGTATTGTTAGGGAGGAAGTGGATTCAGAGGATGGAAAACTCTAGAAGGAGTCCATGGTTGATGAAATGGAATGTTTGCACAAAAATGAGGCATGGGACCTGGTAGAGTTTTCGGCTGGAAGGAAGCCCATCGGGAGAAAAGGTAGAAATTTATAATTGATATTTTATACACTGAGATTCTCCTAATCACACACTATTTTAACTTCATGCACAATACAGAATCTCTTCTACCATTGATCATTAATTGCAGAAATAAAAACAATCGCATGCGCACATTAAAACCATAACCATAAAAATTCACACATATGAAAACAATATTTTATGGGAAAGCTTAAAGATGAAAACCCCCAACTATATGTATGTTATATTTCATAGATATCATGTAAAAAACGTTATACAAAGCTCCTCAAAAGCTCTCAGTACAATCTCCAATTGCTACACACTAATCAGGTCCGATCTAGCAAAACACATGCTCCAATCTCTGCCACCTGCTAGCCTGACTCTATTGCACAATCACTGCTGAATAATGGCTCTAAATGAACTCGAATTGGTCCAGCCTTTCTCATGAAATCCTCATTGGCATCTCCAACCACTGTGTGTTTCAAATCATCCAACACTATAGTCACAAATGATAGTCATCTTGCCCTTTCACCTATCTCTCCACTGGTCTCCACTGAAACTGTACATGCACTGTAGTTAACTGATGTATTATTCAATTGATTAATGAGTTAATATTTAGTGAATTAATTATTAATTAATTCACACCACTCTCACTAGTGTATCAATCAGTTAGACTAGATACAACTAGCTCAACTGTGTCTAACTGAGTTAAACTGAACACAACTCCACTAACTTCCTCAATCAACTCCACCAAACTCTGTCACATGAGTTCTAACTAAAGTCTCCATGCAATAGCTTCACTTAAACCCTAGGAAAAGCGTAATTCCTTTTGTCAGCTGCATGTGCCACTTCTAGGCATCAAACTGAAGTGCTCCAAGAGAATAAGATAATGTTTAGAGTCCAAATATTATTAAGAGCTAATAATATTCGACATATCTATTTTTAGACTGGCAGTCTAAAAATAGACTCCGCCCAATATGTCTAAAAATAGAAGTCCATCTATTTTTCCAACTTGACAAACCATCCACAAATAGCATCCTGCAACTCATAGAATATGATCGACATGTCTAAAAATAGACATAGTCTAAAAATAGACTTGCGCCAAAAATAGCCTGCGGGCCCACTTAGTGAAGGAGACTTCTTTCCACTAAGCTCATCATCTTGTTGCAATCTCAACACTCACTCTCAAAAAGATAAGGATTATCTGCCACCCCTATCCTGCCCCTGTGGTATTCGAATTTTCTCCTGGTGAGCACCTTCGTCAAGATATCAGCATCCTGATCCTCCGTGGCAATGTATGAAAGTAACATGATCTTCCGCTGCACACAATCTCTGATATGATGATACCGAATGTCAATGTCTAGATCTATCATGAAACACTGGATTAACCGATATTTTGATGCAACTTTGATTATCACAATATATCACAGTAGGATCTAAGTGTGAACCGAACAACCCGACCAGGATCTTCCTCATCCATATAGCCTCGCATGCAACCAAACTCGCTGCCATATACTCAGCCCCTGCTGAACTGAGTGCCATGGATCTCTGCTTCCTGTTGTACCAAGAAACTGTTGTCGACTCGATACTAAAAATCCCTCCAGATGTGTTATTTCTGTCCGTTGGGCTCCCTACCCAATCTGCATCCGTGAAGCCACACAGCTTCACCTCATCCGACTGTCTGTACCATAATCCATATCCTGATGTGCCTCTGAGATATCTCAATACATGCTTTCCTACCTTCCAAAAGAGCTTGGTAGGCTTAACCATAGCTTTTGAAAGTTGTTTAACAGCATAGCATATGTCGGGTCATGTATTGACCAGATACATAAGCGACCCCACCAACTGTCGATAAACAGTGGCATCCACTACCTCTGCCGATGTAGCATCCTCTTTCCTCCAACCACCAGGAAGAGGAGTGTCAATAGGCTTGCATCCATGCATGTTGAACTTCTCCTGTATCTCCCGGGCATACTTGCCTTGAGACACAAATATTCCATCACTGCGCTGCCAAATTTCCAATCCCAATAAATAATGAAGGAGGCCCACGTCCTTCATCTCAAAATCCTTTGCAAGATCAGCCTTGCATGAGAGTATCAACAGTTCATCACTCGTCAAAATAAAATCATCTACATAAAGTACAATGATTAGAAACTTACCCTCCACCACAATCTGGTATAGGTTTGGATCCGCCTCACTCTTGGAGAATCCAAGTCTAGTGAAATAACTGTCTATCCGTGTGTACCAAGCACGAGGTGCTTGTTTCAACCCATACAGCGCACTCTTGAGCACGCACACGTGCGACTCTTGTTGAAGATCTCCAAAACCTTGGGCTACTCTATGTACACACTCCCACTCCTGATCACTCCGTTCGAGAACCGCGATCTTCCACATCCATCTAATGAATGTGCCACCATCTGTGACGAGAGAGCAAGAATCATACGTGTGGAAGAATACCTTGCGACGGGTGCGAAAGTCTCTCTGTTCTATCCCCTCAGTACGCGAGAAGCCTCGAACCGTGCTCATGTACTTCTCCACACTCCAATCATTGCTTGCTTCACTTTGTAGATCCATCTAAGACCTACCATATAACCTACCACTGATTTCCCTTCCGACCTTGGGACAATCTCCCATGCACAGTTTCTGACAATCGAATCATACTCTTCCACCATGGCATCTACCCATGCCGGATCCTCCACAGCTTCCTCGAAGAGATAGGCTGCAATCATGATACACTTTCTCATAAGAGCCATGTATCTAGTATACTGGTCAGGTGACTGTCTCTGTCTACGCTGTGATGTAGGTGCTCCTACAATCTTCTCTGCATCCTGAATCAATCGCTCAACTTCTGTAGTGCGCTTCCGCCCTTTGATGGTTGGCGCTGCATGACTGGTCTCTTCCACTTCATGAACCTCCTCTTGTGGCTGATCCACATCCTGAGGCTCATCCTTAGGAACTAATAGCTCCTCATCTGCATGCAAGTGTGGCTCCCTCTCAAGCGAACACTTCATGGGTTTCTCCTCATGAAATTTGATATCCCGTCGCACAACAGTCTTGCGACTGTCTAGAAAATACACACGATAGTTGTGGGGCGTGTCAGTGTACCCCACAAATATCCCAACCTCTGCAGTCAGCTCCAGCTTCTTCCTAGCATCCTTCGTCACATGAATGTAAACAGGTGAACCAAAAATCCTCAAATGGGAAATATCAGGCCTCTTACCAGAAAATGCCTCCTCGGGTGTACTCATGCCAAGTACCACCAGCAGGACAACGGTTTTTCACCAAACCCATGATGTTGCATGCCTCGGCCACAGTGTATGGGAAGGCCCTGATCATGCAGCATCGCGTCGAGCACCCACGATGGATTACCCATTTTCTAAAACCCAACCCCATTATTTGTGGGTTATGAGGTGCTATGAGCTCTCTTCGAATTCCTTCTACGCTGCAAAAGTCCTTGAATTCGCTAGATATGAATTCACCACCATTGTCGCTCCTAAGAGCCTTCACCTGCTTCCCTGATTCTTTCTCAACCAGCACCTTGAACTCACAGAACTTTGAGTATGTCTCACTCTTCTTCTACATGAAGAAGATCCAACACTTTCAAGAAAAATCATCAACAAATATCCCATAGTACATGTGCTTTGCGGTCGAAGCTACTGAGAAAGTTCCACACACGTCTGTGTGAATTCTCTCAAGGATCGTCGTGGCATGACTATCCTTCTCGTGAAAGGTGGATTTCACAAATTTTCCGAAAGTACATCCCTTGCACTAATCTGACTGCGCAAGAGTACCCTTAGGAAGCCCGGTAGAAATCTGCTGCAAAATTTTCAAAGCTCCATGGTGAAGGTGGCCCAATCTCCTGTGCCACAGCTCACCCTCATCCCGGCTCACCACTCCTTCTGCCTTGCCTGCCATTGCTGCGCAGCCATCTACCTGCAATTGATAAAGGTTCTTAACTCAAACCCCTATCCTCTGGGTTTCACCAGTTGCCTTACTGCGCAGGAAATCCTTTCCCTCTCTAAAGACAACATCATATCCCTTGTCTTCTAAAATCGCCACAGAGATAAGATTCTTCTTCAATCCTGGAACATGCATCACTTCCTTCAATACGAAGGGTTTACCAGACTCCCTCTCAAAGGAAATGGTACCGATACCGATCGCACTGTATCTACCATCATCGCCCATCTCGATGTGCACTCCAAGATCCTTCTCATCCAGATCACTGAACAAATCTTTGTCTCCGGTCATATGAAAAGATGCACCACTGTCAAGAAACCACACTGAACCCATCACACTTGATACCAAGCATGCGATCAGTGAAAAATCCAGCTCAAACTGCGAGGCTAAGGCCTCTCCAGCTGCAGATCCAGCAGCCTGCTTATTTTTCTTCTTCTGTGGACAACTAGTGGCTTAATGTCCGTGTTGGTGAAAGTGAAAGCACTTCACCTTGGACATGTCTTGCTTCTTGCCTTTCGCACCAGATTGAGAAGAATTATTATTTCTCTTCCCCTTCCTTATTTTGGCATCGAAAGTGCAATTTTCTTCATATGAGTTCTTTGATGAAGATCTGTCCCTGGTACTTCGCCTTATCTCCTCTTGCACAAGATCCGACCACAGTCGTTCCCATCTTGGCAATTTCTCCCGACCATTGACAGAGTCCTGATAAGAATGCCAACTCTTCGAAAGCCCAAGAAGAGCCAAGCTCACCAATTCCTCATCATCTATAGTCACCCCCAAACGTCCCAGCTCATCCCTGCATTGGATGAACTTCGTGAGGTACTTGGGCATACTGTCGCCTTTCTCCATTTTTATGTTCCTGAGTTTATCCTTGAGCGCCAACTTCCTTTGGTCACTCTTGCTTTGGAATAAGTCTATCAATGCTTTCCACATCAAGAATGGAGAAGCCTTACCATGAAGGCTGGACACTATGTGATCCTTTACACCTTCCAACAGAATTCTTCGACACTTTTCTATCTTCTTTTGCCATGCGTCAAATGCGGCAGCATCGCTAGAAGCAGGTTTTGGAATTTCAGCATCTATGAACTCTTTCAACCCATTGTCATCTAGCACCGCCTCCATCCTGTCCTTCCATGAAATATAATTTGAGCTGCCCTCAAGGGCATACTCCAATCGCAATCCGTTGAAAGACATCTCAACTTCGACACCAAGAAAACACTGCTGCAAATTCGAATTCCACCAGCACAAAACTCAACCACTCCAATGCTTTGCAATTGCTACAATGATCAATATCGCTCCGATACCATGTAGAAATTTATAAATGATATGTTATACATTGATATTCTCCTTATCACACACTATTTTAACTTCATGCACAATACAGAATCTCTTCTACCATTGATCATTAATTGCGGAAATAAAAACAATCGCATGTGCACATTAAAACCATAAACAATCACACATATGAACACAGTATTATATGGGAAAGATTAAAGCTGAAAAACCCCCAACTATCTGTATACTATATGTCATAGAGATCATGTAACAATCATTATACAAAGCTCCTCACAAGCTCTCAGTACAATCTCCAATTGTTGCACACTAATCAGGTCTGATCTAGCAAAACACATGCTCTAATCTCTGCCACCTGCTAGCATGCCTCTACTGCGCAATCACTGCTGAAGAATGGCTCTGAATGAACTCGAATTGGTCCAGCCTTACTCACGCAATCCTCATTGGCATCTCCAATCACTAGTTGTTGCAAATCATGCAACACTATAGTCACAACTGATAGTCACACTGCTCTTTCACCTACCTCTTCACTGGTCTCCACTAAAACTGTCCATGCACTGTAGTTAACTGATGTATTATTTAGTTGATTAATGAGTTGATAATTAGTGAATTAATTAATAATTAATTCACACCACTCTCACTAGTGTATCAATCAGTTAGACTAGATACAACTAGCTCAACTATGTTTAACTCAGTTAAATTGAACACAACTCCACCAACTACTTCAATAACTCCACCAAACTCTGTCACATGAGTTCTAATTGAAGTATCCATGCAATAGCTCCACTTAACCCTCAGGAATAGCGTAATTCCTTCTGTCAGCTCCTGTGCCACATCTGTGCACTTAACCGAAGTGCTCCAAGAGAATAAGATAATGTTTATAGTCCAAATATTATTAAGAGCTAATAATATTCGACATATCTATTTTTAGACTGGCAATCTAAAAACAGATTCCGCCCAATATGTCTAAAAATAGAAGTCCATCTATTTTTTCCGACTTGACCAACCATCCACAAATAGCATCCTGCAACTCATAGAACATGATCCATATGTCTAAAAATAGACATAGTCTAAAAATAGACTTTGCGCCAAAAATAGCCTACGGGCCCACTTAGTGAAGGTGACTTATTTCCACTAAGCTCATCATCTTGTTGCAATCTCAACAGAAAATGGGTGTTTAAGAATAAGATGAATGTAGAAGGCAAGGTGGAGAAATATTCTATTACCAAGGAATTGATTTTGGTGATATTTTTTCTCCTATTTCCAAGGTTACTACTATTAGATTACTTTTATCTATTGTTGTTGAATTTGATTTTGAGGTAGAACAGATGGATGTGAAGACAAAATTTCTTCACGAGGATTTGGAAGAGGAGATCTACATGAAGAAACCTGAAGGCTTCACGGTGAAGGGTAAGAAAGAACTGGTATGCAGGTTAAAAATTCTATGTATGGGTTAAAATAGTCACCAAGGATGTGGTATCAGAAATTTGATACCTATATACGGGGACTTAGCTTCACCAGAAGCAAAGAGGATCACTGTGTGTATTTTAAATTAATTATTGTCTGTGTTATTTATTTGGTCTTGCATGTGGATGATATGTTGCTGATAGGAAATTTTTAGTCATCTGCAATATTTTTCCCTTTTATAGATGACTAAGGATTTATCCCAGATTTCTAAAAAACAACATTCATGAATATTGTGAGTTTTAGAAATCTCACTGCCTTCATTATCCTTGAAACAAATTTTTCACTATTTTTCATCTCTGCCCTTTCAAGATTTTACCTTGCTGCTCTTAAAGAAATTCATTTTGGGTTTGTTTACCTCATTTTTAGCTTTTCCTTACCCCAGCTCTCTTTCACTCATTCCCCTCCAAAAACCATTTTCCCCCTCAAAACCCTCCATTCACCATTTTCCCTCATATACACCAAAACAATGTAAAAACTTCTTTTTTACATTGTTTTGAATCAAAATAATAAGCTATCGGAACCCAATTTTTATATATATTAGACCCTGTTTTTATATATAAACCTAACTGTTGTTTTTCTTTTATAAAACCCAACCCTTTTGTAAAATTAAACCATCATCCGCTCTAAATCCTATACTCCCTCACTCCCATATAACCCTGCCATATGCTAAAGCGCTTCCGCTTTTGTTTTGTCCCCAGGTCCGCTTAATAAACGCCGCATACATTTTAGACCTCGCACTACATGACAAAACTCGCCATGTCACCTGACGCATGGACCCCACTGCTCCACCTGCTTCCCTCTCCCGGTGCTTGCGACCACTGTCGATCTCACTCCCTAAGATCTGACGTCCCAAATCGCATATCGCAAATTAAAAAGCGCCAGGGATAACATTCTTTAACCCTTGTGATATAGGTTGTTTCTCCCTACCACGCATCACCCGCTATATCGTATCGCACTCCCACCCCCAAAAACCATTACCGCCTCCTCTGCTATGCGAAAACTGCTCCCAGTTTTCCGAAAACCACTTCTCCATTTCGCGCCCTTATTCAAATTGCCCCCTCCGTTTCAACTTCCCACAGGTTCCTCCTATGGAACCAAGTTTCCAATTCACCATTCTTGCCCTTGTAAATGCCCAAAAAACCTCAAGAAAACACAGTCAAGGCCCTCCCTACAGGTTTTCAAGCTAATAAGTTGTTTTTTGTGCAGGTTTAATGGCGGAATGCATAAAATACATTATGATGGTTCAGAATCAATTGAAAAAACGCTCTGGGTGACAATCCAGAGGATTTTTTCCATTAACAGAGATTAGAGGCCCTATTTCAAGCCTAAATCATCGATAAAACATGGTTATCAATGGTTTTTAAACCCTCTATCCATGAATAATGCATCCCTGCACATAAGACATGCACAAATACAGAGCACAGTAAGAGGAAAGGCATTCAAAGGACTGCAAAAAAGCAAAATACAAGGTCAAGAGAGGTTAATCACCGATTAAAAGATACAACCAAAGGATTAGCCAGCAAAGTAGAGTTTAAAAGAAATCAAAGGCAGATAAACAAAGGTGAGAGGATTAAAGGGTTAAAGACAGAAGATCAAAAGGTTAATCAAATAGATTAAGTCATAAAGCATAGATAAAGGCAGAATAAAGAGAAAGGACATTAAAACAGAGAGTTAAGAGGCAGATTCAAAGTTTTAAGGCCCAAATAGAGTTTAATGATAAATAGAGGCAGATTAAACACAGAAGCACATTCGAAGGATCAAATCCACAGAGGCAGTTACTTCTTCAAAAATATTCTGCCACCTACAGCATGTTTTTTGTACATAAAGCATCAAACAATTATTACACACAATCAGAGATATTTTTCTATCTACCAGCAGTTATTGCAAAGTTATTTAAAAAGCCTTAAATTCAAGATTTTCGCATATATCGACTCAGGAGTTAAGATAGGAGTTATTATTTTGGAAACACCTTCATATATTTTTGCCTTAGGCCTTCCATGGTCTCAAAGGTAAAAAACTCATTAACTCTATAATAAATGATACACAAGCCCTAACTTAGCTTCACCTCCTCATCTGCTGGATAAATAGAGCATTGAGACCTCATTTGTAATGTTGGATGTTTATTGAGAGTAATATAGAACTTTGAGATTGACAGAAATTGGCTTTGGTGCTTGATGATGGCTTTGGACAGTGCACCTATGGATTAAGCTCACCCTTAGGATTCATTAATCTTTGATAGATGGTGATGTATTCCATTTTTATGTTTGTTTTCTTCAGTTTTTCATTATGTTTATGGTTTATTTAGTCATAGAGCAGAAATAGAGAATAGGATTTGCCTTCTTGGCACCCTACTTTTGCCTGCTTCCTTGATTTCTATGTTTTCTTCTTCAAAGTTTTGCTAAAAGAATCCTTAAATGCTCTTTAGTATTACTAAGATGTTATGTTAAATTTCTATTTGTCTACAAGCAAGTTTCAGAGAATCCTTCACTGCTCTCTTAGCTTACTTATCTGTTGTTTTTAAGGTCTGCTTAGTATTGTTTGGTTAAATAATCCTTAATTTCTCTTCCAGTTTATTATGCTATCATCTTAGAAGTTTTTTCTTGATTATTAGTTTGTTAAAGGATCCTTGATTTCCCCTTAACTCACTATTTACACAACTCCATTTTTATTTCATTCTCCTTAGACTTACTTAGATCCATTTATCCTTGTCAACTTGCCCTTTGAACAATCCTTGACTCATTTTTACATTGTCTCAAAGACCCTTGCAGACCCCATAGCCCAATGGATCGATCCTCTCTTATTCTACCTATTCCTCTTGACAATCTACCCAACCAAAAACAACAAACAAATCCTAAACTTAACAACTAGCCTAAAATGAAACCTTAAAAGTAAACAAATTCACATCCTTTGCACATAATAGAGAGAGCCCTCTCTGAGTCCAAGAAGGCTAGGTTCTAGGACTCCAAAGACTGGTTTGATGTTACCCTGTGCATTTGGTCTTACCAATCTATCAAATCATGGGATCCTAACAGAAATTACAAAGAAATTGTCCAGGGTTTGAAGACCCAATTGTTCTCCAAATTCGAAATGAAGGATCTTGGTGATGTAAACTATATTTTGGGCATGGAAATTAAGAGAGATCATGAAAAGAGGAAGCTTTGGTTAAACCAAAGGAAGTATGTCGAGACAATATTGCAGAGGTTCAATATGCAGGATAGTAAACCGGTGAAGTTTCCTATTCCTGTAGGTGTAAATCTATCCGTTGAACAATGTCCCAAGGCACAAGAAGAAGAGGAGGATATGTCTCGTGTTCCATATGCAAGTGCAGTAGGTAGCCTAATGTATTCAATGGTATGTACTAGACCAAACATTGTACATGCAGTGGGAGTATTAAGCATGTTTATTTCAAAATCAGGGAAGGAGCATTGGACAGCAGTGAAGCCAGTTTTCTGATATTTGTGTGGCATTATTGATTATGGTTTGTACTACCAGGGAAGACCAAGATTGGATAGATTTTTGGACGTTCGTGGTTTTGTTGATGCAAACTGGGCTGGAGATCTGAACCAAAAAAGATCTACAAGTGGGTGTGTGTTTAACCTATTTGGAGGTGCAACCAGTTGGATGAGTAAAAGACAATCTATAGTGGCTCTTTCAACTACAGAGGCATAATACATGGTAGCCACTCATGCAAGAAAGGAAGCATTTTGGTTGCAGAGATTGTGTTCAAGAATGGGGTTGGTGCAGTGAGCTATAAGGATAGATTGTGATAGACAAAGTGCAATTGTCTTGGCTAAGAACCATGCTTATCATTCAAATACAAATCACATTAATGTTCAATATCACTTTTTGAGAGATATGGTTGAGGATAAAAAGGTGTTGTTGGTAAAGGTGGACACTTTGAGGAGTGTTGCAGATGCATTGATGAAGTTTGTGAGCACTCAGAAGTTCTCTTGGTTGAGAGAAATAATGGGTGTTGCAGGGCTGGAATAATGACTAAGATGTTTTTTCCCCCTGCGAAAAGAAAACAACAAGTGGGAGAATGTTGGGTATGTGTTATATTCTTTCCACAACTAGTCGCACGCGCAGGGGAGTCAAAGAGGGGGTGATAGCCCCCCTTGTACATTATGTCGGGCACAGCAGGGGGGACACAGGGGAGGACAGCAACCCCCCTGTCCAGGGGCTTTCTAGAGTTGAGTAGCCCTTTGTGCAGGGTCCAGGGCCGCAACTCAGAAAAAAAAAAAAAAAAAAAAAAAAAAAAAAAAAAAAAAAAAAAAAAAAAAAAAAAAAAAAAAAAAAAAAAAAAAAAAAAAAAAAAATCCTTATTTTTCGGTCGGCGGTCCCGCCTATGGTTTTCTGCATGGGTTTGCACATGGTTTTGGGGCATGATGGTTTTTCGGCTCCTGGTATTTTTTAGATCCGGTCAAGGGAACTACGGTTATTTTCTAATCCAGGGTTAATGGATTGGGGTTTATGGATGCTTCGGCATGTATATATATGTGTTGTAACATTAAAAGGAATATAATGAAAAATCAAGTTGGTATTCCCGATTTGGGATCCACGGAAAAATCTCTGTGTATATTTGTTTTATGTTTTATGCTCTCGCTATTTTTTATTTTCTGTCTTTAAGAATTATTTTGCAGATAATTTATGTACAGTGTTAATACCTACAATCCACAGTAGAAGCAGAATATATCGCAGCAACAGCTTGTTGTGCTCAAGTTCTCTGGATGAAGCAAACTTTGTAATATCTTCAATTCAAGTTTGATGATCCTATTCCCATATTTTGCAATAACACCAGTGCCATTAGTATCTCCAAGAATCCTATGATGCATTCCAAAACAAAGCACATTGCGATCAAATATCATTCTATTAAAGAGTGATCATGAGATCATGTGTTATGCTCAAAATTGAAATTGCTCGAAACAAGTCTGAACCTGAGCGACTGGAAAGGTCTCGTCATTATCATTCCAGCGCCATGAATGGTTCGAAAAACCGATATCATATGAGGAAGATATTGCATTCTGTCTGTTTTCCCAAACAGCAAAAATTTTGTGACTGGATACCCAGTCAGCATGCAGGTACAGTCAGTAGGTATATTCTAGGGAATATTCCATTTTTCTCCAACCAATCAGATCATGCCACATGGCATGATGTGGGCCATTGATCTTATGTTACGAAGATGATTTCCTGGACGTTGGATTGGTTTGCATGTTTTTATTTAGGGCCGTCGGATGAGCAACACGTGGAAAGCCTATAGGCTGCCTATTAGGGGAATTTTGAGGTCTAAAATGGGTCTCCTAAGGAAATAATAAAATAATAGCTAAACCAATAAAATAATATTTATGAATTTTCAATTCACTTTTTGCACCACAATCCATGTAACCATTGTTAAATTCAATTCAAAAGTTGTACCAAAATAAAATTAATAAAAAAAATTATTTATGTGACTACAAATAAGAATGATATTTTTAAGAAAAATTCATTATCATTGAACAACTAATGCATTTGTCTTTTGTACTTAAATAACTTAAAATAAAATATAAACATAAATTTATAAACTCTTAATTATATTATATACTATTAATTAAAATTTATATTATTTAAATTGTATAATAACATGTAATTAATATACTATATAAAAATAATATAATATAATAAATGTATAGGGATATGCATTGTTTCTTTCAAGAAATATGAAATGACAATAATATATTTTTATTCAAAAAATGTGAAATGACATTTATTATGAGTATTTTAATTTGACTTTAAAAGTACTTAGAGAACCACCATGGTTAACCATGAGACTTTACCCACCATTGAGAATGTGACAAGTAAGTACCTTTAACTCAAGCAATGCCACCTCAACCATTAGGGATGATGTCATCCCCTAAAATGTGGTTGGTTCTCATAAAGTGAATTTTGATTGTACATTTTCCTTAGGAGGCCCATTTTAGACCTCAAAATTCCCCTAATGACGTGTCCTCGGGATGGTTCAATAAAATTGTTTTGAAGCTGGTGCGAATCGAACAGCCGACCTCTGCACGTGCACACATCTTAATCGTTCTGCCTACCGCATATGACTTAACCAATATATAACTCCACGTATATTTATGGTTTTCTTGTTTAAATATTGGGGGAGCAGAGGGGCCAGCCACAAGGGCTAGCCCCTCCACATATGACCACGGTTCTAAAAACCGTGGGCCTAAAATGATAACCACCAACATTAAAATTCCTCGTGGCTGTAGTCACATGGACCGGCATTAAACCATGGCATCAAATGACATAAACTAGCAACAAACCTTAACCAACGGAAAGAGATGAGTTCGCATATCCGGCAGTTACATTTAAACTTGCAGTTACGGTTTCGATTGGGCGGTTAATCCGGCGGTTTTAGGAATGTAGTCACATGTCACGAGGTGACATTAAAACATTAACATGGTCGTCATGGTAAACACAAAAACCGAAGGAATTTTGTAGACCTGTCACATGGCGGAGATCCCACGATGGTCAGTTCAAACGGTTGTTGGAACCGTGCCAGCTACAGGATTTGCTCCACCATTATTTTAATTCAAACGGTTAAAACCGCGTAGTTAAAGGCGGAGTTTCAGCTTGTGACCACTCTGCCTAACCATTTCACTTCAAATCAAACATTTTTTCAACTGGAAGGAGTTAGAGCGTGCCCCTAAGTTTAGGGCATTTCATCAATTTAACTCCAATTAAGTGCCTGTCTCCATTTTTAGTGGAGCTATTCTTGCTGTCATTGGGAAAAATGCATAGGGAGGTCAATTTTCGACCAATTTTGGTGAAACAGGAGTCTACCTATACTAATTTGAGAATTCTGGAGCCATTGGTGCAGAGAAAACATCCATTAGAGGCCTATAAACACATGTAATTTACAATTTTGAGCATAATGACAAAGGGGTACATGCCATTGGGAGCTGGACCAGCAGATGTAGCCCAAGAGGGGTGAACTGCTTCATCATGCCTAATGTGTAAAACTTATGTGTGATGGTTTTTCTCTATTATACATTGTTTTTCAGTGTTTTTAAGGCTTATTTTCATGCTTAAAGTTCACTAATTCATCTATATTTCATTGTTAAAACTCTCATTCCTTGAGAAAACATATGGAGAAAAATTGTACATGTTTATATTACTGAAAGGACACTTAGCACTGTAGAACTAATACACTCCTTTCAGATCAGGTTGGTATCAGAGCCAAGTTTAATCTCTGGTGTTTTTTATGTGCAAATATTTGTAAACTGTTTGCAAGGGTTTTCATGCTTACTAGACTCAAGCTTAACATAGAAGGTAAATTGGTGGAACCTAGAGGTTCTCAAAGTGAGCCATAGCAAAGGAGGACAAGATTTCCACATTCTCCACCACCTAGCTCACCTCCAAATTAAGCAGAAGCAGCATCAAGCATGCCTCCAGGAGAAGAATAAATCCATGAAGAGATGGATCCCAAAGAGGAAGAAAGAGTGTACAGAAAAGCATTTCTTGACTTGACTGAAATGGTTAGAGTCCTTTATCAAGAAAGGAATGAGAAGCTAGAAGAAGAAAGGTCCAACCTTCACAAGGAAGGACAAGGATCATCAGGAGGCCACAATGATGAAGATAAATCAAAGAAGGGTAATGGAGGAAATGGAGACAGTGGAAAGTCACCATCATCACCCTCATCTTCATCCTCATCATCCTCTACTTCATCTTCAGTACATCAGCCATACAAGTCAAATAACATGGGTAAAAGTCATTTTCTAAAACTTGATGTTAAGTTTGAATTGCCAATTTTTAATGGTGAATTTAATTCAGAAAAGCTAGATAATTGGAATAGGCAATTGGAAGTCTATTTGAGAATCCAAAATTTTCATGATGATGATACCAAAATCCAACTAGCTTCATTGAGGATGGAAGGTGCAGCACTTTTTTGGTGGGAAGCCAAGACAAAGGAGGAGATCAAGAAGCATGGTAAGATTATTTTATCATGGACTGATTTCATTTCTACAATAAAACAACAGTTTTATCCTTTAGTTCATATGCGGAAATCCATAATGAACTGGAAAAATTTTAAACAATTGAAAGGACAAAATGTACAAGGGTATACTCAAGAATTTAGGAGAAGAGATCTTTTATTAGGAGTAGATTTGAAGAGCCAAGACACTTTGCTCAAGTATATAGGAGGCTTACATACCTACCTAAGACATAGTATCCTCATGTTTAACTGTACAAGCCTAGATGAAGTTTGTGTACAAGCCACACATTTAGAGGCAAGGGGGAAACAAAACTTAGATGAGAATGGGGGAAATGAGTTTAAAGGTAATTGGAAGAAAAAGAGAAATGAAAATGTCAGAAAATAGAATGGAAACTTGTTTTTCAAACATTGTTATAAAACTATCCATGATGAAGACAATTGTTGGAAACTTCATCCAGAGTTGAAACCAAAAATTTTGAAGGCCAAAGAGAAATCCAAGGAGAAAGGAAAAATTGTTGCAATAGCTGAACAAGACTTAGGGTCAGATTCAGGATATGAAACAAAAGTCATAGCTATGGGACTAAATAACATAAGGGGAAAGAGATTTAAATTAAACCCAATTCTTGTATATCTAATTGTCACATACAAGCTCCAAATGAAGAAAAGAGAATTGAATTGTTTCATGTGAGGGTCATTTCTAAACATACCAAGGTTGACACATTGTTTGATAGTGGGTCACAAGAAAATTTAATCTTTGAAGACTTGGTCAAGAAACTTAAGCTTGGGACCATTCCACATCCAAAACCATATCCACTTGGTTGGATTTGTAAGGATGCAAATTTACAGGTTTCAAAGAAGTGCATGTTGCGCTTTGCAATAACTGCACATTTCATTGACACAGTTGAATTAGATGTTGTTCCGCTTGATATAACAGGTATGGTGTTGGGTATTCCTTACTTGTATGACCGGAAAACGATTTTCCCTCACCATGAGAACAAATACCATTTATTCAAATATGGCAAGGAGTATATTGTGAGAGCTCATCGTAAGAAACTAGACACTTCTTTAGTTAATGCAGGGCAAATGAAGAGACTAGTCAATGCAAGCCAAAACTTGACATTGATGATGATTAAACAAATAGAAGTTTTACATAATCCTTTTCAAAAAAATGTTGATGTATGTAATGAGTTGTTTCAGTTTGAAAGCAGGTGTCTTTGAAAGAAGATGACAAGCAGTTGCAGTAGTCAACATTGGTGTTGAACGGTGCTGAAAACAAGGTATCAGTGAAATAATTTGCAAAGGTCAAAGAGAAGACAAAGAAACTTAGCAAAGAAGGCACAGGATTCAGAAATTTTCCTTGCTAGTTTCTGAGAGGCATGGTACAATGGCAAAGAAACTTGGTCACGAATCAACACAAGTTCAAGGCAAATTCAGCAAAAAATCGCCATAAGGACATAATGCAAGGTGAGAGTAATTCCAAGTTTCCTTTGATTATAGACCAATGTAGAAACAATATTTTTACTACAAAGTTAGGTTGTTGTTTTTCAAGTTCAATAAATGTGCAACATGATAATGTCAAAAACAGCAATGGTTTGGTCGACAGAATCAAGGAAAGAAATTTGTTTCATGAAAAGCTCCAATTAATGAAATTAGGGAAATTTAGTGGATAAACATTGGAAGAGTGGGGATATAGTTTCCTCATCTTCATGTTCAATAATCCAAATGTATTTTGGGGTCCAAAAGCTTCCCAGTGGGGAGGTGTGATCAAGAGATCATGTGTTATGCTCAAAATTGAAATTGCTCGAAACAGGTCCAAACCTGAGCGACCAAAAAGGTCTCGTTGTTGTGATTCTGGCGCTACAAACGGTTTGAAAAACCGATGTCATATGAGGAAGATATCGTGTTCTCTCTGTTTTCCCAAACAGAAAAAAATTTGACTGGATGCCCAATCAGCATGCAAGTACAGTCAGCAGGTATATTCTGGGGAATATTCCATTTTCTCCAACCAGCCAGATCGTGCCATGTGGCATGATGTGGGTCATTTATCTTATGGTATGGAGATTGGTTTCTGGCCATTGGATTGGTTTGCACGTTTTTATTTAAGGTCGTCGAATGAGAGACACGTGGCAAGCCCGCAGGCCGCCACGTGTCCTCGGGATGGTTCAATAAAAATGTTTTGGAGTTGGAGGGAATCAAACAGCCGACCTCTGCATGCGCACATGTCTTAACCGTTCCGCCTACTGCATATGACTTAACCAATATAGAACTCCAGGTATATTTATGGTTTGTTCGTTTAAACGTTGGGGGAGCGGAGGTGCCAACCACGAGGGCCAGCCCCTCCACATATGGCCACGTTGCTAAAAATCGTGGGCCTAAAATGATAACCGCCAACATTAAAATTCCTCGTGGTTTCAGTCACATGGACCGGCGTTAAACCATGGCATCAAATGACATAAACCAGTAGAAAACCTTAACCGGCGGCAAGAGATGCGTTCACATGTCCGACGGTTACATTTAAACTTGCAGTTACGATTTCAATTGGGCGGTTAATCTGGTGGTTTCAGGAATGTAGTCACATGTCACGAGGTGACATTAAAACATTAACATGGCGGTCGTGGTAAACACAAACTCTGGCAGAATTTTGTAGACCTGTCACATGGTGGAGATCCCATGACGATCAGTTCAAACAGTTGTTGCAACCGTGCTAGCTACAGGTTCCGCTCCACCATTATTTTAATTCAAACGGTTAAAATTGTGTAGTTAAAGGTAGAGGGTCGGCTTGTGACCACTCCGCCTAACCATTTCACTTCAAATAAAATGATTTTTCGACTAGCGGGAGTTAGAGCGCGCCCCTAATTTTAGTGCATTTCATCAATTTAACTCTAGTTAAGTGCCTGTTTCCATTTTTAGTGGAGCTATTCTAGTTGTCATTGGGAAAAATGCATGGGGAGGTCAATTTTCGTCCAATTTTGGTGAAACAAGAGTCTACCTAGACTAATTTGAACATTCTGGAGCCATCGGTGCAAAGAAAACAGCCATTAGAGGCATGTAAACACATGTAATTTACAATTTTGAGCACAATGACAAAGAGGGACATGCCATTGGGAGTTGGACCAGCAAATGTAGCCCAGGAGGGGTGAACTTCTTCATCATGCCTACTGTGTAAAACTTATGCGTGATTGTTTTTCTCTGTTATACACTGTTGTTCAGTGTTTTTAAGGCTTATTTTCATGCTTAAAGTTCACTAATTCATCTATATTTCATGGTTAAAACTCTCATTCCTTAAGAAAACATATGGAGACAAATTTTAAATGTTTATGTTACTGAAAGGACACTTAGCACAGCAGAACTAATACACTCCTTTCAGATCAGAGAGGAAGTCACCGAAAATAATATCAAGCTTGAATATGTTGGCACAAAGGAACAAAATGTTGACATCTTTACCAAACCATTACCTCATGAAGCATTTGAGTATCTTCACCTAAAGCTTGGGATTCTCCCAAGTTCTCATTAGACTCTTTATCTTATCTAACTAAGTAAAAAAAAGGGAGTTGATGTGTGTACAGGTCCGCAGGATGACATTTGTCAGGGTGAGTTACCATTTTCCATTGATGATAAAGGCGGAGAGAATGTTGTAGGAAGATCTGCCATGATCGCAAGGGGAGTTCTTGTGTTGCCATCAATGCCAAAGGGGGGGATTGTTGATCAATGTTTGTCATTGATTTCAACCCAAGCAGCACCATGGGGCTACCCCAATATTGCATGGGAATTTTGACTTGAAAACTCACTCTATTCTGAATCAAATATATTTTGGATGGTTTCTACTTGTCGAGATGTTTATGTTGATATATTTCACGCCACGTAATTCTTAACAGTTTGAGAGATATTCGTTTTTGAAGTTAGTAACCCCAGTTAGTGCGCTAAAAAACCATGGGGTTGTGGCCGTAATATCCCAAAATGGGAATGCAGCAATACTTAAACACAATATAAGAACTACAGTAAGATAAAAAATAAATCTTAATATAACATTAGAATTTACAGAGAAGCTGAGCCATTTTATTAGATTGGAGAAGAATCAGTTACACAATGTACAAAATATGAGTAAATCTAGCTAAAAAGTTGGTCTAGAATCACTCAGAAAACATGTTGCAATAGGTACAACGTAACTGGAGATGCACTAAAGCAAATAATGTGTTGTCCCTTGAGTAGAATATGAACATATAGTTGCAAGATGAATAGTAAAATGCAAATATTCTCAAAACTGAAGCTCAGATGATGCCAAGATTCAAGATCTGGCCAATGTGATGGATTCCCAAGATAACTCAGAAAGGATTTTCCAGATCTGCAACTTTGGAAAATCACCTCCCTAGGATTTGATCCTTGATCTACTAGGAAATACAGATATGAAGCTAGATCTGTCAAAAATATGGCTGAAATTTGTTGCAAGATCAGATCTAAGCTTGAAGGGTTGATCCCTTCTTCAGATCTACAAGCTAGAAGCTCTAGATCTAGCTTCTCAATCCTCCAATAATGATTGTAGCTGCTGCAACACAACTGCCAACAAAAACTGCGATGTGAGGGAAAGAGAGTCCTTCTGCCTGTTGAAAAATGCTACAATAAACTCCAATCTGATGGTAATACTGATGGCAATGTGAGGGAATGATCCCTCACAATATTACTAGCTTAAATGCTAGTAACTTCCTTCCTCCTTTTGGATCTGCAAAATGGAAAGCGTAATTCATGAAGGAAATACTGCTGCTAGGAGGTCAATAAATTTTGGTCTGATGCCAGATCTGAAATGAATCTTTGGGAAGCTGATATTTAAGCCCAAGGTGATAGGAATAAACCTTCACCAGTTCTTCAGCTGAAGTACTAAAGACAACTTCCTCCTTCCAAACTAATCTTCAGAAATATGCAATTTCTGAATATGGATGTTCTGCAGAAAGTAGGAAAAGAGATGTGGCACTCAAAGCCTGATGTAGAATGAAGTAAAATACTCTTTCTAGAGCTGCTCTAAGAAAGAGGTGGGATTCTCGACAAGGAACACCCTATGCTAAACATCACTTGCAATCTCTGCTAAACAGCCTGAGAAAGCAATGGAATGTCACATGACAATTTCAGATCTGAAAATATGTTTACATCAAGAATAATCAGCATGCCCTCGTCCTTGAATTCATCTTCTTTAAATAATGTTTGAGCCTTCCCAAGCCTTGGCCCTCATCTAGATTGTGCAGTGCATGTGGACAATATCCTCCAAGTTTGACTGTGTTGTTTGACCAAATCAACCATCATTTCTAGGTGCAATGTACACCTTCTCCATCAAGTGTGCTTTGTTTGCACAACATCTTCCATCACTTTATCATGAATGTCCCATGATCTTTTGTTTAACATATTCAAGATCTTAGTTGACTGAATCAACCTTCTATTTGATCTCTTCAAGATCTTAGTTGACTGTGTCAACCTCCATGATCTATCTCATTAATGAGACAGGTTCTCCAATTTCATTCACATTAGTAGTTGTTCAACTACCTTATTATGTACATCTAGGATTAATTAATCCACATTCACACACACAAAAGTGGATATTTATTCATATTGAGGATTGCGGGTCCCTCCACCCTTTTATTTACTTAATTTATTAAGAAAATCAAGGACTCTAATATTCCAAATATGATGTGGAAATTTGGGAATATTACAATCCCCCCCCCCCCGAAAAAATTTTCTTGTCCTCAAGCAACTCCAAAAGTAAATGCAAGACCATCTATTCCCCTCCAAATGGCATCCACATAAGGAAGGCTTCCTCCACTTGTTGCAATGTGTTATGCATGTTTGGTTCCAAATTTGTCTTTTAAAAACATAAAGAATGACCTCCAGCTATATGGTTAGATGTCCTCCTTCCATCATTAAGTACCAAGTGACAACCATATGATGTCCAACATCATCATCAATACATGAGGTGCATAAAATAAGGTAGCTCTCTTCACAAAGGAAAAGCTCCATCACACAATACATCTCTCCATCCCATGTTTCATGAATTTGATTGAGCATTGATATGCTCTCCTATTTCACAACGCATGGATCAAAGAAATAGGAGCCTTTGGGCAGTGACAAGAATCTCCCAAGGGCAACCAATGTAACCAAGCTTGCTGGCCCATTTCATACATTTGCAAGTGGTCATGCAACCCCTTGCTTATCTTTCTCACCTATTCACCCCAATATGGAAGATGAGTGATGTGCTGCATAATCATGGTATCCTCCCTTTGTAGAATACCATCTTCCCCAAACTGATGAAGAACTTTGAACTTCATGAAACGGAAGTGCACCTCCAATGAGATCTCTTAATGAGACCTTCTTCTCATCCATGGCCTTCCAAAACCAATGAGGTCCTAGATCTGTTGTAGGTAGAAGTCTCTCTTTGAGCTGTGAGGTGTTCATTGAGAAAGTGTCATCAAGAAAGGAGAAAAGGTTTCTCATATATAGATGTCTACCATTTATCATCTTTACCTCCATTGCTTCATGAGTGAAGCTACCTTCAGAATTCTCCAAGAATGATGGGACCTTCTCATCTTCACAGCTACTAAGTGACAGCGTTGTAGATCTACATGATAATATATGTGTTGTCTCAAAGCAAGGCATTATACTGATCTCATAACCAGTTATTGTACACAGGATTATGCTCATCCCATTTTTTGAAACTCTACACTTCAACTCAAAGGGTTGAATGTAGCTCAACAATGATGAACTGGGATAGTTCTTAACCTCCTCCTTGATTAGATCAAGGGTCCTCTGCGTTGTGATATGTTGCTGCTTCAAATCAACACTATGTTCTAACCCTTGGTTATGCATTGGCCCTGATGGCATGTCCCCACAAGTTTCAATAAGATCTACTGAAACAATAGGTGATGAATGTGTATGCATACCTTGGATGAACTGATATGTGGGAACCTCTTGACAGAACACAATAGTTCCTCCAACCGGGACAATAGTGCCTCCAACTGCTAGTAAGAGTGATGGCTGCTCTTCTCTAAGTGTACCAGCGCTGGAATTATCCTCCTTCTCCTCATGCATCTCCTGAATCATGCATGGGACTCTATATTTTAAAATCTCAAGACTATCTTGCAAAGATGCAAGAGTCTCTTCTCCGGATTCAAGTACTTCTGCAGCTGGTGGTGAATGTAGTGACTTCTTGTCCAGAGTGACAAGATTGACATCCTCCTCCTTAGGAAATGTCACTTTGTGGCACATCTCTGGTTTTCTCCCATAAAATTCCTTCCTCAACTCATGAAAGAAATATGAATATTTATTCACCTTTGCATGCTCCATATGACCAAACCACCAATCATTGGCTTCATCTAAGAGATGAAGTGTTGCAATTTGAATAGCCTCTTCTTCAGCTATAGGATGTAGTATGAAAAATGCATCTAAATCTCTCCTCCAAGCCTTAACATTGCTTGAGGAGGATCCATCAAATGTAGGCAAATAGAATCTATTGTGCCTCTTCCTTCTATTGTTTCTATAGGATCCTCTTTCTTCTTTTATTTTGAAGAATTGTTGGAGAGTTAGTTTCTCCTTGAATGCTCTAGACCGTGTTTTTTACTCTTCAAGATATAGACTGAGAGTCTCATGAGTCTTAGGTTCATTCCTTCCTTCATTTCTACACCCTTCACCTTCTTCAAAGAAAGTGGGCATAGTGGATCTATGAGGAGATCTAGGATTCTCTGGTTTTCTTCTTTGCTAATAGGAAGTGCTTGGACCTTCCTCATCACATCTTCTTCTTGGATATTCTTTCTGCCTTTCCTCTTTCATTTGATAGACCTCCTTGGAGAGATCTACAGAAATGAATGGCGGGATTTTCTTCCTCCATGATAGATCTCATCTATCTTCTTCTTCTTTAGATGCAAAAGATGACGTGTCCACAAGCTGAGCCAAAGATCATGCTCCAATACCACTGTAATATCCCGAAATGGGAATACAGCAATACTTAAACACAATATAATACCTGCAGCAAGATAAACAATAAATCTTAAGATAACATCATAATTTATGGAGGAGTTGAGCCATTTTATTAGATTGGAGAAGAATCAGTTACACAATGTACAAAAATACGAGTAAATCTAGCCAAAAAGTTGGTCTAGAATCACTCAGAAAACATGTTGCAATATGTACAGCATAACTAGAGAGGCACTGGAGAAAATATTGCGTTGTCCTTTCAACAGAATATGAACATATAGTTGCAGGCTGAATAGGAAAATACAGATCTACTCAAAACTGAAGCTCAAATGATGCCAAGATTCAAGATCTGGCCAATGTGATGGATTCCCAAGATAACCCAGAAAGGATTTTCCAGTTCTACAACTTTGGAAAATCACCTCCCTAGGATTTGATCCTTGATTTGCTGGGAAATACAGATCTAAAGCTAGATATGTCAAAAATATGGCTGAAATGTGTTGCAAGATCAGATCTAAGCTTGAAGGGTTGATCCCTTCTTCAAATCTACAAGCTAGAAGCTCTAGATCTAACTTCTCAATCCTCCAATAATGATTGCAGCTGCTGCAACACAACTACCAATAGAAACTGCGTTGTGAGGGAAAGAGAGACCTTCTTCCTGTTGAAAATTTTTTTAATAAACTCCAGGCTGATGGTAATACCAATGGAAATGTGAGAGAATGATCCCTCACAGGATTACTAGCTGAAATGCTAGTAACTTCCTTCCTCCTTTTGGATCTGTAAAATGGACAATGTAATTCTTGAAGGAAATAATACTGCTAGGAGGTCAATAACTTTTGGCCTGATGCCAAATATGAAATGAAGCTTTGGGAAGTTGATCTTTAAGCCCAAGGTGATAGGAATAAACCTTCACCAGTTCTTTAGCTGAAGTACTGAAGACAACTTCCTCCTTCCAAACTGATCTTCAAAAATCTGCAATTTCTGAATATGGATGTTCTGCAGAAAGTAGGAAAAGAGATGTGGCACTCAAAGCCTAATGTAGAATGAAGTACAATACTCTTTCTAGAGCTTCTCTAAGAAAGCGTTGGGATTCTCAACCAGGAACACCCTGTGCTAAACAGCACTTGCAATCTCTGCTAAACAGCCTGAGAAATCAATGGAATGTCACATGACAATTCCAGATCTGAAAATATATTTACATCAAGAATAATCAGCATGCCCTCATCCTTGCCTTCATCTTCTTTAATTAATGTTTGAGCCTTCCCAAACCTTGGCCCTCATCTAGACTATGCAGTGCATGTGGACAAGATCCTCCAAGTTTGACTGTGTTGTTTGACCAAATCAACCATCATGTCTAGGTGCAATGTACACCTTCTCCATCAAGTGTGCTTTGTTTGCACAACATTTTCCATCAATTTATCATGAATGTCCCATGATATTTTGTTTGACATCTTCAAGATCTTAGTTAACTGAATCAACTTTCTATTTGATCTCTTCAAGATCTTAGTTGACTGTGTCAACCTCCATGATCTATCTCATTAATGAGACAGGTTCTCCAATTTCATTCACATTAGTAGTTGCTCAACTACCTTATTATGTAGAGCTAGGCTTAATTAATCCACATTCACACACACAAAAGTGGATATTTATTCATATTGAGAATTGTGGGTCCCTCCACCCTTTTATTTACTTAATTCATTAAGAAAATAAAGGACTCTAATATTCCAAATATGATGTGGAAATTTGGGAATATTACAGTGGCATGACACTAATCATTGGTTGTGGTCATTCAATATTCAGTAATTAATAATTTTTTAAACTACTAAAATCCCTCCAATGTTCACTTGTTGAAGACCCTCTCAACCTAAGTATTTATATAAATTGTGACCCTCATATCCTTCTGATGTGAGGATTTCGCTACTTAAAATAGGTCATCGTGGCAATATTACTATAAAAAAATGTATGCAAAGCTTCAGATGCTGGAAAAAAAACCCATTTTAGCTGAAATCCTGATGAAGCACATGACCAAATTTCAGATATTGTTTTGCTTTATTTTCGGAGATATGATTTGAGGAAGTTAGGGTTTTTGAAGGCTCTCAAATTTCATGTCAAACAGGTGACCTTGGGAAAATCGTCATAACTTTCTCTATGAGAATTGGGTTCAAATTTTGTAAAAATTGAAAGCAAGAGGACGGACTATAGTTTGATGGGCATCGTTTTTAGGACCAAAATTTGAAACAGTGACACGTGGCACTTCATACAAATTTGCTCTATTGAACCAGTCTATAATCAAGTCATTGTAGGAGATTGGGCATAACTATTTCTTGAAGAATCCAATATTTATCAGACCTACTGAGTTGGAAAGGGGACTCAGAGGGCTAGCACAGGGTGCAATTTCATACCTTGGAGATCTGAAATTACATAAATACATTAGGTTCAATTGTTGAAATTTGGTTACCGGAGGACAGGTGGTTCCCTAGGGCTTTGATCTTTGGCCTAGGGAAAAGTGTCCAAAAGAATTTAATTTTTCTCCTAAAGTGACTTTATAATTTTTATAAATTCAAATCTAATTTAAAAGTGACTTTAAGTGATAAAGTTACTAAAGTCTAATTTAAAAGTGACTTTAAGTGATAAAGTTACTAAAGTCTAATTTTAAAGTGACTTTAATAAAATCAATGTAAAATTAGAAAGGAAAAGTGACTTTGGAAATAAATGACTAAGTGGGTCTTTATTAAAGTGGGGTGAATTAAAAAATAGAAAGTGAGATTTAAATGAGCATTTAATCTCAGCCCTAGATCTCAATCTATTTCAGCCATTGGATTTAGGGATTCCCCAAAAGTCACTTAGGGTTAGGTTAAAGGAGGAAAATGTGGGAAAAGGTCATTCATTCTTTCATGAGCAGATTGAGAGAAGGAGGAGAGAGCTGGAGATTTTTTCTGAGCAGTGAGAAGAAGGAGGGCAGCAGCAGTGATATTCAGCAAATCCGTACAGCAAGAGCAGAGCACGAAGTTTGAGGCGAGAGGGCACGAATTTCGAGGGAGGAAAGACAACATTTAATGTTGCACGTTTTTTGAGGTCCGTACAGCAGTTTGAAGGCACGGTAATCGAGGTCCGTACAGCAGGAGAGAGAGGGTTGTTTTCTGAATCCGTACAGCAGAAAAATCAGCGCTAAAATCGAGGCTGTACAGCAGATTTAAGGCAGTTGTACAGCACGTTTTTCGAGGCAGCCATACAACAATTTTTGACAGGCCGTACAGCACATTTTTCGAGGCAGTCATACAACACAGATTTCAATGTTGTCCGTATAGCATTTAATGCTGGACTGTTTGCTGTAATTTCTCAGAGCTTTCAGAGAGTGCCACTGATATAGAGGTAGTACTCGGTGATGACAGAGTTGTTAGAGCAGTCGGTGTGGGAATACTGACATTTCAGAGGGAGTCTAAACCTCCCTTGAAGGTGTCAGATGTTCTTTATGTGCCAGGGATGAGGAAGAACCTCATATCCGTCTCAGCTTTGGAGGACAGAGGATATGAGATATTGTTCAGGGGTGGACAGGTGTTGATGTATCCCAGGGGCGCTCCAGCTGATTCAGCTAGAGTGATAGCTGTACGCCATGCAAAGGTGTACAAGTTTGCATTTCAGCCCCTTTTGGCATTGAGCAGTAGTACCGACAACAGAGCTAGCAGTTCTGAGCTGTGTGATATTTGGCACCGCAGGATGGGGCATATGTATCATGGAGCCTTGAGGACTTTGCGGGAGATCACTACAGGTGTGCCAGATTTCAGTACTGATCACTTTGATACTTGTAGAGGATGTGCGATGGGCAAGTTTTCCAAATCCCATTTTCCCAGCAATGACAGCAGAGCGACTGGGATACTTGATTTGATTCATTCCGATGTGAGCGGTCGAATGTCTCATGTTTCCTTGAGTGGATATGAGTACTATGTTTTATTCATTGATGATCACTCCAAGAGGACCTGGATTTATTTCTTGAAGACAAAGAGTGAGGTCTTCAAGCGGTTTCAGGAGTTCAGAGCTCTTGTGGAGACACAGACAGGTCGGAAGATCAAGTCCCTGAGGTCGGACAATGGAGGAGAGTACACCCTTGGAGATTTTGTTGACTATTGTGCGGAGGCAGGCATTAGGATGGAGTTCATTGTTCCTTAAAACCCCCAGCAGAACGGGGTTGCGGAGAGGAAGAACAGATCCATCGGAGGGGCTGCCAAAGCCATGTTACATGATCAGGGGTTACCATTGTTTTTGTGGGCAGAGGCCTGCAACACTGTTGTTTATTTGTAGAACAGGAGTCTGCATCGTGCCTTGGGGCATATGACTCCGGAGGAGGCTTTTTCTGGGAAGAAGCCTGATATTGGTCATCTTCGTATCTTTGGGTGTATCACATACTCCTACATACCCAAGGATAAGAGGACCAAACTAGAGCCCACCGCAGAGAAGGGTATCTTTGTGGGCTACAGTGAGACCTCAAAGGCCTTTTGGATTTACATTCCTGCACAGAGTAAAGTTTTTGTCAGGCGAGATGTGAAGTTCGAGGAGGATAGGGCCTTTAGGAGGTCACGGGAGTTAGAGTATCTGGATCAGCCAGACCCTCAGCAGCAGCTGAGTCAGTCACAGGGATCCAGTGGGCAGGGATCAGGAGGATCCGGAGGTACATCTATGATGATGTCAGGTCCGTCAGTGAGCAGTGGCTCACAGAGTCAGATGGGTGGTTCTTCGGGCAGCATGCAGAGCAGTCCACGGAGTAGTTCACTAGGGAGTCCACTGATGGACAGTTCACACGGTACTTCAGCATCTACAGGTTCAGGTGCAGGCAGGAGGACAACAGACAAACAGTCAGGAGTTCAGCCTCCTGATGACGATGAGGAGGAGGAGTTTCATTCTCCAGTAGGAGAAGTGTGCTCAGGGAAGAGGAAGCCCAAGTGGCTTCAGGACACCTTGAGAGAGGCCACATCTGTTGTTGGGCCTAAGAGGCCAGTTAGAGAGAGCAGACCACCTGAGAGGTTTTGTAGCTATATGGCAATGGCTACCAACATCCTTGACTCTGAGCCTTCTAGCTATGAGGAGGCAGCTAGCCAGCAGGTCTGGAGAGAGGCCATGCAGGAGGAGTATTCTTCTACCATGAAGAATGATGTTTGGGAGGTGGTGCCGAGGCCTGAGGGAAAATCCGTGGTTACTTCCAGATGGCTTTACAAGGTAAAGCATGCTGCAGATGGCAGCATTGAGAAATTCAAAGTGAGGTTTGTGGCTAGAGGGTTCTCCCAAGTAGAGGGAGTTGATTATGAGGAGACCTTCGCTCCCGTGGCTCGATATACTTCGATCCGCTCCATTATATCGATAGCAGCAGAGATGGGTTGGAAGATCCACCAGATGGATGTGAAGACCGCATTTCTCAATGGCTTCATACGGGAGGAGGTGTACATTGAGCAGCCACAGGGCTTTGAGGTGCATGGGAAGGAGTCCCATGTGTGCAGACTGAAGAAGGCCCTTTATGGCCTGAAGCAAGCTCCCCGAGCTTGGTACTCCAGGATAGATACTTACTTGCAGAAGATGGGTTTCACAAAGAGTGAGGCAGATCCGAACCTTTACTATATTGTGATAGGTGAGGAGCCTCTCATTCGGGTGTTGTATGTGGATGACTTAGTCATTACAGGTGCAGAGAGACTCATAGAGCACTGCAAGAGAGATCTTGCGGCGGAGTTTGAGATGAAGGACATCGGCTTGATGCATTACTTTTTGGGTTTGGCGGTGTGGCAGGAGGAGGGGAATTTCTTCCTGGGGCAGGGGAAGTATATTGTGGACATCCTTGGCAGATTCCACATGGAGGATATTAAACCCATGTCGACACCGATGATCACCAACTGGAAGAAGCTCCATGCTTAGGATTCCGAGTTGGTGGATCCCACATTGTATAGACAGCTGATTGGTTCCTTGATGTATTTGGTCAACACTAGGCCAGATATTTGTTTTGCAGTCAACACGATGAGTCAGTTTATGTGTGAGCCTAGGAAGGTTCACTGGGTGGCTACAAAACACATTTTGCGGTACTTGCAGGGGACAGTGGATTATGGTCTGGACTACAGGCAGGGGGATGGAGTGAGATTGGCAGGTTACACTGATTCTGATTGGGCAGGTTGTGCTTCTGATAGGAAGAGCACTTCAGGGTGTTATTTTGGGTTGGGTTCGGCAGTGGTGTCATGGTTCAGCCGAAAGCAGCAGTCAGTAGCATTGAGTTCAGCAGAAGCAGAGTATATGGCAGCCAGTCTAGCTAGTTGTGAGGCCATCTGGCTTCGCAAGATGTTGTTTGGCTTATTTGGTCAGCCGTTGAGACCTTCAATGATTTACTGTGATAATCAGAGTTGCATTAAACTCATGGAGAATCCAATATTTCATGACAGGTCAAAGCATATCGGGATCAAATATCATTTCATCAGAGACTATGTTCAGAAGGGAGCTGTGAAGCTTGAGTATATTCCCACTGATGAGCAGGTTGCGGATATTCTTACCAAAGCCTTACCACGGGGCAAGCATGTCTACTTCAGAGACAAGATGGGTGTGGTGAGGAACACCTTCCTCGGTAAGAGGGAGTGTTGAAATTTGGTTACGGGAGGACAGGTGGTTCCCTAAGGCTTTGATCTTTGGCCTAGGGAAAAGTGTCCAAAAGAATTTAATTTTTCTCCTAAAGTGACTTTATAAAGTTATAAAGTCAAATCTAATTTAAAAAGTGACTTTAAGTGATAAAGTTACTAAAGTGACTTTATAAAGTTATAAAGTCAAATCTAATTTAAAAGTGACTTTAAGTGATAAAGTTACTAAAGTCTAATTTTAAAGTGACTTTAATAAAGTCAATGTAAAATTAGAAAGGAAAAGTGACTTGGGAAATAAATGACTAAGTGGGTCTTTATTAAAGTGGGGTGAATTAAAAAATAGAAAGTGAGATTTAAATGAGCATTTAATCTCAGCCCTAGATCTCAATCTATTTCAGCCATTGGATTTAGGGATTCTCCAAAAGTCACTTAGGGTTAGGTTAAAGGAGGAAAAGGAGGGAAAAGGTCATTCATTCTTTCATGAGCAGATTGAGAGAAGGAGGAGGAGAGAGCTGGAGATTTTTCTGAGCAGTGAGAAGAAGGAGGGCAGCAACAGTGATATTCAGCAAATCCGTACAGCAAGAGAAGAGCACGAAGTTTGAGGCAAGAGGGCACGAATTTCGAGGGAGGAAAGACAGCATTTAATGCTGCACGTTTTTTGAGGTCCGTACAGCAGTTTGAAGGCACGGTAATCGAGGTACGTACAGAAGGAGAGAGAGGGATGTTTTCTAAATCCGTACAGCAGAAAAATCAGCGCTGAAATCGAGGTCGTACAGCAGATTTAAGACAGCTGTACAGCATGTTTTTCGAGGCAGTCGTACAACACAGATTTCAATGTTGTCCGTACAGCATTTAATGTTGGATTGTTTGCTGTAATTTCTGTTTTTTGTGGGCACGAAAACTGAGGTGGAGTTTTGGCACGATTTTCGAGATAAGTACAGTTTTGAGGTTGATGTAATTTTTGCTGTGTAAATTTTTGTCTCACTGTAAAAAGCATTTTTCAGAAAAATAAAGAGAAGCTTTCAGACTGGTTTTCCCCGAGAGTTGTAGGGGGTTTTTCCAGGGTCATGTTGACCAAAAATATCTGTGTTAAAATGTGTGAATGACTGTTTTAAGCTTGCTGATTTTTATTTCTGCATTTTCCAGCATTCTGTAAATTTTCCAGAATTTGAGTTTTCAACAAAAATTTATTTTCCAGTTTGTTGAATGTAAGGATATGGGAAAGGGCGTTTAACTATTTGGAGAAATAAGGTGAAACTGAAAACCGGGGTGGGAAAACAGGAAATTTCTACATCAATATCGAGCCTCTAGAAGGCAAGAAACAATATGCATTCAGGGAGCACTACAGTAAGGACAACACATCAACAGTCAAGGGTAAGTCTGTTAAAACAAGGTATGTATGATTAGTGTTTGAATTTTAATTTTAATATCATCTATGACATGTGTTTTTGGAAGAGAGTGTAATTATTTTGTATGTATGTTTGATTGGGTTTTTTTCATAAATGTTGAATGTATTTACATTTGAATTTTGAATATTTCTCTGACATATGGTTTGCAGGATGGTGTAAGTATTTTGTTTGTATATTGGTTTGGGTCTTGTTCATTAATGCATGTGCAAGAAGGAGGACACAATAGGACAACTCAGACACATACTATAAATACAATGCAACGCCAAAGTACCATTACTTGAAGCAAGCACAACAATACCTCAGCAACTTCTAGTGTTCAAAGAAGTAGTGTGAAGCCAAGTATCAGGTTGTGTCAAAAGTCAATATTGTAAAAATCATCATTGTAAAATTGTAAAAGAGTCGATCTTCCTAGAGTTGGAGAGGCATTGTTGAGAGGTATAATTGTCATTGTTGGATAATGTTATGGTTGGGTTGCAGGTCATATTGTGATTGTGTGATTGATATAGGTCAAGAAAATCATTGTCCACACCCTTGTCTTATTTATGATCATTATAGGGTGGCAGGGAGGTGCTAGGTTGGTGCATGAAGTCACCTACAGGTTGGAGGTTGTGAACAGTTCAGGGTGGTAGGTCGGTCCAGGATGTTAGGGCATCCATTCAGTTGACTACTAAAGAAACCAAGGCATTGGGGTGTCCTTCCAGTGGGAGCTGGAGAAGAAAGTTTTTCTATAATTATAGGAAGTTGCAACTTTCATTTCAGTTGGGGCTGAAGATTAAATAATTTATTATAAAATCATTCGGTGGTTTTTGACCTGGAGGGGGCTTTCCACCTAAAATTATTATGCCTATTATATTCTATTGTTTACATTTGTTACAGGATAAAAATCAAGAATAAATGAAGATTAAATAATGCTCTGAAAATATTTAAAAGTGCTAATTGATAAGAAATATTGATTCACCCCCCCCCCCCCTCCTCTCAATATTTCCAACAGCTAGAACCAGTTTTCTGCATCCACAGGGATAAAGGATTATGGCTTTAGGGCTCTTCCTTCTTATCAACTCTTCGCAGATCAGATCTATCAATACTATAGGTTTTGTTCAACACATTTGTTGAACTTACTACAGACTGTGTGTTCTTACTTAGTTATGCATTAAATAAATTAAATAACCATAAACAAGACTGTGTTATTTAATTACAGATCAAAACCCTTATTCAGCATAGATAGTCATAAACAGTAAACCAAAACAAACACATCAATATATCTCATATCTTCTCAATATTTCTTTCATTAATAAACAAATCTTTCTCAGACATTCATTTTCACCTTGCGCACACAGTTGCAGGGGTATGTGCATACAACTACAGACTTCATAAGCTCTTCATGCACACAGCTGCAAGAGCCTTTTCTCTAACCCAAAACACAGAATTTGACTCAAAATAATCTTACATCTGAATGCATTTCATAAACTTATACTTGACTTCCTATGACTTCTATCTAGACTCCTTATATAGATTTGACATTTACAATACCATGGTCCAAAACCATGGGTGGAGTCCAACGTTCACAAAATTTCCCATCCCATTACATAATAAGGGTCTTTGACCCACCCAAAGCCCCTATGAGTCGAAATAGACTTTGTGTTGCGCTCCTCGATCTTTGGAGTCTTTCCTTGCTGCTTTTTTCGAGGGGATTCCATCTCCAACAAAGATTCCGCAGCTAAAGTTCGCGGACAATGATTTCAATGACAGAGATAAAATCTATATTTCGCACCAGATAGATAGTTAAAACAAGTGAACTACCCTGAGAGTGGTGTGACAAGGTTATAACTGCAGCAGTGGGCTGCTGGATTGGTGCAGTCGGGATTGTTAAATATGTTGAATGTGCCGCACTTTAGAAGAAGCCCAAGAAGCACAGTGTGTGTGAGACAACTGCTCATGTTGGTGCACTATGGTTGCATGTGGATGGGGAAGAGGATACCTATTGACCCAATTCCCTACATTGGTGGTTTCATTAGCTACACAGTGGGCTAATGGGGTTCAGTACAACTAGGCCGCATATCTATGCCAAGAGTTTCCAGACGATTGTTGTGATGCTCATAAGAAAGGTTCTATGTTTCATTACGCATCATTAATTCTGATAATTGTGATGCTTATATGGAGAGAGCTAGAAGGTTCGCAGTTCCCTCCACTAGCCCCAAAAGTTTGTGAAGTAGCGAAATATAGTTTCATTAGCTACACAGTGTGTTATCACCCAAAAATTCTCAAAACATCATTATGTCAACTCTGTTTTTGGTCATGATTTCAAGTAGGTCTAAAAGTCATTTTAAGTCTTGGTAAAGGGTAGGTCATAGTTTCATAAGTTTTAGAGGTCATATTTCAAGTTCAAATAAAGTCTTTTAGGTCCATTCCATGATTAAAAAGTCATATTTTTCATTTAGGGGTCATTCCATTAGGTTTCGGGTTGAAATTCTGCAATTAGCCAAGAATCCACAGTTTCCTAGCACCTCTAGTTCAAAAATGAGAAAATTCGCTACGAAAGCGCTGCTACTTTCGTAGCGCACTACGAAACTATTGTAGAAGCTTTTTTAGTCATGAAGAAAAACTTTGTTTTCTGGTTTTAGTAGTCAACTTCCAAGGGGGTTTCGGGGCAACTGGAAAAGTTTTTTGGAATTATGAAAGAGTTTTGTCTTTATCAAATATCCAGCTACAATAACCTCTCTCACTTTTCTCACAAGTGTTACCAGTTGGGAGATACAAGTCTTTCTTTGAAGCCATATTTTCAGAAAACAGAGTTTTCCTGTTTTACACATGTTGTTCAAAGACAGTTTATGGACAGTAGGAGAGGTATTTAAAAAACCCAAGAGATTTTTTTGTTAAAGCCAGAATGTACTACAAAAGCCTCATTTAGTTTTGTAAAATACATTATAGATGAGGAGATACAAGCTTTGTCTCAACACCTATTTTTCAGATAAAAACAGTAAGGTAAAATGACCAATTCATAGATGAAAGATGAAGGTAAAATTTGATGAAGATTATGTTTGGGGGGTCATATTGCTATGTTTTTGAAATCATACCAACACCTTTAAAGTTTATACATCTTCAAGGTATGAATTTTGAAGACTGTTTTGAAAAATCAGCTTGCACAGCAGTTTCGTAGCGCACTACGAAACTGCTGAAGATGTCTTTTTGCATATTTTCATATAAGTTTTGGAAAGAAGGTTGATGATTTTTGGGTTTAAATTGGCTAGTGGAGGCATGGATATAATATTTGAAGGTTCAAATGAAGAAAACAGGAGAAAAAATGATTAAAAGGAAAGTTTTTACACTAACCTACAAATTGCGCTACGAAAATAGGCTACTTTTGTAGCGCAAACCTATTTTCTATTCTTTTACATCATTTCGGAGATGCATTTCTACACAGTTGGAAGATTAAAGATTTTAGAGCAATGCTTGGAAAATGTGACACATGTTAAACTGATTATTAATGATCAAAGTACTTAAAACTGATAAAGGAATCAAAGGGGTTGAAAAGCAGGAAAATATGTTCCTAGTTTTTAGGAAGACATTACTATCTACAGCAGGGTTACTTCAAGTCAAAGATGATCATCCAAATTCGAATTCATGGGAATGCAAGTGGCATAAGATGTAATAAATATTAGATAAGGTTGTTAGGAGGTTATTAAAGAGTTTTATTCCTATTTGGAATAGGAATTCTCATTAGGGTTATAGCTATCATTTTGTAATTAATAGCATGTTTCTAGATTAGGAAAGGTGTCAAAGCATGGGAATTTGAATTCTCTAGTGGAGGATGAAAGAATCCTATAGTGTAAATTTTCTATAGAGAGCATGAGGTCGAATTCTACAATGGTTGGGAATTTTCATTAGCAATTGACTGTGTTATTGTAGTTGATTGTGTCTTTTTCAACTTAATACAGAGATCTATTTTAACAACTCAAGATTCATAAGGAGTTAATGTGTATCATATTTCTATGGCCTTCCTCATTATCTATTTGCAGTAGTATTTGTATGTGTTACTTAGAATTCATTTAACAATGCTCTAACTTCCTTCACATTCAAATAGACTGTGTTTTTCACTGTGTTATCGTTTTATTTATTAACCTAGACTCCAAGTGCCTTGACTTCCATGCTAAACAGATTATGATGTTTTGTTGAAGAATATCTTGACTCCATGGCCCAATGAGTGTTTGCTAATCTTTGATTCGACCAGTTATACATTTTTATCATTTTTATTCTTATATTTAGCCATCTAATCATTAATCAAAAATCTTAAACCTATTGAGAGAGCCCTCTCAGGTTGAGGAGGCTAAGCCTTAGCCAAAAGATTGGTTTGAAAGAGTTACTTAGAGTCTACTTGATGAGCAACCTATCAGGGTCAGATTTTGTGATAACATTTTGGTGCGTCTGCCGGGAGTCTGGAGATATACATCTCCCGAAAATTATGAAGCTGAACTCTTGAAGGTAGCAGGAGCTCAGAATCTGTTCGAGGCTGCAGAACTACCTTGGCGACTCCATTGTTGAAGAATTCAAAATTCATAGATTCATGGTGATTCCACTGGACTTATGAAGAACTCAGATGTTGCCATTCTTGTTTCAAGGTATGCATGTATAAATTTTTCAGTAATTCATGGTTTCCCAAATCATTTTCCCAAGGATACATATTTTTTAAGGAATGGTCCAAAATTCAATGGTGAAGAGTTGAGTTTGACTTTGAAGCATATATCAGATTTCTATGATTTTACTAAGCTTCTTAGAGTCAAACATGAAGATGTTTGCATTATGTTGTTCTATGATTCATTTCAAGGGAAGTGTAAACTGTGGATTGAAAGTTTTCCTGTCAGATCTATTAAGTGATTTGCAGAATTTTGGCTTGTGTTTTTGGAGGAATGGATAGACAGAACATAATTGGTGGAAAACTCTCCTTCAATTAAAGGTTTCAAACAATGGAATGATGATCATATTAATGAAGAAATAGATGAAAATTTTTCTTTGTCCTTGTCTTCTTATCTAAAATCATTTGAGTGCAAGACAGAAGATAAGATTAAATTTTTGGATGAAGTTGCTAAGAACATTAAGAAAGACATTGAAGGTTTACAAGGTCTAATTGAATCATATAGTCTTCATGATCATGATCATTCTTTTCAAAAGCTTTGTATGGTAGAACACAAAGAGATTGTGTTGCTTCCTTTCTCTTTTGAGATTGAGGAAGAATACATTGTTTTTGAAAATCAATTTGAAAAGCAGTTTGAGAGTACACAACTGAAGTCTTGCATCGTTGATCAAAACATGGATGAGTTGTCCAAAGCTGCAGAATGTCATGAGAAACATCAAAAATATCATGTCTTCTTTGACCCTATAGCTAAATACATGGAAGAGTTTTTTAGTCCAGTTTTACAGTTTCATTTTCATTATGAAGATCAGATACATTCTAAGTTACCTTGGTCATCAAAGTATCATGTCTACTTTGGGTTCAAGTGCAATCAAGAGGTTCAAGCATCAGATCAGATCAATGATTGGCTTCATTGGAAGTTTTATGTTGATTGAGTTAAAGTGGAGAGTTGCAGCTGATAGGGTAGGTAGGAGTGTGTGAATAAGCTCAAAAGTGAATGGGCATCTTTCAGTAGGTATGAATTTGGTTTTTCTGCAGTGACCATCATGCTTGAGCCCGAGGTGAAGGCCATTAGAGCTTGAGGAGGAGCTTGGAAAAATTTCAGAGTTTTATTCTAAAAAATGGATAGCAGCACTGGAACTACTGGTTCTTAGTGTACCACAGGGGCACACTATCCCAAGTGGAGCCACTGTTATCACCCAAAAATTCTCAAAACATCATTGTGTCAACTCTATTTTTGGTCATGATTTCAAGTAGGTCTAAAATTCATTTTAATTCTTGGTAAAGGGTAGGTCATAATTTCATAAGTTTTAAAGGTCATATTTCAAGTTCAAATAAAGTCTTTTAGGTCCATTCCATGATTAAAAAGTCATATTTTTCATTTAGGGGTCATTCCATTAGGTTTCGGGTTGAAATTCTGCAATTAGCCAAGAATCCATAGTTTTGTAGCGCCTCTAGTTCAAAATTGAGGAAATTCGCTACAAAAGCGCTGCTACTTTCATAGCGCGCTACGAAACTGCTATAGCAGCTTTTTCAGTCATGAAGAAAAACTTTGTTTTCTAGTTTTAGTAGTCAACTTCCAAGGGAGTTTCTGGGAAACTGGAAAAGTTTTTTAGAATTAAAAAATAGGTTTATCTTCATTAAATCCCCAGCTACAATACCCTCTCTCACTTTTCTCACAAGTGTTACCAGTTAGGAGATACAAGTCTTTATTTGAAGCCATATTTTCAGAAAATAGAGTTTTCCTGTTTTACACATGTTGTTCAAAGACAGTTTCTAGACAGTAGGAGAGGTATTTCAAAAAACCAATAGAGGTTTTTGTTCAAGACAAAATTTATTACAAAAGCGTCCTTCAATTTTTCAAAATAAATTATGGATGAGGAGATAAAAGTTCTTTCTCAACACCTATTTTTCAGATAAAAACAGTAAGGTAAAATGACCAATTCATAGATGAAAGATGAAGGTAAAATTTGATGAATATTATGTTTTGGGGGTCATATTGTTGTGTTTTTTAAATCATACCAACACCTTTAAAGTTTAAACATCTCCAAGGTACGAATTTTGAAGAATGTTTTGAAAAATCAGCTTGCACAGCAGTTTCGTAGCGCGCTACGAAACTGTTAAAGATGTCTTTTTGCATATTTTCATATAAGTTTTGGAGGGAAGGTTGATGAGTTTTGGGTTTAAATTGGCTAGTGGAGGCATGGATATAACAGGTGAAGGTTCAAATGAAGAAAACAAGAGAAAAAAATTTTAAAATGCAAGCTTTTACACTAACCTACAAATTGCGCTACGAAAACAGGCTACTTTCGTAGCGCAAACCTATTTTCTATTCTTTTACATCATTTCGGAGATGAATTTATAAACAGCTGGAAGATTAAAGGTTTTAGAGAAATGCTTGGCAAATTTGACACATGTGAAACTAATCTATTAATGACCAAAGTACTCAAAACTGATAAAGGAATCAAAGGGGTTGAAAAGCAGGAAAACATGTTTCCTAGTTTTTAGGAAAACATTACTATCTACAGCAGGGTTACTTCAAGTCAAATATGATCATCCATATTCAAATTCATGGGAATGCAGGTGGAATAAGATGTAATAAAGATTAAATAATTTTGTTAGGAGGTTATTAAAGATTTTTATTCCTATTTGGAATAGGACTGCTCATTAAGGTTATAGCTGTCATTTTGTAATTAATAGCATGTTTCTAGATTAGGAAAGGTGTCAAAGAATGGGAATTCGAATTCTCTAGTAGAGGATGAAAGAATCCTATATTGTAAATGTTCTATATAGAGCATGAGGTAGAATTCTACAATGGTTGGGAATTTTCATTAGCAATTGACTGTGTTATTGTAGTTGATTGTGTCTTTTTCAACTTAATACAGAGATCTGTTTTGACAACTCATGATTCATAAGGAGTTTATGTGTATCATATTTCTATGGCCTTCCTCATTATCTATTTGCAGTAGTATTTGTATGTGTTACTTAGAATTCATTTGACAATGCTCTAACTTCCTTCACATTCAAATAGACTGTGTTTTTCACTGTGTTATTGTTTTATTTATTAACCTAGACTCTAAGTGCCTTGACTTCCATGCTAAACAAATTATGATGTTTTGTTGAAGAATATCTTGACTCCATGGCCCAATGAGTGTTTGCTAATATTTGATTCAACGAGTTATACATTTTTATCCTTTTTATTCCTAGAGTTATCCATATAATCATTAATCAAAAATCTTAAACCTATCGAGAGAGCCCTCTGAGGTTGAGGAGGCTATGCCTCAGCCAAAAGATTGGTTTGAAATATTTACTCAGAGTCTACTTGATGAGCAGCCTATCAGGGTTAGATTTTGTGATAACACAGTGCGTTAATGGGGTTCAGTACAACTGGGCCACATATCTATGCCAAGAGTTTCTAGACGATTGTTGTGATGCTCATGAGAAAGGTACTATGTTTCATTACGCATGGTTAATTCTGATAATTGTGATGCTTGTATGGAGAGAGCTAGAAGGTTCGTAGTTCCCTCCATTATCCCCAGAAGTTTTTGAAGTAGCGAAATATGCGTCACTGTGGTATACCATTGATCTGGCACGAGCTTAAGATAAAAAAACATTTTTCATTTTATACTATATGGACTTACACATGTTGGTGAACCAACGCCCTCGCCTTTCACTGACCCTATATGAGCATTATAGCTCTTTCACGAATTTTAAGTTTGACTTCCATAAAATTTGCATATAGGCTCGAAGGGACACAAGGAAGACATAGAATCCCCTACCATGTTTAGTGACAGAAGACGATCTCCTTGAACATATATAACAGTGGCCCGCAGAGTGGATCATTGCGTTAGAGACCAAGACGAAGGATACTCCGATAGAGAAGGACACGACACAACACAGGGAAGTGAGTGGGAATGATAAGGATAAGCAAGAGTCATAACAACAGGAACCTCTTGGAGGTGATGAGCAGAGGATAGAGTCTGAAAGACGGAGACATACCCATCTGCCAAAAAGAAGAGGAAGGAACATGACGAAGCTACCACAAAAATAAAAAGGAAGAAAAAGGTAGAAAAGACAAGGGATTTGACGCCATTGGACATCACTGATGAGGACTTGGACTAGATAGGGGACATAATTCAAGAAGAAACAACACAATCATGGAACAATCTAGAGGATTTCCATGCCACACTTATAACAAGTGTCATAGAGTGCATTACAGAGTTGAAGATATTGGCACATATGGTCAGACAGACAGTGCAAGCATAATAGAATCTTAGTGATGAAATACCAGTAGAGCCTACACTTAGGGTGTGGAGAGTGTTGATACCTATCGGAGCCCTACAGTTTGACTCTTATGAGGCACAACAACTGGCCAAAGAGTGGAGGCACGTGAAGATGAACATTGCAACAGTTCCATTTCAGAGATTACATAAGCTGCATCAAGAGATCATAGATGAGCTGAAGCAACGCGAAAAAAAAAAACCTCGCGCTTAAAAATTCAGGTAGATAAAGAGTGAGCTTCCTTGAAGCAGAAGCTCGACCAGGTGATCTAGGAGAAGTATCAGGCAATACAGCAGCAGCAAAAGTTGAGGGTGGTGGTCAGAGAAACATGCCATGAGATTCCAAACATGGATGTCTGAGAAGAGGAATCAGTGGAGGACAAGGTTGCAAAGCTCGGCCTTGCAGTAAAAGGAAACAAGGATAATATTGTGGATGTGCAATTTACATATGAGATGAATATCAACGAACTACAAATAAAGCTACAACCAACCACGCCAGAGGAAGTTCGAGAGCAGAGGGGGGCCGACTGGAAGGTTGGAATGGCCGAATTCTCCAAAACAGTGGCAGGTTGTGGGAATATATTGGATGAGAGCTTATAGATTTAGAATTCAATTCAGGAATATCCAAATGCACAGAGACTACAAGAGATTATTTAGCAGAAGCAACAACAGTTGGAGGATATTCAGGCAATTGTTAGAACCTTACCAATCTCACAGAAGCTCGCAAAGATCAATGAGGGAAATTCCCTCCAGAAGAAGATAGAGGAGCTAAGGAAGGAAGAGCAGAATTTGACAAAAATAACTCATCCATGTCAGGATGGGGCTCTCTAATTGTCCCAAGTAGTGGATGAGAAGCTTCAAAATGTTCGGCAGAGAGAGGAAGCTGATATCACTCAAAAATTTTGAAAACATCATTGTGTCAACTATGTTTTTTATCATGGTCTCAAAATAGGTTTGAGAGTAATTTTAAGTTTTGGTAAAGGGTATTTCATAGTTTTTACAGTGGTCATCATTTAAGTTCAAATAAAGTTCTTTAGGTTCATTCCATGATCAAAGATTCATATTTTTCATTTAGAGGTCATTCCATTAGGTTTCGGGTTGAAATTCTGCAATTAGCCAAGAATCCACACTTTCGTAGCGTCTCTAGTTCAAAAATGAGCAAATGAGCTATGAAAGAGCTGCTAATTTCGTAGCGCAAAACGCAAAATTTACACTAAGTACGCTACGAAACTGTTGTAGCATCTTTTTCAGTCATGAAGAAAAACTCTGTTTTTTTGTTTTAGTAGTAAACTTCTAAGGGTGATTCTGGGAAACTACAAACACATTTTTGAAAAATGAAAGAGGTTTTTCTTCCTAAAATATTTAGCTACAGAAATGTCTCTCGGTTTCTTCAAATTCATTAGGATGTGAGATCCATTGATAAATTAAAATGCGCTACGAAACTGTTGTTACAAAATGTCCTGTACATGAATGTTTAGAAGTAAATTTCAAGATCAGTTTTTGGACACATGAAAAAGTATTTTGGACTTATGAAAGAGGTTTATCTTCACCACATCCCCAGCTACCAAAACCTCTTTCAGTTTCTTCAAAATTGTTATCAATTGGGAGATACAAGGCTTTATTTGAAGCCATATTTTCAGAAAACAGAGTTTTTCTGTTTTACACATGTTGTTCAAATACAGTTTCTGGACAGTAGGAGAGGTATTTAAAAAAAAAAAAAGAGGTTTTTGTTCAAGACAGAATGGCCTACAAAAGCCTCCTTAACTTTTGCAAAATACATTATGGATGAGGAGATACAAGCTCTGTCTCAACACCTATGTTTCAGATAAAAACAGTAAGGTAAAATGACCAATTCATAGATGAAAGATGAAGGTAAAGTTTGATGAAATTTAATTTGAAATGACTGCTGGAGGTGTGTTAATGACATATGAATAATTCCTTGGAGAAAACAGGTCAAAGGATTGATTGGAAAAAGATTTAAACACTACGCTACAAAACTGAGCTACTTTTGTAGTGCGGGTTTACCCTTAATCTTTTTTGCACCATTCAAATTATGGTTTCTGCACAGATGGAGGATAGAAGATCTATGGTAAATTTTTGGCCACATGACACTTGTACATATGATCTATTAATGATCAAAGTACTCAAAATATATAAAATCATCAAAGGAGCTAAAGACAGGAAAACATGCTTCCTAATTTTTAGGACAGTTTTTATCGTCAGCAGCAGGACCACATCAAAGTTGAAGGCAGCATCCAAATTCGACCTCATGGGATTGCAGGTGGAAAAGGATGAAATAAAGATTAGATAAGGTTGTTAGGAGGATATTTAAGAGTTTTAGTCCTATTAGAATTAGGACTTTTCGTAAGCATTATAACTGTCAATTTGTAATAGGACTCTATCATTAAGGGAATTTTGAGGTATGAAATGGGCCTCCTAAGGAAAATGTACAATCAAAATTCACTTTATGAAAACCAATCACATTTTAGGGTATGACATCATCCCTAATGGTTGAGGTGGCATTGCTTGAGTTAAATGTACTTACTTGTCACATTCTCAATGGTGGATAAAAACTCATGGTTAACCATGTTAGTGCTCTAAGTACTTTTAAAGTCAAAGTAAAATACTCATAATAAATGTCATTTCACACTTTTTGAATAAAAATATTTTATTTTCATTTCATATTTCTTGAAAGAAACAATGCATATCCCTATACATTTATTATATTATATTATATAGTATATTAATTACATGTTATTATGAAATTTAAATAATATAAATTTTAATTAATAGCATATAATATAACTAATAATTTATAAATTTATATTTATATTTTAATTTAATTTATTTAAGTATAAAGGATAAATGCATTAGTTGTTCAATGATAATGACTTTTTCTTGAAAATTTCATTCTTATTTATAGTCACATCAACACAATTTTTTTATTACTTTTATTTTGGTACAATGTTTGAATTGAATTTAACTATGGTTACATGGATTAAGGTGCAAAAAGTGAATTGAAAATTCATAAATATTATTTTATTGGTTTAGCTACTATTTTATTATTTCCTTAGGAGGCCCATTTTAGACCTCAAAATTCCCCTAATGGTTAGTTTTACAGCCGTGTTTGTAATAAATACCATGTTTTATGGTTAGAATAGGTGTCAAAGCATGGGAGTTCGAATTTTTTAGTGGAGAAGAAAGAATCATATATTGTAAATGTTCTATATAGAGCATGAGGTCGAATTCCACCAGGTTGGAAATTTCATTAGCAAAAGATTGTGTTTTGTATGTCACTGTTTTACAGCTTAATACAGAGTTTCTTCTTAGACAACTCAAGATTCATAAGGAGTTCCTGTGTGTTATTGTTTTGATGGCCTCCTTTCAATTCTTTTATTGCAGTGGTGTTTGATTATGATACTCAAAATTCATCAATGATGCTCTAACTTCCTTCATAATTGTGTTGACTGTGTGTTTCACTATTTTACATGTTTTATTCCATTGACTTGAACTCTAAATGCCTTGACTTCCATGCTAGGTAGATTGTGTTGATTTTTCTGAAGATTACCATGACTCCATAATGCCCAATGTATACATGCTGATGTTAGTTTCAACCTACAGGTTGGAAAATGTTATCTAAGCATACCACTTTGTAAAGCTTTGGATTGATTGATATATACAGTAACAATACCACTTTCCTTTCACCTGAGATTCTTAGTGTATTTCAATGAGTTTATGTCCTATCATTTGAAATGTTTTTCTTCCATAGTTTAATTTCTTATTACTCAGAATTCATGATTGTTCATACTCTGACTTCCTTTAAGTATTTAGCTATGGTGAAATCTCTTTCAATATTTTTGCTTTCAATACCTTGATGTCTCATTACTCAGAATTTGTGAGCTACATGCTCTGACTTCCTTTTAACCTCAAGTTATTGGGATTTTCTTGAATGTGTTATTCTTTCATTGAATTATATACAAGCCTCAGCTTCCACAAGGAGAGCCTTTGTCATCTTTATCCCTGTCACTGACTCCATAGCCCAATGGTAGCAAGCCTTCATCTTTTTAACCTACAAAGATACAAAACCAAGATATAATTCATAGATTTAGCCATCTATATTTATCATTAATCGATATCATTAACCCTTGAGAGAGCCCTCTCAGGCTGAGGAGGCTAAGCCTTAGCCAAAAGATTCATCTGAAACAGTTACACAAAGTCCACTTGATGAGCAGCCCATCAGTCCCGATTTTGTGATAACATTTTGGTGCGTCTACTGGGAGTCTGAAGATTATACTTTCTCGTGATTTCGAAGCTAAACTTCTAAAGGTAGCAGGAGCTCAGGAAGATTTTCGAGGCTGCACTTACCTTGGCGACTCCACACATCAAATAATCAAATTGGAAGGTGACTCCACTGCTTAAATATTAGTAGCTTGATGAAGTTTCAAGATGAGTTCCATTGCAAGAATAAATGTCAGGTATGCTCCTATGAATCGGTCTCATATCCCTGGCTTTCCAAATCCTATGCCAAAGGTTGAGTGGTTAGAGGATCTTCCAATATTTAAATATGAAAAGAAAGACAATGCTGCCCTTCATTTGGTTAGATTCCATATGCATATACACAGTCTTAAGGTTCATTTCCCTGAAGATTGTCTCATGAATATGTTTATGGCCACTTTAGAAGGAAAAGCATGGTCTTGGTATGAAAGCTTGCCAAATGGTTCATTATATTCTCTCGTTGATTTCCATGTTGCATTTTATGAGATGTATAAAGATCGTCATCCATCTTTGTTGCTGGTTAAAGACTGTTGTAAGCATTCTGTGAGTTTTATTAGATATTTAGAGAATTGTTATGAAGATGATGAGTTCATGGATGAAGAAATTTTAGAGGCCCTTCATGACAATACCTTTCATCACCAAGAATAACACCAAGAAGAAAGGATAATATCTCTCTTATATGAAAATGAAACTCAGCGGGAGTTTACTTATGAAAGTCATGTCACATCCTCTGAGTTTGAGGAAAATTTGGAGCAGGTTTGTCAATCCTTTGATCATCAGGAGTATGAGAATCATTTCAAACAGCAAGAGGAAATATTGGAAAATGCTTGCTACAATCCTAAGTACAGGAAAAAGTTGATTTTTCATGTCATTTCTTACATCAGCCTACATAAAATGATGATTACATTAATGAAGAAGTGGGTGAAAATTTTTCTTTAAAGATAAGATTCAGTTTTTGGATGAAGTTACTAGGAACATTGAAAAGGACATTGAAGTTTTAGAGGATAAAATTCAATCTTATAGGCTTCAAGATCAATATCAGTCTTTTCAAAAGCTTTCCATATTAGAACACAAAGAGAAGGTGTTGCTTCCTTTCTCTTTTGAGATTAAGGAAGAATACACTATTCTTGAAAATCAGTTTGATAGCACACAACTGAAGTCTTATGTGGTTGATCAAAGTATGGATGAGTTGTCCAAAGCTGCAGAATGTCATGAGAAGCATCAAACAGATCATGTCCTCTTTGATCCTATAGTTGACTACATGGAAAGGTTCTACAGTCTAGATTTCTAGTTATATTTTCATTATGAAGATCAGTTACATCTCATGTTGCCTTGGTCAATTCAGTATCATGTTTACTTTTGGTTCAAGCACATTCAAGAGATTTAAGTGTCAGATCAGATAATTGACTGGCTTCATTGGAAGTTTCATGTTCCTTGAGTTACAAATGGAGATTGCAGTTGATAGGGTAGGTAGGAGTGTGTGAATAAGCTCGAAGTTGACTGAGCATATTTTTAGTAGGTACAGATTTGGTTCTTCTACAGTGATCATCAAGCTTGAGCCCAAGGTGAAGGCCATTAGAGCTTGAGGAGGAGCTTGGAAAAATTTCAGAATTTTATTCTAAAGGATGGATAGCAGCACTGGAGCTATTGGTTCTTAGTGTAGCACAGGGGCACACTATCGCAAGTGGAGCCACTGTTATCACTCAAAAATTTTGAAAACATCATTGTGTCAACTCTGTTTTTGATCATGGTCTCAAAATAGGTTTGATAGTTATTTTAAGCTTTGGTAAAGGGTAGTTCATAGTTTTTATAGGTTTAATGGTCATCATTTAAGTTCAAATAAATTTCTTTAGGTTCATTCCATGATCAAAGATTCATATTTTTCATTTAGAGGTCATTCCATTAGGTTTCGGGTTGAAATTCTACAATTAGCCAAGAATATACACTTTCGTAGCACCTCTAGTTCAAAAATGAGGAAATGTGCTACGAAATCACTACTAATTTCGTAGCGCAAAACGCAAAATTTACACTAAGTGCGCTACGAAACTGCTGTAGCAGCTTTTTCAGTCATGAAGAAAAACTCTGTTTTCTGGTTTTAGTAGTCAACTTCTAAGAACTATTCTGGGAAACTGAAAACACATTTTTGAAAAATTAAAGAGGTTTTTCTTCCTAACATACCTAATTCCAAAAACCACTCACGATTTCTTCAAATTCATTAGGATGTGAGAGACATTTATAATTGAAAATGCGCTACGAAACTATTGTTACAAAATGTCCTGTACATGACTATTTAGCAGTAAATTTCAAGATCTTTTTATGGCCACATAAAAAATTATTTTTGAATTATGAAAGAGGTTTGTCTTCACCACGTCTCCAAATATAGAAACCTCTTTCAGTTTCTTCAAAATTGTTATCATTTGGGAGATACAAGGCTTTCTTTGAAGTCATATTTTCAGAAAACTGAGTTTTCATGTTTTACACATGTTGTTCAAAGACATTTTCTGGACAGTAGGAGAGGTATTTAAAAAAACCAAGAGAGGTTTTTGTTCAAGACAGAATGGCCTACAAACACCTCCTTAATTTTCGCAAAATACATTATGGATGAGGAGATAAAATCTCTGTCTCAACACCTATTTTTCAGATAAAAATAGTGAGGTAAAATGACCAATTCATAGATGAAAGGTGAAGGTAAAGTTTGATGAAATTTAATTTGAAATGAATGATGGAGGTGTGTTAATGACATATGAATAATTCCTTGAAGAAAACAGGTCAAATTATTGATTGGAAAAAGAGTTAAACATTGTGCTACAAAATTGAGCTACTTTTGTAGTGCAGGTTTACCCTTAATCTTTTTTGCACCATTCGAATTATAGTTTCTGTACAGATGGAGCATTGAAGATCTATGGTAAATTTTTGGCAACATGACACCTGTACATATGATCTATTAATGATCAAAGTACTCAAAATATATAAAAGCATCAAAGGAGCTAAAAGACAGGAAAACATGCTTCCTAATTTTTAGGACAGTTTTTATCATCAGCAGCAAGACCACATCAAAGTTGAAGGCAACATCTGAATTCGACCTCATGGGATTGCAGGTGGAAAAGGATGAAATAAAGATTAGATAAGGTTGTTAGGATGATATTTAAGAGTTTCAATCCTATTAGAATTAGGAATTTTCATAAGTATTATAACTGTCAATTTGTAATAGGACTCTATGTTAGTTTTACAGCTGTGTTTGTAATAAATACCATGGTTTATGGTTAGAATAGGTGTCAAAGCATGGGAATTCGAATTATTTAGTGGAGAAGAAATAATCCTATATTTTAAATGTTCTATATAGAGCATGAGGTCGAATTCCACCAGGTTGGACATTTCATTAGCAAAATACTGTGTTTTGTATGTCACTGTTTTACAGCTTAATACAGAGTTTCTTCTTAGACAACTCAAGATTCATGAGGAGTTCCTTTGTGTTATTGTTTTGATGGCATCCTTTCAATTCTTTTGTTGCAGTGGTGTTTTATTATGATACTCATAATTCATCAATGATGCTCTTACTTCCTTCATAATTGAGTTGACTGTGTGTTTCACTGTTTTACATGTTTTATTCCATTGACTTGAACTCTAAATGCCTTGACTTCCATGCTAGGTAGACTGTGTTGGATTTTCTGAATATTACCATGACTCCATAATTCCCAATTAACACATACTAATGTTAGTTTCAACCTACAGGTTGGAAAATGTTATCCAAGCATACCACTTTTTAAAGCTTTGGATTGACTGATATATACAGTAACAATACCACTTTCCTTTCACCTGAGATTCTTAGTGTATTTCAATGAGTTTATGTCCTATCATTTGAAATTTTTTTCTTCCATAGTTTAAGTTCTTATTACTCAGAATTAATCACTGTTCATGCTCTAACTTCCTTTAAGTATTTAGCTATGGTGAAATCTCTTTCAGTATTTTTGCTTTCAATACCTTGATGTCTCATTACTCATAATTCATGTGCTACATGCTCTGACTTCCTTTGAACCTCAAGTTATTGGGATTTTCCTGAATGTGTTATTCTTTCATTGAATTATATACAAGCCTTAGCTTCCACGAGGAGAGCCTTTGTCATCTTTATCCCTGTCACTGACTCCATAGCCCAATGGTAGCAAGCCTTCATCTTTTCAACCTACAAAGATACAAAACCAAGACATAATTCATAGAGTTAGCCATATATATTTATCATTAATCGATATCATTAACCCTTGAGAGATCCCTCTCAGGATGAGGAGGCTAAGCCTCAGCCAAAATATTGGTCTGAAACAGTTACACAAAGTCCACTTGATGAGCAACCCATCAGGCCTGATTTGGTGATAACAGAAGCAGTGATGCAGAAAGCTACAAGAACGACGATAGAAGTACTACTAGAGGAAGTGTGCAGCAAAGAGAAGCAGGTCACAGAAATTTTGTAGTAGTTCAACAACACCTATAATGGCATTGCAGAGAATATCAAAGTAAAATCGTCTGAGTGACTTAGGATGAGTCACATGTGGGTGTTGAAGGCCTGTTGGGCGCAACCCAAATTAGCCTACATTTTGGCAAAGACTCTATATTTTGTGGGGAGCAGTGTGCAGTGGAGCACACAACAGAGCGTATTTTGAGGAAGTAAATATATTGCGCCATGTTGTAAGGGATTTGGGTTGGGTTTTAGCCCCTATTTTTTGTAAAAGTGCATGATTTTGTAAGGGATCAATGATTTTGGGACCATAGTTGCTTGTTTAATGAGTCCATGGTATTGTAATGATGTAACCCGACAATGTGATAGTATATATAGGGAAAAATAATAAGAAGAGAATGATCAGAATGATAAGTTTTGATCCATATTTGAGTTATGGTTAAATTATTGTGATTTGTAATTTGGTAGCGAAGGAGAGGATTTGCAGCTGAGTGTGCAGATGCTTGGAGAAGAGTCTAAAGCTTAGTGCATAGACAACATACAGCTTAGTGTGCACGCCAAGAACTATTTCTTGTCCAATATTCATTATATTAACCAACCATTCTTGTGGACATATCCGTACACTAGGGTGAACCATGGTAATTTGGTGTTCTTATGTGATTGATGTGTATATTTTTTTATTATCTGTTATAGAGTTGCAGTTATTTCAGTTTAATTTTACTTCAGCACAGTGATGGTTTATGGTTTTATATGGCATGTTTAAGTGATTAATCTAATGTGTTGAAGTGATTTATAAGTGCTAAGAATAAGATAACATAATAATACCATATCTCCTAGTACCTCAAGTCTGTAGAAACCTGCTTCTGCATCCTCCCATAGTCAATTCAGGTCAGTCTGCGACCTTCTTACAGGTTGTTGCCGAAAGGGCCAATGATTAAGGGTTTTGTTGGTGCGTAGTATAGATCAAACCAGGGTCATCCCAAAAAGAGGCAACACCCTTCTTGTGGGTATAATTCCAACTGGAGTATACTCTGCAACAACCAAAGGTGGGGGAGATACTCAACATGTCAAAACAGGAAAGGATCACACACATCCCACGAGTGACAGATAGTGGAGAAACATCTAAAACCCTATTATCTAGAGTTCCCTCAACTCTAGGAGCCATTCATCTCAATTACACACCCTGGGAGCTGAAACAGGGGAGGAAGAGGTCGATCAGTGTCCTTGATCAATGATTCTCTCTATAAATCATCAACATATCACCACACTTGTATCTGGAAATAATAATGTCTCAATAGCAGTTGTCTCATGTTCATACATGGCATCAAATTAAATATCATGTTAGAACATAAATAATCATATAAATCACAAAAGGATACCATATTCATCCTCCCTCTCAAGAACATTCCCACCACAAGACTAAACTTGTCTCGTACAGTTGCATTGTCTCAATATATGAAAGTATCTCAATCCCAACTATATATGGTATTTTCTACCAATTAGATCCCACTCTTTTTTATCGCAATGTATTCATGACATATCCAAAAATATTCAGATGACTCTCTAAGGAGCTTCTTCATCCTGCCTCATAGCCATCCATGCTATTAACATCATACTCAACCTCGCTCGTGCTACAAACCTCTCATCCAAGATATCATGGCACATTTCATACTAAAGTAGCATCCAAATGTGCTCATCAATAATAATTAAAAATATCATTGGTACATTTTTAAAAGTAGTGTCTCAATCGACTAAGGTTATATGCACATCATATATATATATATATATATATATATATATGCAGAATATGGAGTGATGGTCGAAATGATTTATGAACCAAGGAAAATAACTCATATCACCACTGGGAAACCTGTCAAATCAAAAAAATAACAATATATGACATATCTCTTATGAATATGCCTAACCACATAACTCTGCACTAGGCATCAAATAATACATCAACCCATAGCATGGTCGTATCCATCTGTATAAAATATCATAGAAATGGATCTGCGGTATGGACGCAGCCATCTATATAGATAGGATCATGTATACAATCATGAATACTCAATAACTCCCCATGTCCTGGATAAAAAATCAGATGTAACCCAGGGTCTTCACCGTGATTTCAATCAACCCAATGTACAAATCTATCCATGTGAATGGTTGATCGCTGATGGTTTGTGTGTGATTACCAGAACAAATCAATCATGGATGGATCGACTAAATAATCAATCGTTATGGGAAGAGTCAAATAATTGAATTTGGTCTCTACCCTCAGGATTGACTAAAGGTTAGCCTGATTACAACATTGGGTTTAACACGGTTGATTCATTCATTCGAAGAAATAATAGATAAATATGTTGTTATTGGGTATCGTTCTAAGCTCTAAATATATTAATAAGTGGTTTCCAAGGTCGGTCTAACTTTCATACAAATTAGTTCTAAGTGGGTTGAATCAATAACTTTAGGATATTCTGGTGGGTGTTCCCCTCTGTTGTACTTTTAAGTACGTCTCTTGTTGCCCCGATTACTTGTACCTGGATTGTGGCATAAATCTCAGTATTAATGTAGTATAAATGTGAGTGGTTTAGTGTAGCTCAAATGGAATAAACTATCGGATAAGAATAGGTTATTTTGAAGGTTTATATCCTAGCCTCATGTCTATGCCAAAGCTATAATAATATTTTTTTTATTGGTTTAGGCTTGGCTAAATTGTGAAAGGTTTTTCTAGGTAATAAATAGGATCTTGGTCATCTGATTAATTGCTCTAGTTCGTCTGTTCGTGTTGAACATGGTAGAAACCACCTAATTACTGGTCAATTATGAAAATTGTTTACAAGCACGAGAGAAACCACGAATAATGATGATGGACCTCAAGGTACAACAGCACAATCTACAAGTGTGAATGAATGTGATGAATTCAAACACTTGCAGAATCATTCAATCGACGGCAAATTATGTGAACCTATCATTGAACACGAAGAAATTTCCATTCAGGCATGCAAGCTCCAAGGTACTGAAAATAAGATTCTAAACCACCTTCCCGGATAATGAGCTGAAGTACACGGGAAGTGTTTCGTCGAAGGAGGGCCATAATGATTCCCACATCATCAACACGAAACAATAGATATCTCAAGATAGAAGTGATTTTGGATTGTAACAGAGGAGGTCAGATAAGCAAAGGATGTTTGATAAACATGGCTTCTCTTTAATATATTAGCGACATGACTCCGGAGTGTGGAAACATTTAACTCAAATGGGATCAGAGGTCATGATGAAAAAAAATGATGATAGAATAGAAGGAAAATGGATTTCCCAAACCCGCGGAGGCAAAGTGACAAACGTAGGATGTCCCCAACCTGACACGAACTATAGATGAGTGTCATGTTAAAGAGCGAGAAGTTGGCCAAAATACACATAGGATGTTCTCTTTCAATTTTCCCCCATTATTGCTAACAAGTACCTCTTTATTTTTTATAGTTGGCGTGAAGAGGATAACATATGTTGAGTGTGTAAGTTCATTCTTCAAATGAATCCATCCTAGTAATTTTAATGAGCCCTAGGAAGGAGAAACTCAGTCTCATCATGGTCACAAGTCTTTCACCGTTTAAGCTTTAAAGAGTCCAAAGAATGGGTAACTCGGTAACTTTTCATGTTTAAGAAGTTTGAAAATAAACAAAAAGAAAACTCCATGTCCCTTTTCGTAAATCGTTTCTCGAATCCAAAAAGGTAGAAAACAATATCCGAGAGAACTTCTTAATAGAATTGGTGATTCCATTGGGAAGCTTAGCCTCTTAGCCTTCCTTTCTCGGACTGATCTTGGATTAGTTTGACCGATCACTGAAATCTAAGCTTGCTTAGGCCTTTTTTAGTTTGCATACAGTTTGATAGTCATTTCATTGTGTCTGGTCTGGTTTTAGCGTGAAACTCCTTTTTGTTTTTCCTTATATTTAGCGACCAACAGGTTATCTGTTTGCATAGTAGCGCTGCTAGCACTGTTCTATATAGCACAGCCGCATTGATTTGTCTTTCAGCACCCTTTTGCTTATCATAGAAGCATTGATCTTGGACCTAGGAAAGGTTAGGGTTTCTCCTTTGTTTTTCCAGTGTGTACTGGCCCCTAAAGAATGTTTGTAGAGTCTCAGTGACCTCCTGTCTATGTGTTTGACTTACTTGGCTTCTTTGAGTGAGTGTTTTTGTCTCTTTGACTTTTTTGCAATTTGGGAGTTTTTTCACCATTTCAAACACCTTTTTTCGTATTGCTTCTAACTTGGTTTGAAGTAGTTCGTCGTATGCATTGGTCATCATTGCATTTTTTATCTTACCTTCAACTTAGTGTCAAACATAAGATCACAAATTGTTTAATTCACGCATCTAGAAGAGTGTGTATTTTTCCAAATTCAAAAGGAATTAAAATTGATTTTATTTTTATTTTTTATTTGCCTTGACTTTATCGTTTTGAAAAAAGGGAGTGAAAATTATTTATTCGTCTATTTTTTAAATCGATTTTGATTTCTGTTCGATTGAAAGAAAAGTAAAAAGTGTTGTTTTTGCAACTCTTCATTCGTTTCATTCATGTTACTTTTGATTGCATTTCAAATTAAAAAGTAAAAAAAAGAGTATCATTTAATGCATCTTAGTGGAAAAGAGAAATGTTTTCATTTTTCAATCAGTTGCTTTTTTGGGAAAAGTGAATTTGATAGGAAAGAATTGTGTTCCGTGGTTTTGAACTAGATTAGGGGGGCATCATTATTTGTTTAATTAATTTCACTTTTGTTTGCATCTCTTCCCTAAATATTTTACACTTCATTGAAATCGAAAGATTTTATTTTTGCATTTAGCCTGCATCATAAGGATTCAGGTGACATCGATTTTGAGCTAAAAACTAAAACTTAACTCAAGATCAACATTAAAATTTACCCAATTTACCTTAAGGATAATTTGGAACTAAAGAGAAAATTTAGTGGTCTAGGCTAGAGATGTGTTTCAGCGTCGTAAAACATAGGAGTTGTCACTAACGGTCTGCGTTACAACCCGGGGATGATATCCCGTCCCACGTATGGAATTATATTGATGTATGATAAGCATATTTGGGGTGCTCTCATCAAACGGTTACGCATTAAACGACACTCCTATGGACTGGACTCCCACGTACCATCATGTATATTTGGGGAGACACCATTAGGTTGCAAGCCTACAATAGGTAACCAAGTCAGTTGCCTTGTAAACGTGATACACCGAACACAGCATTCGGGGAGATCGGATGTAGTATGTTCAGTCCTTGGTCATTTTTTTTATCACTTATCACCAAGGTGTGTATTACAGTTCACGAATACTTGGTAAACCTTTATTCCTAGTACACACTTTTTTATTTATTTTTTGTTAATTCTAAAAGTAACTGCCTATGAAAACATATTACCCATGCAGTTCTCCAGCCTCATTATTGCTTGGTAAATTGTGGATTTTTTATATTTTCACCTCTTCTTATTTAATCTTGTATTGAAATTTCATTGTGGTTGAATCATCAGATTCACCTCGTCCCTTCTTCGAAGGATCTCAAGAACCTCCTCCTGAGGTCCCCCAATTTCCAGTTTGACCCCTTGAATCTCAAGGTACCAAACTCGGGATTTTCATCAGTGTACAACCCATTTCATCTCGACCATTGTTAGCCACCTATAAAAATTTGTCATACCAAATGGTGGATAAATCTTTTTTAGCCTTCAAGAGATAGTTTCCTTTGAAAACCTATCATCTTTTGAAGTCTTATGATGTTCTTTTCTCTTTGAGTTAATCTTCACTACTGTTCCATTATTACTCCTAAGGTATCTGTTGTTTACCAAAAGAAAAATTGCTCATGAGGCTCCATTTTCCATCATTTTCACTCCTCCTTTCACTCGTAAAACAATTCCATTTTCATCCTTATTTCCTCCATAAAAATCCTCCATAAACCTACATCTAACCTTCTAAATCATCAAAACCCCCTTTTATAGCCTTTTATTCCCCCTTGTTTGGTTTTAAAATCCTCCCTTTAGCCTATCAGAACCCTCAGTTTGGCTTAAAAAACACTGTTTTTTGGCTTAAAAACCCTTTTCTGCACATAAAGGTCTTAAGCTCCAGAGGGCTTATTTCTTTTAGCACTCTACCTTCACATGACCCACAGCCCTGCAATCAGGCACTAAAGAGCTTAAAACCTCTTCCGGAACCTTATTTTCCTTTGTTTCTCATAAACCCGACGTTATGATTTGAAATAAATCTGGGTCATCGATCTCTACAGATTAACGGCCATCACCTCATCGCATCGCAAGTCCGCATGGGTCCTTCCTTTTCCGTGTCTTTCAAAGTTCCGATGCGATCCCTCAGAGAAAACCTCAGTCATTGATCCACCTTCATCCGACGTTCCGGATCTCATCACATCGCGCCCATCCATCATGTTGCCCTCCGCTGATGTGATCCCCGATTTAATCTAGACCGTCGATCATTCCTCTGATCCGACGGTCAGTACACCATCGCATCACAACTTTTCACTTTTCCTTTCCCTCCTCCAATGCTGATCCTCCGATTTAATCTCAGCCGTCGAATCCACAAGAACCGACGGCTAAGATTCAATCGCGCTCCACCCATAGCCCTCCACCATCGCACCCGCCAATTTAATCCTGACCGTTGATCTCTCTTAGATCGAACAGTCCGCGCTCAATCACATCGGCACATTTCATCGCCACCTTGCCCTTTCCTCCCACCGATGCGATTCTGCGATGAAATATCCACCGTTGATCTTCTTAGATCAACGGCCCTCGGGTCTCCTCATCTCCGTCCATCCAGCTTACGTTTCCTCCCTTTCAAAACTCTGCCCCGATATTAGATCTTAGCCGTCCATTTTATAGATCCAATGGCTAGGATCTATCCCGACCATTCAAAAACCCTGACAGACCCTCCTGCTACACGACAAAATGAACGTGGGCCCCGCTTACCTCTTAAACCCCGCAACTTCTCTATCGCGTGCGATCCGCACCGTTAGATCTGCTGCCCCTCATCTGACGGTCAAAATTGTGTTTCAAATTTTTTTTGCGCCTGTAGTTTAATCCCAAAAAAAAAATGCAAAATGGGAGGTATTAGGAGGGACAGGTGTCAGCAAGTGTATGGAATCGCGTTTTTTTTTTTGCAAAAATCTGAAACTGCCCCAACGCTGCGCAAGAACCATTCCAGTTTTCTGCCTTACCACTATTCTCCACAGCATTGACTTTTCAGTTTTTAATCTTGGTCGTTCATTATTTTAATCGAACGGCTTAAATTATCACGTGACCCCAAGACATTACCCCTCACCTCTGCTTCCAAAACATCTCACCAAGCAATCTTGAGCGTTCATTATTTTAATCGAACGGCTCTCTTTTAATTTCGCCCCTATTCGTCCGCCAGCCATTCTATTCTCCCAAATGACTTGATCGAAATATTTCGACCATTGGATATTCTAATCCAACGGCTCCGACTTAACTTCACTCCCAAACCGCCCAAAGCAGTCTTAACCTATTTTTCACGGGATTTTCTTAACTTTTGTTCTTTTTTTGCAGGTTATAAAGGTTTCTTCCATAGTTTTAAAATAATGCTAAGGCCAGGGATGACGATCCACAGGCCATTATTCACATAGAAAGGGGATCTACAAGGTTTAAAACTATGATTTTGCCCGTGCCTCATGAGCATTAGTGATGTCCTGAAACCTTCTGTGAACCTGCAACACAGCAAAACACCGTAAACATCAAGCAGACAAAGAGTATCAGTGTCACAGGATAATATCAGAGCAGAAGTGAATAATTAAAGATTTTGATCAGAGTTTAAAGGGATTAAGGCACAAACTCAAGAAATCAAAAGCCTAATCCGCAAATAAAGACAGTGTTAAAGAATGAAGACCAGAAATGAAGATCAAGGCCTAATTAGGCCTAAAAACATAGACCAAAGCAAATTAAAAGTGTTTTAAGGAAAAACAAGGAGATCTATCAGTCTGAAAGGCCTCCACTACCACATCAGATGCTAATTGAATCCTCTTCAGCTACCAAAGAACCACCTGCAGCCTCAAATAAATTAGATAGAGGCAGATTTATTGCCTAGTCAGTGATATTTTTGCCTAAAAACAGCCTGAGTTACTGCCAACCGACCTAAAAAATTTTAAAGTCAACAAAAAATGCCAAGCAACTTAATACTTAATAAAAACCAATTAATACAGATAAATATCAGAAAACTTCTCTATTGAGCCCCTCAAAGGCCGAGAAGCATTAACTTGTATTAATTGAGCCTAAAGATCTTTTCTCTCATCCCACCTCTTCATTTCTTCTATAAATACTTTTGTAAGAGATAACTTAGGGGTTGGTCTCTCGATATCTGTTGCATGTAAATAGTTTTCTGAAGCTATTGTAGCCCTGTTTGTAATTGAAGACACATAAGCTGAGATGAGAATTTTGAAGCTGTAGAGACCCACTGGACTTGATGATTGTAACTGGTTTGAACATCAAATACAAGCTGATTTATGGGATCCTGGTCTATGTTAATGGTGATGTGTTTCTTACTATAATTGTTACTTTTCTTTATGTTTCCATTATGTCCACTTTTCTCTAATAAAGAACAACAAATATAGAGCTAGGATTTACTCTTACAAGTACCCTACTCTCACTTATAAGCTTTATATTTATGTTTTCCTCCTTTCTGTATTTAGGAATGATTTAATACAGTCCAAGCAGTTAAGGAATGTTGGTGTTCCCACGTCTTACTGTCTAAACTTTAAACATTGTTCTTGAATGATATTTTCATTACATGCTAACTAGAGTTGGACTAGAAAAGTTTATGGTTTTCCCTGTCTTCTAGTTTTTCTCCAAAGGTTGTTTGAAACTTGCCCTTAAGAGTATGTTAAAAGCAGGCTAGTTTCAAAGGACTTACCTGATCTTAGACTACTTTTTGTGTTTATCATGAATTTTTTCCTTTTGAATACGCTGAAAGCAGGCTAAGTTAAAAGTATTTACTTGATCTTAAGCTATTCTAAGTGTTTTAAATGTTTTCTATCGAAATTGCATCAAAAGTAGGATAGTTTCAAAGTACTTACCTGATCTTAGATTACTTTTGTGTCTTTTCTTAAGTGCATGCCAAAAGCAGGATAGTTTCAAAGTACTTACTTGATCTTAGGCTGCTCTTTTTTCTTCATCTGTTTGATTTCCCTCACTCCATTTCTTATTGTTCCATTCCATAAAATCAACTTAAAGAGATCCCTTGACATAGATGACTTGCCACATGGACCACTCTTGAACCTTGTTGTTTCAATTAAATCCTCTTATGACTCCATAGCCCAATGGATTGAAGCTGCTCCTTGCCTATCTTATTAGCTGAACCATTCTTCCACTTATTTACACCTTCACCCTTCATTTAGACTTCCTTCACCTTCATCATACCCTTGCCCAACCAAAAAACCAAACAAAACCCTTGTTCTTAATAACTAGCCTAAAATCACATTCCAAAACCTTAAAAGATAAATCAATCTTTGCACTTATAGAGAGATCCCTCTATGGATCCAGGAGGGCTAGATCCTAGAATCCCAAAGTGGTTCATATGTAGGCTTTGCAGTTTGTATTTTCCAATCTTGAAAATTACAGAGACCTAACAACCATCACCTGACAATTCTCCTTGGATGACATCGGAAGACTCTAAGCTAGAAATCCCCGAACCATCTGTAAATTTTACAGTATTTCCTGTAAATCTGCTCTTTGATCCAATTGTGGTCTCGCTTCAACAGGCTTATAGTCCTTTTTATCAACATGGATTTCCCCTTCCTACTTCTCCAGTAACATCTCGCTCTATTGTCTGTCAGTTATTTCCTGGCGAAATGGCATCCAATGTTGATGATGTCTCGTTCATGAGTGCTCCTGAGAGTACTCCACAGGAAACCACTAGCACCTATATCCCGGAAACCTCCACATATGTATTTCACTCTAAAGGAAAAAATTTCGGCTCCACACCTCAGAATTCAAGCAGTGGGACCGAAATATCCTTTAGTCAAGTTGCATCTCCACTTCCACAAGGACATACCTCTTTAGAGAATCTTATTTCAGGAGTTTCCGACGCCACATATTTATTTTTGGATCCCGTTTGGTCAATGGGTATTCCCCCATCTTCCAGCCCATTCCTTTCGAATGTGGTTGCCACATATCAATCTGTTGTTCGACCTATGGCCACTATTGATAAAATGACTATTTCGATAGGATCCTCTACCCCCTTTTCCCCATCTACGATTACTGCAGTTCCACCATTGATTTGAAAATCTATGGTTTCGTCCGTGCATGGGGGGAAATCTAATCCTATTTATGTACCTCCCCTCTCGAGTGGGGGGCCACTGAACTGTGGACCCATTCCTAGGGAGGGAAAGCCTAATTCTAGTCTAAGTAGGACATGTGCTTCACAACCAACGAACACTGTCATAGGCTCCATTCCTTCGAATGGTCAACCTACTTCAACTGCATTAGTCTTTCACCAACCCCACACTCAGTATTTTCAGGTTGAGCAACCCCTTCAGCAACCGAACATACCATATTCGTATGTTTAGCATCCTAAAATCCTTCATCAGTATGTTCAATAGCCAAACGTGCAATATTAGTTTGTTCCTCAACCAATTGCCTCTCAGCAATATGTCCAAAAGTCCCAGCTTCCCGCAGGTGCTATTGTGACTAACCCTCACTTTGGTCCTTACACCCAAACTGTTCTAACTCTCCCTCAGGGCCAACTTGATACTCAAAAATAGTCACTTCCTAATGGTTAATACCACCAACCCCAGCCTCGGCCTCAATCTGGTGCTCAATATCAATAGATTATTCAGTACCAACAAGCCCAATTGGGACCTCGGGCTGGACCCTACATTCAGCAAGGACCACAGACTGGACCCCATGTTCAGCAAGGACCACAGGCTGGACCTCACCCTGGACTCTATATCCAGCAAGGTCTACAGCCTCAAATCCAGCAAGGGCTTTATCAACAGCCCTAGCAAGGTCCCTGTGTTCAGCAACAGTTGTAGCAAGGTCCTTACCAGCAATGGGGGAAATATACATATTAGGGATAAAATCTGCCCTATTAGGGGCAGAATCTGTATCAACCAGGTTGAAACCCATGACATTTTTCTCCTCATCATCCTCCCTTGCCATTTTTGGCTACATTGGAACTATCGAATCTCTCAAAGCTTACAAATGAACCCATCCAACATATGTTGCATTGGCCTCAAATTCCGACCAAAACCCCAGGAGATTGTCCTAAATTTGAATGAAAATATGGGGAATACCCCCAAACCCATGTCATGACATACCACTTATGGTGCTCTTCTAATTCTTGGGTCGACGATTCCATTCGTCTTCGTCTTTTCCAGCGTACTTTGACCAGTACTGTGGGCAAGTGGTATATTGAGCTCCCTCGAGGAATTTTATTTGATTTCAACTCTTTGGCTATGGCTTTCCTTACACACTTCAAATTACATGTTTGGTTTGAAACTGGAACCCACCTCCTCACCTCATTGAAGCAGTGAACTGCTACTCAAATTCTAGATCACATTCACGAATGGCGACGTCGTCATCGCCTCATAAAATTCGAGATCCTTGATCAGTTGTTAAGTGAATTGTTTAAGAAATCATTCGTTCCCATGATTTCTAAATATCTTGCCATGGGTGGATGTATCAAGGAAGAGGAAGTCATTTTCAGAGCCCAATACCTCAATTTGGTTTATTCCCAATCTAGAACTCTATACGAGCTCTTTCCTGACGCGCCGCAACCTTCCACTGATCTGACATCATCTTAGTCTCTTGCTACGCATCTGGTTGATGGTGTTATTGAGGCAGTGGCTCATGCTGAATTAGTGCACATAAAACTTCTTCTAAGTCTAAGTCCACTACTACCACTACACCCTACACTCCTTCTAGTAACCCAAAGAATCCTGGTAAAACCTTTGAGGTAAATGTTGTCCAATCTACCATAGCAGAAAAATCCTCGAAAGGTAAGAAAAAGGATAAAGGAAAATCCAAATCTGATAACCCTAAACAGGATTCGAAAAATTCATATGTCGATTCTTCTACGCGCAAGCCTAAATATCCTTGTTTAATATGTGATGACGATCATTACATCAATGATTTTCCTCAGCATGCCAAAGTTTCCCGTCTTCTGAAAGGCACCCCCGGGACAATGGTTGTCTTGAAAGAGCCTTTCCCTTCTTAGCAGATGCAAATGGTAGATCAATCTCAAACGTCTGAAAACTCTCAAGTTTTCATTGTTGTCATGGAACCTATCTCTATTACCATGAGATCAAAAGACTACCCCAATCCATCCAAGGCTCCTATGTAACCGGAAGTCACAGATCACTCTTCCTCCTCCATGCCTCTTACTTATGGTCCTGTCCATATTGAGAGACCGAGTAGTGAATCCATCATCTGACCACACCCAAAAGGTATTCTTCAGAAATCTTCCTATAATCTGAATGTGAGAGTTGTGCAACACTACAATATTGTAGAGGATATAGCTCAAGCACCTTCGACGATGTCAGCTTTGGAGGTCCTTCAGTCGTTTCCATCACAATGGAAGGCACTACTTTCCGCTATTAGAGGGGTTGATCCCATAGATTCTAATCTTATTACTTTTGATCTTGAGAACTTCCTTCCTCGCCTCCCATCTCAGGTGGCTATTCTAATTCAAGTTACCGTGATGGGAAAAACCATTCATAGGATTTTTTTTTATGAAGGCAATTCGACCTGCATCATGTCTATCGCATGTTGGCCATTGGATCTCCTTCGTTGAGTCAGTCCCCAAATGCCTTGGAAGGTTTCGACGGTAGAGGTTCTTGGCCGTATCGTATTCTCAAATCATTTCCCATCCTGTTGGAGGGGAAAATGATGAATTTAGAAGTCAAGGTGGTAGACGCTAACTTGAATTATAATCTCCTTCTTGGACGTAGTTTGACTCATTCCATGGTTTGCATGGTCTCCACACTTTTTTGTGTCCTCCGTTTTCCTCATCAAAGAAAAATCGTGAATGTCGATAATTTAGCTTTCTTTTCCAATGATTATTCAAAAAGTAACATCCCATATGTTGGGAATACCACTACCCCCTATGAGAACATCGGGTCAGTTCTATTCAAAGACTCGTCCCTTATGGGAATTTTTCCATTCCCGCCTATGAATTTCGCCACTATCAGTATGATATTGTATGGTCATGATCCATGGATTGTTCCCAATCTTAACCAGCTTGAAATTTTTGGTGATGTTATGATTTTGATCCCTGCTGAACAAATGTATCAGAGTATTCTCATGGCTTCTGAGGCTGCATCTGGAAGAAGCGACCGATTGGTTTCTTCTCTGGACACTTATGTGAAATCTCCCTGGTTTGGTTCATGGGAATCTGATGATCCCTTGAATCAGAATTTCCCCACCGATGAAAGTATCTTGGAGCTAATTTCTCTCGAAGAAACCCCATGGGATGATGGAAATCATCGTTCCTTGTTTCTCCCGACCCTAAGTGAAATCTCCTCCTGTCTGGAATCCCATGCTTCTTCTGTTCCGACTAACCCATTTGAGACTCTGATTTTGATTCATGAAGTTTTTTTTGAAGGGAACATGGGAAATATTACTCCAACCATTCCGATCGACATCTCTGTCAAACCATGGATTGTCGAGAATGTTCACATTGGTGCATCTTGTTCTCCAAACGAGATCAAGATTTACACTGAGCTTTTCTAGGAATTATGTGATGTCTTCGCGTGGTCATACTAAGATATGTCTGGCATTGATCCGAGTATTTTCATGCACGAAATCCCTAACTATCTGAATTCGAAGCCCATTCGCCAACAACTTCGTCCCGTGCACCCCAGAAAGGTTGTTGTCATAAATGGTGAAGTTGAAAATTTTCTCAACGTCGATTTTATTTATCCTATACCATTGACAGATTGGATTTCAAAAATTGTTCTCCTTACTAAGAAATAAGAGACCATCTGGGTTTGCATTGATTACTGTGATATCAATCGAGTGTTTCCTAAGGATAATTACCCCACTCCTTTTATCGACCAGATCATTGATGAATGTGTCGGGAGTGAGGATTTTTCCTTTATGGAAAGTTTTTCTATCTATAACCAGATTAACATTGCTCCAGCTGATCAGCACAAAACCGTGTTTATCTATCCATGGGGGACATTTTCCTACAAAACGATCCCTTTTGGCTTGAAGAATGTCAGGGCCACCTTCCATCGAGCTATGTCGTATGCTTGTCATGACATCAAGCACGTATTTCAGCCATATCTCGATGACCTTCCCGCTCATTCTACGAAACATCGAGATCACCTGAAACACCTTAGAGCCAAATTTCTTCATTGTCGACACTATAATATCAATTTTAACCCTCATAAGTGTGTCTTCTGTGTCGAATTAGGTCAACTCTTGGGTTTCGTGGTGTCCAAAGAAGGCATCCGCACCGATCCTCTTAAAGTCGAGGAAATCATCAATTTGCCTCCTCCCTCTTCTCTTCATCAATTGCAAATTTTGCAGGGGAAATCCAATTTCATTTATCGCTTCGTACAGAATGATGCTGAGCTTGCCAAAGGCTTTACTCGCTTATTGAAAAAGGGAATATCGTTTATATGGGACGAAATTTCCCAAAGCTCTTTCGAAATTTTGAAATGAGCCCTCATTAATGCTCCTCTACTGCATCCTCCCAATTATAACCGTGAACATTGCCTATATTTGGCCGCCGCAGATAGCACTATCGGTGTGGTGTTGGTTCAGGATGACTACGATGGTCAAGAGCATGTAGTGTACTACTTAAGCCACAATCTCTTTGATACTAGGACCCATTATGCTCACGTAGAGAAACTCGCGCTGGATGTTTTCTATGTTTTTTAGAGTTTTCATTATTACATTCTCATGTGCAAAAATTTGGTGATTTATGATTTCAACCCCATGACTTACATTCTCACACGTTATTTGTTTGGGGGAAAGTACTCTAAATGGATTGTCATCCTTTAGGATTTTGACTTATAATTCATTATTGTTAATTTTAATAAATCCCTGGTCTTTTCTGAGTTGATTTGTGTTCTTCCTACCGCGGTTGATCCCACTCCTCTTGAAGAGTCGATTCTAGATGAATCCCTCTTTCTCATGAGTACTCTTAATCAATGGTATGGAGACATAATTGTTTATCTTCGAACCTAAACGTTTCGGCCAGATCTATCGCACTCTGAGCAACGACGGATTCGCTACCAGTCCCAACCTTACCATATCGTTGGAGACACTCTATATCACACTGGTATTGACTTTGTCCTCCGCCGATGTTTGACTCTCGAGGAAGATGAGAAATTTCTCAATCACTGCCACTCTAGGGCCTGTGGTGGTCACATGTATGGTTATGCTACCACCCAAAAAATCCTTCGCGTAGGGTATTTTTGGTCATCTATCTTTAAAGACTGTATTTTTGCGGTATGAAAATGCCATGACTGCTAAATCTACTCTCAGAAAGAGTGTGCCCCACCCTCACCCTTGCACCCAATTGTGACTGTCGGACCCTTTGTGAAATGGGGCATAGATTTATGACCTGTAACCCTCACCCAATTGGGGGGCATGGTTATATTATCATTTTCATTGATTATTTCACTAAATGGGCTGAAGCGATGCCTACATACGATAATGAAGGTCTAACTGTGGTGCAATTCTTGTTCAATCATGTCATAGTTCGGTTCGGTGTCTTCAAATCGATTGTCACTGATCATGGCTCTCAATTTCAAAATCATATAATGACAGAGCTCACTACTCAATTGGGGTTACATCATGATAGCTCCAATCCTTATTATCCACAAGCTACTGGTCAGGTTAAAGTTGTCAACAAAGTTTTGGTGACCATGCTTCAGCGCACCATTGGGAAGCACAAAGGAGATTGGAATCTCATGATCTTCTCAGCTCTATGAGCTTACCTAACTTATGATAATACTTCCACTAGATTCACACCATTCTAATTTATGTATGGTCTAGAGGCCACACTCCCGATCGAGTGTGAAATTCCTTCTCTGAAGCTAGTTGTCGAACTACTTCCTAGTACTTAACCAAAAGAGGAACGTTTGTTTTACCTCAAGCGTCTCGATGAGACTTGAAGACTTGTTGCTTTAATCATTGAAGCACAAAAAATACGAGTTAAATCTCAATATGACAAATCCATCAACCCTCGCATTTTCTCCGAAGGTGACTTGGTCATGCTTTATAACCAAGCCCACGATAAGTTGGGAGTCGAAAAACTCAAGCCAATGAGGCACGGGCCCTATATCATTCAAAGAGTACTGGAAAGAGGAGCCTATGAGCTAGCAGATTACGAAAGAGGCCAATTGGATGAGCCTCGGAATGGGCTCTATCTGAAGAAATATTACGCTTAATCATGTGTGATACTTTGCAAATTAGTGTTTTATTCATTAGTGCTCTTTGATTGGATTTATGGTGTGATTGTTTGCTTTGCATACATGTTTTCCCTACTCACTTTGTGTTCCATTTGGTTTTCAGATGTCATCGGATCATTACGTCGTTTTTGTTTATGGCGCTTGCCATAGCACACAGAACCTGTCTTCCACAGCATGGGCACTCTTTGCCCCGAATGGAAAGTTGATTAACTTACAAGGTATTTGTTTGGGTCGAACAAATAAAAATATTGTCGAATATAGTGCAGTTATCGAGCTATTATCAGATGTTATTGATCTCAGAATTATAGATTTGGTTGTTAAATTAGACTCACAACTCGTTGTGTTATAGTTAAATGCCCATTATTCTGTGCAAAATCCTCAAATTTTGTGTATGTATTTGCGTGTTCGATTATTGGAAAGGCATTTTTATTTTATTACATATCAACATATTCCAAGACATTTAAACACATTAACAGATACATTAGCAAACCATGTACTAGATAGACATCTGCGCAACATGTAAAAAACCAACACATCATTATGATACACAAGTAGACGTAGAAACATGCATATATATATATATCGAGTATATCAATTTTCTACATCAAAATCTCAAAAATATGTGTTATGTGACAAAAATGGCTCTTTGAGCCTACATCAGTACAAAAATGTAAAAACAGGGCTACTATCCACCCACATGGTTTAGCAGCCCTCCATTGGCGCAGGCTACCCTCCTCGTGATCAGTGACATATCTAGAGGTCACTGAGGACCCATATCTGTAAAAACATCATAAGTTTACGTCTCAGAATACATGAAAAAATCATTCAAAAAGTAAAAATTGTTACAAAACAATTTTTACTTGCATCAGTCCATTGTGTGCCTGGCGGAATGGGTAGATCTGGATCTCCCGTAAAGTTTATGCTTGCATATGCAAAGTCCTCAACCATGATTATTTGACGATGCAGACAGCCAAAAAATGTTGTACGGAAATGCATATGTTGGACCCCTCCCTGACAGGGCATGATCTCATACCACCTCATCGATCTCGGGTCCCTCGGGACTGGATCATGGATCTCCAACTTCTGATACTGGAAAAATGGTACTCTCTCCAAGAAAAAGGTCACCAAAATGGACCCATACCCAAATTGTTTCAGTCGGCCTGTCTTGTACTTGGTCAATTGGCTCTTCATGTTGGCCAATAACCCCTCGCACCAGTTGAACATAGTTGGGTCCAGACGGTCCATCGTGTACTAGAATTGGGATTTCATTGCCTCATTCAATGCCTAGGATCCCGCCACTCGAGTCATGTAATGAAGGATTGTCCGCAAGGGAATGACTCTGATAGAGGATATATATATCGTCCCACTCTCACTCTTTTGATCCCCGGGACAGTGTCTTTGGATGAACATATTGGTACTCTCACGCCCTACGCGAGCTCCGGAGAGTTGGATTCTCTCCCCTCTCCTAAATAAGCCTGTGATGAAATATGTTGGAAATATTGAGAGGGGGGGTGAATCAGTATTCCTTTCAATTAGTATTATTATTAACCTTTCAAAGCATTAATTAATCTTCAATTATTATCAGTGTTCGTACAATGATAGCAGTAAACAAAAGGAACACAAATGCACACATTTTTTAAAGTGGAAACCCCCTCCGGGACAAAAACCACCTGAATGTTTTTCTAATAATTCTTTAATATTCAACTCTAATTGAAAATAAATCTCCAACTTCCTATAATCTAGAAAATCATTCTTCTCCAGCTCCCACTAGATGGACGCTCCAATGCCTGAGATTCTTCAGTAGTCAACTGAATGGATGCTCCAACACCCAATGAGCTATAACTCACCCTAGCACCACCCTACCACCCTGAAGTTTTCACAGGCTTCAGCATGTTGGTGACTTCATGCACTAGCCTAGCACCACCCTACCACCCTATAGAATAATGAAAGAATAATGGACTCTCATACCATGGAAAATGGTCCACTTTACAATGATATAAAATGATGTAGAATAAGAAGACACACTAGACCATAACCCCAATTATGACATAAATACCTAATGATGATCCTATACCTCCCGAAACTACCTCTTCAATTCTTGGCAGATTGACACTTGTACAAATTTTACAAAAAAAAATTTACAATGACTCAGTACAATGATACCTTTACAATGACTGTATGCAGTGCTGACCTCGTGAAGACTTCATGTGGTGAACTTCTTGTTATTGTTATGCACCTTGATTGTTGCTCTTGTCTTACTACCCTTTCTCAATATTTAGAACATTAGATCATGCATTTATTCTTATGTAAATGAATATATAATACATGCAAATATTCTTCAAGGAAATACCCATGACATGATAATAGCAAAACTTATCTCATCCTGCAGAGCATATGTCAATGCTAAACAACAAAAAAACAAATTAGAATACAAATAACCTAATGCAATTAAGAGATGAACATGCATATACAGAATATACTTATCTGGAGGTTACCTCTGCTACACCTTTCTTTGCTTTGTTGTCCTAGAAAGCCTGGTCCTTTGCAGCCCATGACAGCACATGCTCTAGCTTTTTCTTGCCTTCTAGGAGCTTGATGTTGAAACTGGTGTATCTCTGTTATTTCAGATCTCCAATATGTGATTTTTGGTTCTATCGTATTCCTCTGATTCTTCTTTCCAATTTCATAGGTTTGACCCAATTTGGATTATTCAAGACAAATTTATGCCCAATCTCTCACAATGACCTAATTATGAACTGATTCAGTAGAACGAACTTGTACGGTGTTCCACGTGTCACTTTTTCCTCATTTGGTTCTGAAATTGATAGACATAAAACTACAGCCCATGCACTATCCTCCACTTTTTACATAATTCCAATCCGATACTCAAAGAGAGAGTTATGACGATTTTCCCAAGGTCACCTCTTTGAGATGAATTTCAGGAGCCTGCAAAAACCCTAACTTCCACAGATCATATCTTCAAAAATATTGTGCACCATGATCTGAAATTTTTACACGAGCCTCTTAAGGATTTCGGCTTCACCTTCTTAAAAATTTTAGCTTCTTAACCTTCGTAGAAAAAAAATTATAGCGAAAATTCCATGATGACTTGTTTCAAGTAGCAAAATCCCTGCATGAGGAGGATATGAGGATCACAGTTTATATAAATGCTTAGGATGAGAGGGTCTTCAACAAGTGAACGTGGGAGGGATTTTAGAGCTTAAAAATATTATTAATTTATTTTTCAATGACCACAACCAATTATTAGTGTCATGCCACAACCCCATGGGGTTTTAGCCCACTAACCAGGGTTACTAACTTCAAACATGAATATCTCTCAAACCATGAAGAATTACGTGGCATGCCATATATCAACGGAAACATATCAAAAAGTATAAACCATATAAAATATCCTTGACTCGGAATATAGTAATTTGGTAGGTAAAAATTCTCATGCAAGATCAAGGTAGCCATTGGTGCTGCTTGGGTTGACATCAATGACAACCACTTATCAACAATCTCCTCCTTTGGAATTGATGGCAACACAAGTACTCCCCCTGCAATCATGACACCTCTTACTACAACATTATCTCCCCCTTTGACATCAATGGCAAATGGTAACTCCCCCTGACACAAAACCATCTTGCGGACATATACACATTTCCACTCCCTCTTATTTTCTGAAGAAGGAAAATCTAATGAGAACTTGGGAGAATCCCAATCTTATGGTGAAGATATTCAAATGCTTCACGAGGTAAAGGTTTAGTGAAGATATCAGCGATTTGTTATTTTGTACCAACATATTCAAGTTTGATATTCTTTTTAGCAACTTTTTCTCTAACAAAATGATATTTGATCGAAATGTGTTTTGTTTTTTAATGCGTGACACGATTCTTGGAGATGCTGATGGCACTGGTGTTATCACAGAAGATGGGAATAGGCTCACTTCATTGTACTTGAAGATCTTGCAAATTTTGTCTCATCCAAAGGACTTGAGTACAAAAAGTTTTCGCTGCAATGTATTCTGCTTCCATTGTAGATAACAAGATTGAGGTTTGTTTTTTGCTCAACCATGATATGAGACAACCACCTAGATAGAATGTTGCTCCACTAGTACTCTTACGATCATCAACGCTTCCTGCCCAATCTGCATCTGTAAAGGCTTGAATAATGAGATTTTTACCCTTGGGATACCACAAGCCATGTTCTGTTGTGCCCTTTAGATATGAAGAATTCTTTTGACGGCAATAATATGTGATTCCTTTTGTGCTACTTGGAATATTGCTACTTGTCCAACTACTTGCATAACATCTGGCCGAGAGGTTGTTACATATAGAAGACTACCAATCATAGATATGTACAACCTCTGATCCACATCCTTAGATGAGTCATCTATTCTCAATTTGCAACATGTTACCATCGGAGTAAGGATGGGTTTGCAATCTTCCATTTTGAATTTCTTGAGCATTTCCTTGATGTACTTTACTTGACATATAAATATTCCTTTCTCTTGCTGAGATATTTGAAGCCCTAATAAGTATGTCAGTTCACCAAGTAAAGACATCTCTAACTCACTTTGCATCTTTGTAGCAAATTTCTTACTTAGTCTATCATCATTTCTATCAAATATTCTATCATCCACATACACCTCAACGATTGTTAAATTATCTTTATCTATTTGTACATAAATATTGCTATCAGCAGTACCTTTCTTGAACCCTTGTTGACATAGATATCCATCAATACGAGCATACCATGCTCTGGGAGCCTACTTGAGACCATATAGAGCCTTCTTTATCCTGTAATCATAGTCTTATTTTTCTGATAGTATAAAACCTTCAGGTTGTTCGATGTAAACTTCTTCCTCTAATTTGCCATTCGGAAATGCTGACTTAACATCCATTTGATAGACTTTGATTTTGCTTGAACATGCATCGGCGAGAAACATTTGGATGGCTTCCATTCTGGCAACTGGTGCAAATGTTTCATCGAAATCAATTCCTTCCACTTATGCATAGCCTTTGCAAACCAATTTTTCTTTGTTTCTCGTAACCTGTCCATCTTCATTCAATTTGTTCCTTAACACCCATTTAGTCCATATGAAATTTTTATCTTTTGGTCGTGGAACTAATTCCCAGGTGTTATTCTTCTTGATTTTATCCACTTCTTCATTCATAGCTGCTACCCAATGTTCATTCTGGCTGGCTTTCTCAAAACTACTAGGCTCAAAGGTTGCTAGAAAAGCAATGTGACCTTGTTGTGATGAACAGAGTTGTCGACCTTCATTTATGTCACCAATTATTTGATTTGATGGATGGTTCTTTTGAATCCATTATTTTGTTCTCTTTGGAGGAGCTTCTTGTTCTTGTTCTGGTATAACTTGATGATCATTATTTACTTCCTCCTGGTTGATAGTTTCTTCTTGTTCTAGAATTTTCTGTGTCTTTTTCAGCCTCTGTCTCAAATTTCAAAGATTCTAGATCCTCATCACCATTCGTTAGAACACCATCTTCATCAAATGTAACATTTATGCTCTCCACTATTTGTTTTCGTCTTATATTATAGCATTTAGACGCCTTTTTTTTGCGTGAGTAACCAACAAAGCATTAGGGGAATTTTGAGGTCTAAAATGGGCCTCATAAGGAAATAATAAAATAATAGCTAAACCAAGAAAATAATATTTATGAATTTGCAATTCACTTTTTGCACCAAAATCCATGTAACTATAGTTAAATTCAATTCAAAAGTTGTACCAAAATAAAAATAATAATAAAATTTGTATTGATGTGACTATAAATAAGAATGAGATTTTCAAGAAATAATCATTATCATTGCACAACTAATGCATTTTTCCTTTGTACTTAAATAACTTGAAATAAAATATAAATATAATTCATTAATTCTTAATTATAAAATATACTATTAATTAAAATTTATATTATTTAAATTATATAATAACATGTAATTAATATATTATATAAAAATAATATATTGTTTTATGTATGAATTTTATATTACATATTGAATTGATTTGATTTATAAATAAATATTTTAAAATATGCAAATATAATATTTATTGAAAAGTGTGCAAATACATGAAGATTGTGTAGGGATATGCATTGTTTCTTTAAAAAAATATGAAATGACAATAATAATATTTTATTCAAAAAGTGTGAAAGACATTTATTATGAGTAATTTACTTTATGACTTTAAACGTACTTAGAGCACTACCATGGTTAGCCATGAGTTTTTATCCACCATTGAGAATGTGACAAGTACCTTTAACTCAAGCAATGCCACATCAACTATTAGGGATGATGTCATCCCCTAAAATGTGATTGGTTCTCATAAAGTGAATTTTGATTGTACATTTTCCTTATGAGGCCCATTTTAGACATCAAAATTTCCCTAACGATACCTTCGTCAACACGTGATTCAAACTTACCCAACTTTTGATCTTCTATTTTGTATAACATTTTCTTCCAAAGATTCTGAAATATTTCACATTAGTCGGTTTTCCTTTCCATAATTTATATGGGGTCTTGTTGCAATTACTTATGAGAAGAATTCGGTTGATAATGAATATTGCCGTACCAATTGCTTGAACCCGGAATTTTTCATCAAATTTTGAGTCCTTCAACATTGTTCTACCTATTTCATGTATGGCTATGTTCTTTCTTTCAGCAACTCCATTTTGTTGAGGTGTTCGTGTTGTTGAAAATTGTCATTTTATTCCATTTTCGTCACAGTATTGCTGAAATAATTTGGAAGTAAATTCTCCGCCATTATCTAATCTTAGACATTTTATTTTCAAATCAGTTTCATTTTCGACCAACTCCTTGTAGATCTTAAAGCACTCAAATGCTTCAGATTTTTTCTTTAGGAAACTTACGGTTGTCATCCTGGTATAGTCATCTATCATTAACATGAAATATAATTCTCCATGTAAGCCTTTTGTTCTCGCAGGAACACATAGATCAGTATGTATCAATTCCAATGGATGTGATGAAAAGTGTTTTTTTTTTTTTTTTAATTCTACTTTTGTCTGCTTGTCGTGCCGACATGCCTCACATAGTGTGTTGGAAGGTTTTGAGATTTTAGGCATTTCTTGTACTGTTTCATTTTTGCATATCCTGACAAGATTGTCAAATTTTATGTGACCCATTCGTTTGTGCCATAACTAGATTTCATCTTCTTTAACTAGTAGACATGCTTTAGATGCTTCATCCAGAACATATATGTCATTTGGAGCTCAACTTGTTGTAGCCACAATTTTACCATACCTGCCTTTCTTGATTTCACATTTTGTGGAGTTGAATAGCATTGTGTGTCCTTGATCACACATTTGTCGAACACTAAGTAGATTGTTATTCATGTTTTCAACCAATAGAACATTCTTGGCTAGAACATCTTTGCTTTCGAGAGTGAAGATGCCTGATCCTATAAAATTTGAAGATCCATCATTTTCCAAAGGATACGGTTTCATCATTCTTCTTTTTCAAAGATACAAATTTCTTTCTATCTCCAGACATATGCATTGAGCAACCGCTATCAACATAGCACACATATTTGTTGTTTTGAGCCTTGAGAGCGAGAGCACAATTATCAGTCTTCTTCTTCTTCCATGTTTGTTCGTTCTCTAGCTTCGAAGATTATTCTAGAGGATTTCAAGTCTGCAGTCTCTGGCTATGTATCCAAAGTTTTGACATTTGTAACATTCCATATTATTTCTTAAATGTTCAAATCTATTGATGTTTCGTTAAGCCCTGGGAGGTTCATATTTGAAAGATCTCCTGGAATTGTATTGTTTCCTAGGGTACATGCGACATTATACAGCTTTATGACCAAATTTTCCAAATGAATAACAATAGCCATGAAAAATATGTTGGTACCTGGATGGAAATATTCGTCGAGGAATTGTCTTCCAAGGTTGTTCTTGCAAATCTTGTCCTATGAAGTCTACATGCATGTCAGATCTCACAGGTTCATTGAATTTTGTTGTAAACGGTCCTGCTTCTTCTTCTTTGTAACTGAGTCTAGTTCTATCGTTGTAAGATCGTTGATTTTTGATGAGTTCTTCCAATGCCCTTGAGTTGTTGGCATATTTTTGGACAGTTTTTCTCTTCTTCACTTCCTTATGCAGCTAGACTACTTCGACTTCTAATGCTTCCCTTTCTTGGTTGCTTTCTTCCAACTTCTTTCGAAGTGACTCTTCAATACATTTGTGTTCTTTAACTTCAATATTTAAACCTTGAACTTGTTCTAAAAGATTATTGGAACGGATCTTCTCAGCCTTGAGCTCTTTTATAAGCCTGATTGCCTCCTTAAAATATTCTTCTATGGTCAACCCTTATTCTTCATTGTTTGATACCTCTTGTTTATTATGCTTGGCCATAAACAATACTATCTCATTGGCTTCTTATTCGTTGTCATTGTCTTCATCGAAACTATCTTCTTTAGAGAGAAAGTTCCTTTTGAATCCTTTCTTTTTCCCTTGCTTGTTGAATTTCTTAAAGCCTTTCTTTCCTTTTGAGTTTCCATCACTTATGTTCGGACATTTTGCTGCGAAATTCCCAACTAATTTACCTTTTAATTTTCCCTTACTAATTTTTAGTTTTCTCGTAAAGTAGGCATATTCTCCATCTGAAAGACCTTCTTCATCATCTTCCTTTTCTTCACACTTTCACGTGCAAGTATTTTCCTTTGAATTTTGTTTGTGCTTATTGGTTTTCTTAGATGCAACAAACGCAGTTTCTAGATGCAAAGTACCCTCTTCTTCATCAAGTCTCATTTCATATGCTATGAGAACTCCATGTATTTCCTCTTTGTTGAGTTTGTCCAGATTTGCACTCTATTCTAAGACCGATACCTTTGGGTTCAATCTCCTTGGTAATGTTCTAAGAATATTTCGTATAGTATTCTTCTCATCAATAGGCTCTCCCAATCCTTCCAAAGTGTTGGTTATTTCATTAACGTGTTGGAAGTATGCAACGATGTTGTCGTTTTCTTTCATTCTGAGTTGCTCAAATTTTTCTCTGTAGATTTCAATATTTGCTTCTTTGACATTTGAGTCACCTACATATATATTCTCAAGCTTGTCCCATACATTTTTGGCGGTTTGACAACCCAACACCTTATGATAAGTAGATTCAATAAGTCCACAGATAATAATATTCTTCGCTTTTGCATCATGTACCAAATTCTTCTTACCATGTTCATCCGCGGTTGGTGTAAATCCATTTTGAACAGTGTCCCATACTTTGTAACCTTGCGCCAAGAGATAGACCTCCATTATTCCTTTCCATAGTGCATAATTAGTTTCATTGAATAGAGGTACACCATTCTTGGTATGCTCCATGACCTCCTTCCATCTATTAAACTGTTATTGAAGGAACCAAGCTCTGACACCAATAGTTGGAAATACTGAGAGGGGGGGTGAATCAGTATTCCTTTCAATCAGTATTATTATTAATCTTTCGGAGCATTAGTTAATCTTCAATTATTATCAGTGTTTTTACAATGATAGCAGTAAACAAAAGGAATAAAAATGCACACAGTTTTTAAGGTGGAAACCCCCTCCAGGACAAAAACCACTTGAATGCATTTCTAATAATTATTTAATATTCAACTCCAATTGAAAATAAAGCTCCAAATTCCTAGAATCTAGAAAATAATTATTCTTCATCTCCCACTGGATGGACGCTCCAACGCTCGATATTCTTCAGTAGTCAACTTAACGGATGACCCAAAACCCAATTAGATACAACTCACCCTAGCACCACCCTACCACCCTGAATTTTTCACACGCTTGAACCTGTTGGTGACTTCATGCACCAGCATAGCACCACCCTACCACCCTATAGAAGAATGAAAGAATAATGGACTCTCGTACCAGGGAAAATGGTCCACTTTACAATTATATAGAATGATGTAGAAGAAGAAGACACACTACACCATAACCCCAACTATGACACAAATACTTAATAATGATCCTAGACCTCCCGAAACTGCCTCTTCAATTCTTGGCAGAGAGACACTTGTACAAATTTTACAACGATTGAGTACAATGATACCTTTACAATGATTGTATGTAGTGCTACCCTCGTGAAGACTTCATGTGGTGAACTTCTTGTTGTTGTTCTGCACCTTGATTGATGTTATTGTCATGCTACCCTTTATCACTCTTCAGAACATTAGATCATTCATTGAGACTTATGTTTATGAATATATAATACTTGCAAAAAGCCTTCAAGGAAATACCCATGACATGATAATAGCAAAACTTACCTCATCCTGCAGAGCATATGTCAGTGCTAAACAAACAAACAAACAAAAATAAATTAGAATACAAAAAACCTAATGCAATTAAGATATGAACATACATATATAGAATATACTTCCCTAGAGCTTACCTCTGTTGCACCTTGCTCTTCTTTTTTGTCCTAGAAATTCTGGTCCTTTGTAGCCCTTGACAGCACAGGATCTAGATTTTTCCTGCCTTATAGGAGCTCGATATTGAATCTGGTGTATCTTTGTTATTTCAGATCCCCAATATGTGATTTCGATTTTGTAGTATTCCTCTAAGTCTTCTTTCCAATTCCACAGGTTTCACCCAATTTTGATTCTTCAACACAAATTTATGCCCAATCTCTCACAATGAGCTAATTATGGACTAATTCAGTAGAGCAAACTTGTACAGCGTGCCACGTATCAATGTTTCCTCATTCGATTCTGAAATTGATACATAGAATACTACAGCTCCTGCACTATCCTCCACTTTTTACATAATTCTAATCCTATACTCAAAGAGATATTTATGATGATTTTCCCAAGGTCACCTCTTTGAGATGAATTTCAGGAGCCTGCAAAAACATTAACTTCCACATATCATATCTCCGAAAATTTTGCGCACCATGATCTGAAATTTTTACACGAGCTTCCTCGGGATTTCAGCGTCACCTCATACAAATTTCAGCTTTTGAACCTTCGTATAAAAAAAATTATAGCGAAAAATCCATGACGACCTATTTCAAGTAGTGAAATACCTGCATGAGGAGGATATGAGGATCACAATTTATGTAAATGCTTAGGATGAGAGGGTCTTCAACAAGTGAACGTGGGAGGGATTTTAGGAGCTTAAATATATTAATAATTGATTATTCAATGACCACAACCAATTATTAGTGTCATGCCACAACCCCATGGGGTTTTAGCCCACTAACCAAGGTTACTAACTTCAAACATGAATCTCTCTCAAACCGTGAAGAAATACGTGGTGTGCCATATATCAACGGAAACATATCAAAAAGTATAAACCATCAAAAATGTCCTTGACTAGGAATATAGTAATTTTGTAGGTCAAAATTCCCATTCAAGATCAAGGTATCCCCTGGTGCTGCTTGGGTTGACATCAATGACAACCACTGATCAACAAAATAGATGTCCATGAAATCTAATTCTAGTTCTTGGTCCCTAATGATGAATATCTAAAGATTGATGTCCCACAGTCCAATCAAATACTAGAGAAGATCCAGCTAAGCTCTCAGCCTCGATGTCTGAAATAATTTCAATAATCTGCAATTGCGCAATGCATTTATGCAATTATGGTATTGAAGTGCTTGGTGGTCTTCCACCTCGTGGCCTCGTTCTTTCCATTCGATGACCATCTCTACTGAAATCACCTGCAAAAAATGTTCAAAATACATTTTAGGAGCTTTCATCAAAGTAGTGTTTGAGATCATCCATTGGAAATGGGTATATTTCTTGTTTCAAAATATTCCTCGCGGCCAACGTGACTGGCTGAATTAATTCAAAGTTGGTGGCGCATTGCCTTGACAGGCTAAGTGTGACTAACGCCTGTCTCATAGCTCGAACCCACGTTGGTCGCGGGATATTTTGAGGTTTGAAATCCTCCCCCCATATCTATATTTCTAAAGCTAAATGCTAAAATAATGGAATCAAAATGAAGAGGAATATTTGAGCTCTTACCTGCCGCTGACGGATCGTTGAATGGTGTCTTGGATCAGCCGCACCACTGATATGAAGTTTGAAGGGAAAATGGGTAAAATGCACTTCACCAATTTACTCAAAATAGAAAGGTGAAAATGAATTTACTTTTTGTCTATTTATATATTTTTGGAATATTTTCGCCATTATTTTATTATTTTTCCTCAATAACTGTGATTTTTTCCATTTTTTTTGCAGTAACAGGACCTTTACACTATTGGTGATTATTTTTTATCCACACGAGTTTTATTTTATCTCTTTTGTAAACATATGCGAAAAAGGAACTCCCCATCGGAGTTGCCAATATTGTTGTCAAGAAAAATCCCCTCTGTGGCAGAGGCGATTTCTCTAGCCTAGAGTGGGTCTAGTAACTTGGGATACCTTCTAATGCAAAGCTTTCTTAGCTAATATTCAAAATGTGATAAGAAAAGAGATACAAGTACCTTTTCCTGATGTTATGTTCAAACTCGTTGATGACGACCTTGATCCTCGATCCTTTTAGGCTCGCTCCTTGCTACTAGTGGCACACGAATACCTGCAGATGATCAAGAGGAAACAACAAACGTAATCCAATACATAATAATCATTTAACATTAGCTATCTAGCATATCAAGGAGTACCAGAATATTTGCATAAAATATTAGAAAAATATAGAAAGAAAACATCAGATGTTTTATTGATAAATATGAAAGGAAGAGCTTACAACCCATGCCTTCATGTTGGAGGTCTCCCTTTGGTGAAAATATGAGTCCTTCACCAAAGCTCTAAAGCATTCCTTCTCATGAACAACTTAGGTGTTATCACAGTTCAAGAATGTAAAGGGAACGAGAGTTCAGACTAGCCCAACAATGACAAGCTAGTAGTGGAAGGATGGGGACCAATTTATAGGAAGGGAGAAGAAGTTGAGAGCCCATGAAAGGAGGAAGGTCAACTTTTTAATGGATAAACCTCCATGGATGAGATCAATGCTCTAAAATCAGAGAACTCGACTCTATCACAACAACCAACTCGCCGCTTTGGAACTTCTAGAGGTTGAAGCTTCTCCTCCATTTGAGAAAACACTGCTAGAAAAGGATCAGCGTGGTTTTCCAATAAATAAGGGGGCTAGCAGCGCTAAGATAGAACTATCAATCTAACATCAGCACGAGCATGAAACAAGGAAACGCATTGACCCAGAAAACTAGGGTTTTGACAAAGTTCCTTTAGTAATCTTCCAAGGCAGTTTTCTGTGAGTCTTTAGGGAATGTCTTTACATATTTATTCATGGTGGAAACATAGCACAGGATATGTCACAGGGCACTTCAAGATCAGGGACGGGAAGTGATCATGGTAACAAATTACTGTGTAACACTCATATATGTACATATTTTGTTTCTAGGATTATATTATGGGTATTATAAAGGGGCGAGGGTTTCCTCTTGTAAAAAGAACTAATTTATTTTTATTTATTCTGATATATATATATATATATATTACCTTGTAATTTAAATTCTTTTAAAAATAAGCAAGAGAAAAAAAAAGAGAAACAGTTTCATAATTGTTCTAAAATTCATTTTTACAACAGATTATACGGTTTGGTCCAAAAGCATAAATAAAAGCCCGGAAATGAGATTTAAAGGGGGTTCGGAAGGAGTTCAACCCTCATGACTGGGTATTGTAATCAGGGAAATTATCTCTGAAATCTAAAGATTACATCACAGTTTGATTCTAGCTTTTGGGAAGTTTTAGTTATTGTTTTTCTCTTATGTTTCAACATTTATTTATGTCTTTTCTTCTCCTGGAGAGTGTAATATTCAGCTGGTGTTTCAGGGTAATTTTTAACGAATTTACTTCATTGTACTCATGGCAATTAATCTTGAACCTCATTCATATTTTCTCAGCCTTGCATTATTCTTCCTGTAGTAGTTTGAATTTATATTATTAAGTCCCTAATTTAAACATTGTTTACTATTTTTCTTCAAATCACTCTTTATTCTAACACTATGCAACCCTCAAAATCTATTTGGTCATTATGTTTTGGAAAGTTAGGGTTTTAGAACTAGAAGCTTTTCTTGCAAGCCCTCATGGCCTATATATTCCATCCATTGATTTTAATTATTTTTATCCAATTTGAAGATGTCTCGGGCACTGGTTCCCCACAACCAGGAACTATATTCCGAGAGTTACAACACAGGGTATGGATGCTAACGTGACAGTTTGTACACTGACATGGTTTGATGTCATCTGATGAATGGGAATTATTAACTAGTTAGGAGGGAGCCAATAAAAAGCCGACATTTGGGCCAATCACATGAGGACACGTGGTGCACTACTATTGGGTTGATCTTTTTGGAGTTGGGCCAATCACAGAGTGACATGTGGCCCAATCTCAGGGAAGCACATGGAACTCTAGATGGAAAAAAAAAATTGTTGAGTTGACCAACAAGCTCTGCAGGAATCGAACACACACCCTCTAGTTCATGAAACGTGCGCCCTACCAATGCGGTTCAAGTGGTGCTTGTTAATTAATGGGGAAACAATCATATTTAATATGTTTTGGCCTAGCGGTTGAGGTAACGGGTGATCCGACGGGCATGCCTGACCGACCTAACCCAAGGTTTCATGTGTGTTCACGGGACCATCGATGAAGTATTGGAGGGGTCAGAAGGATTAGAGGGGTCGGGTGCATGGTGTTACCACTCGTGCCCCTAGTCATATTATTATGAATGTGACTGAGAGCGGAGGATAAGGGTGGGGGCTACGCCTTATTTAAAACCAAAAAAAAAAAAATGTTTAATAAAAACACCACGTCAATAATGCCTATTATGACGGATCGAAACCAGGACCTCTGAGTTCCCATTAAAATGCGCCACCAACAGGCCAAAGGGTGAATTATTAGTTTTTTTGCAGAGCAGGAGGATTTTGTAGAGTAGTTTTGCAGTAAAATTTTAAAGGGGCATAAGTTATTCAATTCTTAACCTTTCTTACAAAAGATCCTAGATGGGGGTTTTTGAGTGTTCTACGCAGCATGGAGAAGTCATATTTTCAGTTTGAATGTTGTAAACTGATGTAATTAAAATTTGAGAATTTTAATGAAGTGGTCACCATTGGACCTTGGACCTGAAGACATAGCCCAAGATGGGTAAACTTCGTTATCAATTTCTTCTTGTTTTATGTTGAATTTTTGTCCTCTCATTTTTGTAAAATTTCTGCAAATTAACCTATGTCTGTGTCTGTGTACTTTTTAAATTTTGTTTTGTTGCCTAAAAATACATAAACTAACTTGAAAATTAGTTAATGATACCTTCACTTTAATTTTTAGATCAATTTGGTATCAGAGCATGGTTTTGTGAAGGTTAGACAAAATTTGCAAAGTGTTTGAATGCTTAAAAGGTTTAGATTTAGGAGAAGGAGCACTTGAAGAACCTAACCCCTAAGTTGGCTCAAGAATACCACATACTCCACAAGTTATGGCTCATGAAGAAGGAAAAGAACAATAATTTACATATGAGGATGAGAGAGATTTTAGAAAAGTTTTATTTGATATGACTGAGATGGTGAAAGTGTTGTATAATGAAAGAACAACACGGTTGCAAGGAGAAAGTTCTAATCAACCAAAAGGTGATGGTGGTGATGGGAGTAATCCTCCACCTCCTCTTCCTCCTTCACCTCCATCCTCACCTCTTTCTTCACATAGACATACTCCTCCTACATCTCTAAGAGGACACACTATGTCAAGTTTGAATTGCCAATGTATAATGGATAAGTAAATGTTAAAAAGTTGGATAATTGGGTTCGTCAAATTGAATTTTATTCCAGGATTCAAAAGATTGATGACGATGTCACAAAGATCCAACTTGCTTCTCTTCATTTGTAAGGTGCAACTCTTATCTAGTGGAAGGCCAAAACTAAAGAAGATTTAAATAAGTGCTTAAATCATCTCTTCTTGGAATGGTTTTATAGTTTCATTAAGGAGGAAATTTTATCCATTAGCTTATATGCAAAAAGAAATAATGGATTGGAAAAATTTTAGACAACCTAAAGGTGAGAGTGTCCAAAGTTACACTAAAGAATTTGGAAAAAGATCATTAATATTGGGTTTTGATTTGACCTCACAAGATACTCTCCTTAAATATATAGGTGGATTACATAGTTATTTGAGGCATACTATCCTTATGTTTAATCCCACCAATATATATGAAGTGTGTGTTCAGGATACTCATTTAGAATCAAGAGGCAATAATTTTCCTCAAGAGTCCAACAAGAAACCCTTTAAATCTAGAGACAAAGGGAAAGGGAAATATAAAGGAAAATGAAAGAAGAATGTTACAGTCAAGAAAGAGGGAGAGAAAATTACTTGCAAATATTGTTCAAAAGATGTCCATGATGAATACCATTGTTGGAAGTTACATCCAGAATTGAGACCATAGAAGTTTAATAACAATGGGAAACAAAATATTGTTGCTACAACTCAACAAAATCTAGGATATGATTCAGGTGATGAAATTAAAATCACCACCATGGGGATGAAAGGTATAGCTTCTAACGCAAGTACTAGTTCTTCTAGCAAGCCTATTGAATCTCAAAATGATAAAGAAAGAAGTGGGATTTTCCATATCAGGGTCATTAAAAGGCATATGAAGGTTGATGTATTGTTTGATAGTGGATCTCAAGTCAATATTATTTCGAAATAAATTGTCGAGAAACTTAATCTATAGACCACACCTCATGAAAAACATTACCCTTTGGGTTGGGTATGTGATGATGCCAAATTTCAGGTAACAAGAAAATGTAAACTTAAATTTTCCATCATTGTTAATTTTATAGATGAGGTTGAGCTTGTTTTTGTACCACTTGACATTTGTGGGATTTTCTTAAGGAGTCCATATTTATATGACCGGAAATACATATTCTAGTATCATATTTTCAAATATGGAATTGATTATATTGTTAGAGCACATCTGTTAAAATTAGACAACTAGGTCCAAACTCCATGTTGTGATGCTCAAATGAAGACACCAATATTTTTATTGGGTTTCTCTTTCGAAGAGGTGCAAGATTGATCGAAAGATAATCTTGATCTGATGAGCAGAACATTTATTTTGAATTTATTTTTAATACTTTCAAAATATGTGCAGGTCGGCCTTAAGGTTTTACACCCCCAGCAAATGTGTCACACACCCTCAATGATTAATATAAATAAAGTCAACATTGGAGGACATTTCAATCATCTCATCCTCACACATCATCTCTCCTCTTTTGATTGGTTCGAGCTCCTTGGAGGCAGTTTTCGGTTCACACGTTGGAAAGAAGGACGAAGAGAATTCTGCTGCAACTAGGGTTTCCATGCAGGTTTGACCAGCATTGACTTTGGTCAACGCATGGTCAAAAGGAGCTGAATTTTGGCATAGACTTCGATTTCTACAGTCCATACATTTTCGCACAAGAACCGAGGTCAAAGGTTGATCGTAGACTATGCTTCATTTACTTTGACTTGTTATTGTTCTTCGTTGACTTTCTGGGCAGCGTTAAATTTCTGGACAACTTTGACTTTTGGGTTGTGTTAACTTTGGTTGACTTGAATTTTATGACGGGGGTGATGTATCACACATACTAGGCTGGTTGAACAAGGAGACTTTTCTAGTTGAAGCATCCTACTGATCGTCGTAACGCACCAACACATATATATTTTTCTGGCTTGTCTTCTGTTGATCTACTGGTATGTTATATCAGCATTTTACTTTATGGTTTATGTGATTTTTGTCTTGTATTGAAGAGAAAGTAAAGTTGCATCAAGCATAGAACATCTACATAAATTTACATGGTATCAGAGCTGAGGTGAAGACAAAGTCCTAATTTGTAGCAATCACCGAAGAAGAAAATGGGTTCCACAAACTATGGCTTCAAGGAGGATGACAAATTGACTGGGAAGGATGACTTCCATGCTTGGAAGATGATATTGGATCTTAAATCAGAAAACCAAGATTTCATGGACTATGTGTAGGGTAAAATCCAAGAACCTCCATCCACTGCTACTGTTTCTTCCAAAACTAAGTACAAGAAGGGGGAGATCAAAGCAAAGTTGACGAACAGGGAATCCATTCATAAGAGTCTGGTGGCCTACATCTCTAAGCTAGGCACATCCAAAGAAATGTATGATAAGTTGTTCCTCATGTTCAAGGCCAACAATGCAAATCAAGTACTATTCTTCAATAATAAATTGAATAATCTGAGGAAAGGTAGGGATGAGTTTGTTCAATCATACTTTCTAAAGCTGATCGAGATCAGGAACAATCTATTGGTTATTGGGGAGACAATAGCTAATCAAGAGATGGTACTCACCGCACTTGGAGGGCTCCCATCTGAATGGCATGTGTTCAATACTACCATTCTAAATAATAATGTGATATGTGACTTAGACGAAGTACTATCGAGATGCGTTCAAGAAGATACAAGAATGAAGGAGTATGGAAATGAAGGAAATGATGCCTACACTGCTCATTCTAGAAAGAATAACTTTGGTGATCCAAAGGACAAAGGAAAATTAGGGGCCCAAGGAAAGAAGGGAAAGTGTTTCACTTGTCATAGGCCAGGTCACTATGCTAGAGAATGTCCTTTCAAGAAGGATTCTCCCGATGGTGATGGCAACAGCAACAACCGAAGGAATCAAGGAACAATAGGTTCAAGGGAAAGAGGAAGGCTCCCTCTGTTGGAAATGATAAACCTTTCAAAAGTTCAAGAAACTCCAGGTATGAGGAATCAAATGTTGTTGATAAAAGAAATGAATACATTCTTGTATATGCCCTCTTTGTTGCATCTCCACCCGACACTATGGATGTCTGGTTGATAGATAATGGTACCTAAGGGCACATCACTGGGTTCAAGGAAGCACTCTCTGATATGGTTGAGAAGGATAATAATCTAGAAATTATCTTTGGAGATAATGCCACATACCCTGTGAAAGGGACAAGGACTGTGACCCTCCACTTGTCTCAAGATCAAGTCCTCCGCTTGCAAGATGTAATCTATGTACCTAATTTGAAGAAGAACCTTGTGTCTATATCGGCCATGGAAGACAAAGGTTTAAATGTGGCATTCTTTGATGGAAAGGTGTGCATGTGGAAGAAGAGCTTCAAGGAAGCTATCACGATTGGGTTTAGAGTTGATACACTCTACCAGGTTGGAGGAAGTCCACTGGGAGCGATGACATGTGATACTACCCGACAGACTCAACTATGGCACCAAAGGTTTGGACACCTTCACTAAAAATCCCTTCCTGAAGAAAGGAAGTTTGGGATGGAGATGCCCAAGTTTTCAAATAATCATGAAGGTGTATGTCATGGTTGCGCCGAAGGAAAGCATACAAGGGGACCTTTCTCCTCAAGTGTCACAAATACATCTAATGTCTTGCAATTGATACATTATGATCTGTCTGGGATGCTTCTTGTGACATCCTTGGGATGATTTTATTATTATATGACGTTCATATATGACTTTTGGATATATTTCTTGAAGAAGAAGGATGAGGATTTCATGTGGTTCTGTACCTTCAAAGCCTTGCTGTAAGTGCTGGTAGGGAAGCTGGCATCAAGAGGGAGACCACAATGTTTGTGCGCTACAGGGAAACTTCTAAGGCCTATAGAGTCTATGTGTCTAGTCAAAGGGAAGAGGAGATATGCCCGATGTCACTTTTGACGAAGATACTTCCCTTAGGAAAGTATTCAATCTTCCGAGATCTGAGGAAGATCATGAAGCAAGGCCTGGAAATCAAGGAGAACCGAAGGATGAGACGATCCCTGATGTTGAAGGACCGATGGACCTGATTGATCCACCTCCTTCACTGGGGAAGATACCACCGTGGCTCAGGGACACTCTCGAGGATGTCGAGGGAAATATGGCCCCAAGGGGGACATTCCGTGAAATCAAGAAGCCGAGTAGATACCATGGGAATCTAGCAGCCATGAGTACTGTTGTACAATCTGAGCCTGGATCTTTTGAGGAAGTCGTAAAGCAGCAAGTCTGGAAGGATGCTATGCACGAAGAGTATGAGTCCATAATGAAGAATGATGTATGGGATGTGGTTCTAAGACTGGAGGACAAAGCAGTTGTCACCTCAAAATGACTCTACAATATCAAGCATGGATCTAATGGAAGTGCTGAAAAGTTCAAGGCAAGATTCGTTGCCCATGGCTTCTCTCAAAAAGAAGGCATAGACTATGATGACATATTTTCACCTGTGACCCGATATACCACCATTCAATCTATCATAGCCCTTGCTACTACGCAAGGATGGAGTCTTCATCAGATGGATGTAAATACCGTATTTCTACATGGTGCGATAAAGGAATAGGTGTATGTGGAGCAACCTCTGGGGCTCGAAGTCCAAGACCGGGACACCCATGTCTGCAGGTTGAATAAAACCCTCTATGGGCTGAGTCAAGCACCCAAAGCTTGGTATAAGAGGATAGATAGCTACCTGATGAAGTTGGGCTTCACTCGTAGTAATGTTGAACTAAACCTTTACTTCAAGGTTGACAGGGAGAAGACTCTCATTCTGGTGTTGTATGTGGATGACCTCTTCCTAATAGGTGTTGACCCTCTCATTCATCAGTGCAAGAGGGAGCTCGCTGCTGAGTTCGAGATGAAGGACCTAGGACTGATGCACTAAATCCTACTGAGTATCTTCAACCCGTAGGGGCCCTGATGTTCTTAGTGAACACCCGTTCGGACGTATGTTTTGCAGTGAACACTTTGAGTCAACACATGGTTGATCATAATATTCACTAGGTTGGTGCCAAGAAACTCTTGAGATATCTCTGTGGCACGATAGACCATGGGCTGAGATGCACTGTCGGGAGCATGACACTCCATGGATATATTGATGTCGATTGGGCTACCAGTGTGGTGGACTGCAAAAGCACATCTGGATGCTACTTCACACGTAGATCTGCTTCGGGCAAGAAACTTAAGTTGGTAGCCTTGAGCACCGCTGAGGCCAAATAAATTGCAACATGTATGGCCTGATGTGAAGTCACTTGGTTGCGAAAGCTCTTCAGTGAGTTGTTTGAGCATGTGCTAGATGCCACTGTTAAATTTTGTGATTACCTGAGGGGGATTCATTTTTCATAGAATCCTGTGTTCCACAAAAAATCCAAGCATGTTAATGACTGGTACCACTTTATCCAGGATATGGTACAGCGAGGTGCCGTGAGGCTTGATCATATAGGAACTGATGAGAAAGTCGCGGATATTCTCACAATTCCCTTGGGAAAGGTCATGTTCCTAACCTTTCGTGAGAATCTTGGAATCATGGAACGACCCTATTCTGAGGATCATGTTGGATTATGAGCTCTGGGAGCTCTGAGGGGGCCCTGGGGATAGTTCCTCGGAGCTATAAGTGCACATGGGGCTAGGCTTTCCAAACCTTGAGGTGCTTCTGCCCCTCCATTATGATGATTGATTTGGTTCGCCTCTCATGATCTGTGCCCCGTATGCATCCTACCCATTGAGTTTCGGACTCATGGGAAGTACCTTTCATTTGGCCAATGAGGTGGGAAAAGCTAAAGACTAGTAGCAGACTAGTAGTAGACTAGTAGCAAATACTGATGGACGCATCAGAGATTTTCGTACTCTCTATCTAGGATGACACATGTCCAACCACTTGATCTGGGTTCAATTCTAGTGAGGTTTTATACCTCCTACTAACTTCGGGTCAGATAAACCATCTTCGGGTTGGTATGTGACTCTTTGAGTCCATGTGAGCTTTTGGCCCTCCAACTGACTTCGGGTCAGATAAACCAACTTCGGGTTGGTATGTGACCCTTTGAGTCCATGTGAGGTTTCGGACCTCCAACTGACTTCGAGCTAGGTAAACCAACTTCGGGTTGGTATGAGACTCTTTGTGAGTCCTATATAGGTTTCGGACCTCTGGGCTAAATCTGTCAGCCGAGAATAATGTTTTTGTGACTGACCCACTTCTTTTCTAAAATAAAGAGGCTAGCAAAGCAAGTTATGGTGGGATGACGCACGATGTTTGAATTGCACAGGTGGATGGAGTTCTTCCTAGTTGAGAGGGAGTGTTAAAATTGGACAACTAGGTCCAAACTCCATGTTGTGATGCTAAGATGAGACACCAATATTTTTATTGGGTTCCTCTTTCAGAGAGGTGCAAGATTGATCTAAAGATCATCTTGATCCGATGAGCAGAACATTTATTTTGAATATAGTTTTAATACTTTAAAAATATGTGCAGGTCGGCCTTAAGGTTTTACACCCCCAGCAAATGTGTCACACGCACTCAGTGATTGATATAAATAAAGTCAACTTTGGAGGACATTTCAATCATCTCATTCTCACACATCATCTCTCCTCTTCTGATTGGTTCGAGCTCCTTGGAGGCAGTTCTCGGTTCACAAGTGGGAAAGAAGGACGAAGAGAATTCTGTTGCAGCTAGGGTTTCCACGCAGGTTTGACCAGCGTTGACTTTGGTCAACGCATGGTCAAAATGAGCTAAATTTTGGCATAGACTTCGATTTCTGCAGTCCGTACATTTTGGCACAAGAACCAAGGTCAAAGGTTGACTGTAGATTTTGCTGCATTGACTTTGACTTGTTGTTTTCCTGTGTTGACTCTCTAGGCAGCGTTGACTTTCTGGACAGCATTGACTTTTACTTTGGTTGACTTGGATTGTATGATGAGGGTGATGTGACACACATACTGGGCTAGCTGACCAATGAGACTTTGTTGGTTGAAGCATCCTGATGATCGTTGTAACGCACCAACACATATATATTTTTCTGGCTAGTCTTCTGTTGATCTAGTGGTATGTTCTATCAGCATTTTACTTTATGGTTTATGTGATTGTTGTCTTGTATTGAAGAGAAATTAAAGTTGCATCAAGCATAGAACATCTACATAAATTTACAACATCGAAAGAAGATGAATTTATCTCTTGTGAGTGAAGGCCAAATGAAAAGTATTGTAAATGCTAGTAAGAATTTTCTGTTGTTGATGATAAAAGCTAAAGATATTGTTGAATTTGAATCTTTCTCAGGATGTGATTCTAAACTCAAGAATTAATTAGTGGAAGTTTTTAATACTTATGATAAGATATTTCAGGACCGTGAAGGGTTACCTCCACAATGAGGAATCCAACATGAGATTCAATTGCAGCGGGATGCACCACTTCCAAATATTATCATGTACATAATGTTAGTCTTGGAGAATGAAAAAATTAAAAGACAAATTCAAGAGTTGCTCGATAAAGGGGTCATCAAACCTAGTACATATCCTTATGTATCTCATGTTATTTTGGTTCCAAATAAATATGGTACATGGTGCATGTGCATGTGCTATTAGTAAAAAAGTTCCTATCCCTTCTCGTCCTTAGGAAATTGTTTGTATGGATTTTGTAGGGGGACTACCTATATTGTCTAGAAATGGATGCAATTATTTGCATGTTGTAGTGGATTGTTTCAGTAAAATGTGTGTGTTGATGCCTTGAAAGACACAAGTGATAGCTAAACAAACCACAAGATATTCTTCTAAAATGTTTGGGTTCAACTTGGGTTACCTACTTCCATTATTTCTTATCGATATTCTTGATTTATCGGGAAGTTTTGGTCGATTTTATGGGAACTCATAGACACAAAGTTTAAGAAGAGAATAGCATTTCATCCAAAAACTAATGGTCAGACAGAGGTAGTGATTAGAAAAGTAGTGCATCTCCTTCGAGGATTTTGTGGTATGCATCCTAATCTTTGGGATGAGAATTTGCATTACATCCATCATGCCTACAATTGTGCCAAACATTCATCTACACAAGAATCTCCATTTGAATATTGTTTGGGTTATTTTCCAAAGTCTCCTTTGTATTTTATCTTAGGTAAAGATATTGTAGTATATGTAAATAGTGATGTGGACAAAGCCAAGAATTTCATTGAACAAATCCATTTAGTGCGTCAAAGGGTACATGAATAGTTGGAGAAATTCCAAGCCAAGTATAAATCAAGACATGATAAGCATCAGGTTGATCATGATTTTTAAGTGGGAGATCAAGTTTAGTTGTACATCAGCAAGGAAATATTTCAAGGTGAAGGTTTTGTTAGGGTCCCGTGATTTGGCTGATTGGCAAGCCAAGTGACAGGGTAACATCAAACCAATATTTGGAGTCCAAGGACCTAGCCTTCCTGGACTGAGAGAGGGCTCTCTCTAATTTGTGTAAGGGATATCTATGTGTCTTGCTTCTTATGTTTCTAATTTTAGGCTAGTTACGAAGTTGGTTTTTTGTTTTTTTTTTAGATTTTTGAGGGAGGAACTGATCAAAGACTAAATAGATAAAAATATTGTTAAATCAACTGGGCTATGGGGTCGAAAAGGTCAAGAAATCCTCACATGGTGATACAAAGTATGTTGAAGGGCCGATTTGATCAAGGTAAAATGAATCTTTGGGTAAAATGAAGTGGGATGGACACTAATTTTGTAAAGGACAGAGGCTTTCAAACATAAATAGTTCAATAGCAGACATTTATATGGTAGGGATAACCATTAATCATGATAAATGTAACTTCAAACTGATATATGCATAGAAATAAACATTCAAGCGATACATAGAGATATATGACTCTCTAACTTTAGTAAAATCGTTATCAGACTTTGAGGAAAAACAATTAATACAAACAAATAACTCAAACTACTAAGAGGGAACTCCTAGACATAGTATTTTGGGTTATCGAGTACTTTGAACTAAGATTGCAGAGTTTTAGGCAAAGGGCAAGATCGATACAAGACCTCTTTGGTTCAGACTAGGACAATCAAACATTCAAAGAAAGGTTTCGAGAAGTGGAAGCCTTGACTAGCCATGAGTAAGCAGGGGGCATACGCGTAAATCATACTTAGCATGCATAACAACCATAAATGAAACAAGAAAACAATTTCTTTTCGAGTGATCAAAGAGCAATTAAGAATTCTTTGATATGACTAAGAAGGAAGAAAACATAGAAGCTGTAATGAAGCAGGAAATCTGAGGTGCCTCCAAGGGCATGTATCAAATCTATTCTCTATTGTCTTACATCAAGCAAAGCATATGGAATTTGTTATGAAAACTAAGGAAACATAACAGAGAGGAACACCATACCATTTTACCAAGTCAAGGAATCCAACAGCAGTTCTCTTTCATCATCCAAAACATTCAAGAAACTATCCAATGCATGAAACAAGTATTTCTTCCAAGCTTTTATAACCATATATTGCTCTATATCATCAAGTTCAGCCTTGTTTACAATGAAGTCTCTTGGAATATATAGGCCAAGATGAAGGAGAACCTCCTAGTGCAACTAGCAAGCTCATTGGCCCATCAAAAATATACGATTTTGTCCTTGAGGCTTTGCAAAGCCGGGGCACAAAATATCTATAAAAATATCCTAAAAATGCTAAAAAAGGAAATGAAATTGACTTTTCCCAAGCTGACAATGGCCAAAAAAGGCTAAACACACATTTGGAAAATCCACTTGATTGCATTTTTTTACAAAAATACTTCAGAAATATAGCAGCAGAAAATACCCTGTATTGTGGGAAACTTTTGGAGGACTTCCCGATCTCAAAACGAGGCCTGTGATGGCTAGTGGGAAAGCCCTGGATGTCTAGTTTCTAAAAATACTTTGTTTTTCCCAAACTGATCACAGGAAGCCTGTAAAAATCTGACCTGTGTGGAAAAAACCCAGAAATTAGCCTTTGCTGATATGCAGGGCGAGTGTTGAAAAAAGTGGCTTGTTTTTCGCCACTTTGGGGGATCAAAACATCTTCAATTGATCTGAAATTTGCTGAGTAGATGCCCCTGAAATTATGGCATCCAATGATACCATTTTCAACCTTTGAGGATGCTTCAAACTAAAATGGCGATGCCCATGATTTTTTGCAAAAAGCCCAAAAATGTCAAAAAACAAAAACTTGTCGAATTATGCCCAATTTTGGCGAGCATGACCCTCATGGGTTTTCAGAAGCATGCTCAGAAGCGGAGGCCAAAATTTCAAGACTTGATATGCCTTTATTCACTTTTTGTGCCCGGGGCCTCTTTCAGGCCTTCTTGAGCTTTTCTTGTGTAGCCTTCAATTTCCTCCGGGCGAATTGATTAAGCTTCTTATAGTGCCTGGTCATTTTTCTTTCAAGGTTTAAGTCTCTATTGGCCTTTTCCAACTTATTTTCCAAGTGCTCATTCACCCTTTTAAGCCATGATTCTCTATTGTTTTCTATCTCTTGGGTGAATAAAGTAGTAAAAGGAAAAGATTGGAAAAGGGCAGTCTCTTCCTCTTTTTGTTTCTTCAAAGCTATTTTGAGTTCCATAGTCCTTGGCCTCTTCCTCCTTGGTTGATCTTCTTCTTCACTATCATTGAATTCGCCCATGAATTATTCCAACTTCATTTGCACTTTGGAGGCTTTTTTTTTATACTTGATAGCCCATGTCTCATAAACTGCCATGTGGACACTCATTTGCTTGTTTTGTGTTTGCAGAAAATGAATAAGGTTTTTAGACCTCTCTAGATCCGCTCTTAGATAATGAATTTGTTCTTCTCTATTTAGCAAGAGAGACTCTAATATTCTGGCCTTATTGTCACTGTCATCATTGTTTATCTGAATTATGTCAAAATCCCTCTCTTTCTAATGGCTACTTTCCTCCTTCTCTTTTCCCTTGCTTTGGGTGGCCTTCTTGGTCCTCCTCCTCTTTGGTAATTCAACAATGGATTGCTTGGGCAACTTCCCTTTGCATCGGAGTGCTCTAGTAACATTTGGAGTTACAATTTGAGGCACTTTCTTTCTTGATGTTCGGAGCTTTGTTACCCTTGGAGAAGAAAGCATGGCCCTTGCCTAGGAGAGGCAGCTAGCACATGCTCTATTTGGTCATTGCCCTTACTGCTCCCATCATCATCCTTGTCACTGTTTTCCTCTTTTTGAAGGTTGCCTTCTTTAGAATGCTCATGGCTAGGGCTTTGTTTTTCATCATCCTTGCTCGCTGGTGGGCTTTCCTTTATTTTATCAAAAGTATCCCTTTGAGGACTGCTTTGACCCTCCTCATGAGTGCCTTGACTGTCACTTTGCATGTCTCCTTGAGCGCTACCTTGTTCACTTTTGTCCCTGCTTTCTTCAGGGTTGTTAGGCGTTATATCCTCAATTATTTGTGTTTTATCATCATTATGCTCACTGCTGTGTGGGCTGCCAATATTTTTCTCTTTGTGACTGTTGTGTTCCTCATCAAACTGTTCCATTTCTTCATCATTCCCATCTTCACTATTTTTCTCTTTATCACCATGCTCTTCTTCATTGTGCTCTTCTTCACTTTGCTTCCTTTCACTTTGATCCTCTTCATTGTTTTTCTCTTTATCACTATGCTCTTCTTCATTCTTTGTGCTGCTCTTTCTCACTATGCTCTTCTTCATCATTGTGTTGCTCTTTCTCACTTTCAATCATAGGAGATTTCTGCTTCTTAGGAGTGGGTTTACTAGAAGAAGGAAAAAGATGATGAGTGGATGGTGAAGGAGATGCATGGGATGAAAAAGCAGTGGCGAAATCGGGATGTGAAATGAAAGTGTCCCAAGAAATTTCCTTTTTCTCAAGTTGATGGAGAATGACAATCTTGATAAGGGACTGATGGAAAAAATAAGCTTGCTACTGAGAGGAAGGCTTCTTTTAAACAGTAGAAGCCATCTTTTCAATACTTCTATAGAGGAAAAAGGGTAGGTTTAGCAATTGGGTTCTTGTGAAGTGCATGAATAGCTTTGATATGGTAAGCATAAACCCGGGAAAACCTCCCCTTCGCACGTGAAATATTTCATGATTATCTTCATGAGGGGAGCATAGTTGAGTCAATAAATAGGAAAAAATGAAAGATAGATGGGTATGCATCTCGATGCTCTCAGTTTCAAGAAGGGTTTGTATTGATCTGAATCTAGGTAGCTACTTGCTTAAACCATTTTCTCCAACATATGGAATTTTGGTAGCTCACGGAAATAGATCTAGGAGAGAGCTTGAAGCCTAAGCCTGTTATATGAACATGTTTCCCTTGCAACCTTAAAGCAAATAGATGTGTCAAGGGAAGATATATTTTTACCTCTTGAACCTTTTGACAAAACTCCAAACATCCTACTTCAAGAAAGTTAAAAAGTACTGAAGGATGGGCATTCACTTCCTCGGTTGAAAAAGGTTCATACCTTTTGTGAGGACCACTCGCGCTATCTTGCACAGGAGGCATTTTGCTTGAGATTATTGGTTGATTCACCCAGAGGCAAAGTGTCTCAAATGTTTTAGCGAGATAAATCGTCAAACAACACACCCGTTTCCCTTTGAGAAAAAAGAAAGTTTTGTCCTTAGGTGGCTAACCAATTTGGTTCAAATGAAACTACTCCTTTGATCTTGACAATATGAACTCCTTTTCTTCAAGCTATTTGTATTCGATGTTTAAACAAGAAAAAATATGTCCTTTTCAAAAACAATGCCTCTTTGGGTAGCACTTGTTCTAATGGACTGATAAACACAGACTGTTCTCTTTAGCAAACATTGTTCCTGCTTTTTGAATAACATTGCTTCTCTGTTGGATGATTAATGTCTTTCCACAACAAAAGACAGCTCTTTTGTCACTGAATATCAAGCCTCCTAACAAGCTTTGTCCCCTCTTAAATGATCACTGTTTTATCAAGGGATTGATTAAAAACAAAGGTTATACCCCTCAGGAAACATTTGTTCTGATTTTGAATAAAACTGTTGTTTCTGTGATGGTTATTGTTTTTCAAAACAAAAGACAGCCTTTTGTTACTGAGCAGTAAGCCTCCTAAAAAACTCTTTCCCCTTAGATGATCATAGTTTTCTTTTGTGTTTGGTAAGAAAATATTATCTGAATGAAGACAATTTCACTTCTTCAGTGTTGCGTGAGAGAAATGAGGTTTTTGACAGGGCTTATTAGTGGTTTCTTTTGAAAAGAAGTCCACCTTTGTTTTCAGCACAAGGCTCTTCACCTTAGAACACTATCTTTTTTGAAATCTCTGATGTGTGGATCTTTTGCAAATTTCCATCTCAACCTTAGATCTCTGTGAGGTAATATCCCTGTTTTTAAAAAAACCCATTGTTTTTCTTTGACTTTGTAAACATGGTGCTCTGATTTTTTAAACCCCTCTTTCGAATCAAACAACAGGTTTAAGAGGCATAAATACCTTTCCAAACAATGAATCTTTGGCGCCTTTTGAGTGTTGGCCCAGTGGTCGAAAGCATTTCAAAACCAGAGATGAGCGGATCGTTGACAGGAGAGAGTGTCACGCAGAATGGTGTCGGGTCGACTTTGGGCGCCCTGTGACTGCAGGCACAGGCGTGCCGCGCGCAACTACAGGGGCGGCGCGCCTTCATTCAAACGCTATGGTCAGGCGCTCACAAGCACACCGTGCAAGTGTACAGGCGTGCCGCAAATAGTTTAAGCTCTGAAGACTTGAAAAACGCCCGAAAAACACTTCCTTCTTCAGTGAGCAAGTTAAGGAAATTTTGCTTCGGGTTTTGAAATTTGATGAGGGCCCTTTTAAAATCTCTTCCTTCCTTTGAAATTTGAAAAAGCTCTAATGCCTTTGCAGCCAATTTAAGAAGGGTTTTATGCCTTTTTTAAGAGGTTTTTCATAAAAACATCAATTACTTCCCCCAATATGTATCACTTTCGAAAATACCACAAAGACATATTATTCGAAAAATACTCATATAAATAATGCTATGGCCACCCTTTGGAAACACCATAAATCCATTTTTTTGAAGTGAGGAGGCCTCCTTTAAAACAAGATTTTTCTCACTGCTTCTCATCAAGGAAATGACCCTTAAAACCACTAATGTACTTTCTGAAGATTATGTCTTTTCTTGCCTTTACTGTCTTCTCTGTATGCCTATGGGGAAACTACTGTCAAACCCAGCCAGCTCTCTCTTTCTTTGGCTATTTGGATGAAGGTTTTTAGCCCAAGGTTCACCCTTATAATAGTTTGAAGGAGGTCTTTATGAATAGAGGAAACAGGGTTTTCTTAACACCAGAAAAAACATTTTTTTGCTTGATGTGAAATAGGCTTTTAACCTATGAAACCTAATTGTTTTGTCACTGTTTTTCAACTCTGTCCTTCAAAAGGAAAGTTTCTCAAAAACCATATCAAATACTGTTGATGCATCCTTTGCCCATCTCTTGGAAGGGGGTGATTTACAATTTTTGAAATCACTTTGCCAACTTAACCCTCTGCTTCTTGAATGAAGGAGGTTACACTTGTGCCTTTTAACCATCTACTTTTCAATGAAGGAGGTTTTATTATGTTCCCAACCATCTACTTTTAATGAAGGAGGTTAAATTGATCTTCTAACCGTCTGCTCTTCCAAAGGAGGAGGTTTTTTCTGTGCTCTTAACCATCTACTTTAATGAAGGAGGTTAGCACTGTAGATAAGATATTTCACCTATTTCCAAAATGTGTTACCTTTATATCAATCACATGTCTCTATTTAGTATCATATCAAATGGGCCAAAAGGTGAAAATTGATAATTTGCTTTGTGAGACATAATCTGAGATACATATCTTTTGTAAAACATCCCTGTGAACCCTTAGACTAGAAACCATGTGATTTGAATATGTAGAGTACTTGCTTACTAGACACCTTTGACTAATCTCCTTTGACTCTGTTTGTAGATTGATCATTGATGTAATCACACCCCTACAGAGATGTAACAATCAACGACTTTGAACTCTAAAGAACTTCCTTGGGATCTGATGGAGATTTTGTTTGACCTTAAGCATGTTCTTTTAGACAGTGAACATACTTATATTTTTCTGTATTGGATCTTTGTAGAATTTCTTCTGGACTGAAATAGAATGACCTCTTAGTGGCGCGACCTATGGATGAATGAAGATTTGTTTTTGCAGATTAAGTGCTAATTCAGGGCTGGTTGGTACTGAACAAAGGTCTTTGGCTCAGGATGTTTTTTCCACGGAAGGAATTCCCTAAAGCGCCACTACCTAACTTAGGGGTGATCTTGACAGATTTTGAGTATTTTCTTTGGTATGATTAGATCTCAAAATGAAATATGAACAGAGATAGGGTGGCAGACATTTTATCAAAAATTGGATAATGAATGACTTGGGAATGAGGGTTTTTGACAGTAGATAACCTTTAGCAATGACAGCTCATGGACAGGATTATATTGCTGAAACTAGATAGGACTTGGCAAATAGGTTTTTTCTCATTATAGGCTGGCCGGAATGGGTAGGAGGACAAAAATTGTTTAGGGATGTTTTCTAGATGACATATTTGACAGTTTGGAGATCAGCTTCTAGAAAACTTGGCTTAAGAAACTAGTAATCATTAACAGGTGAAAAATACTGATGACTAACAGTGGCTCCATTTGGGGAGGGCAGCTCATTTTCAGGAGGTGCCCAGAATTTCAAGTCTCTGGCTTTTGAAGACCAGTGCCTTATCCATTGGCGCAAACTTTCTTTCTTTCTTGATGCTATTTCTAAAAATTGACAGCATGATTAGCATCAAAGTCATCTTCTACCTACCCAGCTATATTTCCTAACATTTTTCTTCTTTCGGGTGCATTTAGACTAGCAACCCTTTGGCATAATATTTTTGAAAAATGACAATATCTAATTCTAGACTTATATCCGCCAGGAGTTCAGATTAAACTGATGAACTCCTTTGTTTCTCTACCTATGCTAGATCGACTGTCAAGATTAAGCTGTTTGACGGGATTTCATTCTCTAATCTAAAACATGAACTTGAAAAATGACCAAACCAGGATTAGACAGTCTGATTTGTCATGTACTTGTGGCATGAAAGACAAGCTGCACACAAATATTATTTTGCATGAAAATGAAATCTAGAAAAATCAGGGCTAGGATACACAGTTTGTTTTTCATCCTTATTTTCCTCTTTGGTTCTGTTTTGAGCATGTGGAACCAGTATCTTTTCCTAATCTATCTTTTTTGACAAGTCAAGCTTACACAATCTGACTATCCTTCTCTCACTAAATTATCAGCAATAAATTTAAAACATGTTCAGTTATGATTAGGCTAGATAACTGAACAAGACATTTTTTAGCACTAGTAGCGGCATTTAGACTTGCACGCTTTAAGAATGACTATTTTTTAAACATGGGGCTTTCTTGTTGTTTTCCAAACTGCCATCTTTTTCTACTTCTCTATTTTTTTTTAATTTTTTGTTTTTTTAATTTATTCCTTCAAAAAATGATATATACAATGATTGAAAAATCCAGAACTAGAAATCCTGAAAATGGTGAAACTTGAGCATCTTATCTTCATAAGGATCTCCTAAAGCTCTTGGTCCACTCGGCTCTTGAAAATAAAAGTTTGGAAAATTTTCTCTTTCAAGCATAACATAAGGATTCATGCATGAATCTCTAAACAATCTCGTGTCTTCCCGTTGCACTTCTTTATACCTTTGATCTCTACTTCTCCTTTTGTTGTACATCTTTTTCAAATAATGAAAATATTCTTTGTCATTTTTGAAGTATATGATGACATCATCAAGGTACATCAGAATGTAGAAATTTAGAACTAGAAACATGGCTTTCAGGAGCATGTCTTTGCTGTCTGGTGGTTTTGAAATTCTAGGTTTGAAGATGGAACTACTTCCAGCATACTTGAAAAATTCTTTGAGTTGTTTGCTTTGCAAAGGAATTGATTGGAGATGTCTTGAAACATCACTTTGTAAAGACACATGATTAGAAGCAGCTATCATTTGTATAGTATGGTCTTGGGTAGGAAGGATATAATTTTTGTCCCAAGGGTGTGTATTTGTGTTTCTAAAATCAACACAGATCCTATGTCTAGTTGTCTTGTCTTTGATTATTAATGTTTGGTCAAGATTTTTGTATTTTCTTTTGTCGAATCTGTTTCTTGAAGTGATGGCAGTGTCATAGTGCTTCTTAATTTTTTCCCTACATGTAGTAGTATCTTGAACAATCTTGCAAATTCTAGCAGTTCTAAGTCTTTGGTGGAGAGGTAGAATGTTAGCTAGTTCAAACAACTCAGGTATATTTGGACTGCAGTCATCATATCCTTTCATAAGAAGTTTATCAGGCATTTTTCCTGGATATTTAGTTGTTGTGGCTATAGTCAAGGTTTCATTTGAGGGGGGTAAATTTATGAGATGATAAATCATTCAGGTATGGTAAGAACATAAAGCTCCCCTGCCCCTGATTTCCAAAAATGTTTGTAATATGCAAGTCTTCTAGTGCCTTTGTTCTGAAAAAGTCTCCTGATGTTACTGTTGATGTTTGTCTATGGTTTGAGCAATTTTCTTGATGGTGTGCAATGTTTTTTGCTTTCTGCTCCATTTCTGTTTCTAGGAAATCAAATTATTTTTCCTCAAGACATAACTGCTCAGGGTCATGATAATTTTGAGTGTCCAGATCATCATAGAGAACCTGGGGTGGCTGATGTGGTGTGCCTAAATTTGTTTCAAATTCTCATAACTGTTCCTCAATGTCTTCATCAGTGTGTAAAATGAAGGAATTCATATCTGAATGCAAGGAGTAAATTGGGATGTTATCTGGCCTTTCTTGGCTACTGACCATATATTTCATGTGTGATTCCCAATAGAGTATTCTAGTTTGGTTAAACACAGAAATAGTGGCGTAGGACATATCAAGTTGAATATTTCCCTGAAGCTTGGCCCCCCAAGTTCTGGATAAAAGCATTTCGTACTTGGGAGGGATGTCTCCTACCACTATGTCCATGATCAGGTGTTTTGCAGGTATTTGGGCCAAACTGAAACAAAGATCTTTGATTAAACCTAGACACTTTACTCTGCTTGAATCAAATGAATATAAGTCTTTATAAGATTTTGTTATTTCTAGGCCTGATCTTTCCATCACAACTTTTGGCATGAGATTGTGTGAGGCCCCGGAATCCAGCATGGCATTGTGTAGAATTTGGTCATGTATATTCAGACTGGTGTAAAAGGGAAGAGTGGTTCCTTCTTGGAATTTCTCTTCTATTTTTGGACCAAATAACACTTCAGGGGTATCATCAGCTAGATGTAGGGTGTCTGCATCATTTCCTATGTTCAGGACCTTTAGCACTTGGGATTTGTAGGAGCTTTGGGCGAGAAGTTCAATGAGAGGCATGGTGATATTTATTTTGGCGATTTCCCCTTCAAAACTGAAAGGTGCTTGTAGTTTAGATAGATTTGTTTCAGTTTTTTCAGCCATGACTTTCTCTATGTTCTTAATTTGCTGACTTTGGTTCGGGATTTTGTTCAACATATCCATATCGGGAATATTAGTAGAGGTACTAGGAAAATCTGGGCCAAGGCTTGTCTGAATAGCTTTATCTTTGTTTTGGTCATTTTTCTTGGCCACGATTTTTTTACTATCCACTGCTCTTTTAAGGATGGTATCAGGGGTTTTAGTGACAGCAGTGTCTGAGCTATTTTTCTTAAAGTTGTCCTGGTTTTTCTTACTTCTAAGGTCATACTTCCTATGAGCTTCTATGATGGCATTCTAAAATCCTATAGCAGGATCTTCCAGGTCCTCATAATTTTCTTCACTTTGATTCGAGGAGAAGAAAACTTGTTCTTCTTCGGTGAGGAAAACCCCACTCTCGTTATCAGAACCTATTAGGTTTAAATTACTTTCATCAATTGGTTTTGTATCTCTCTCTTCCTCATCAACATAGTTTTCATTGAAGGGTGGCCTGATTTGTTGGTCATTTTCCCTTGGTTTATATTGAGGCTGGTATTTCCTAAAGTTTTGGTTCTGGTTCCTATTTTGAGGGTTTGGCTGGTTGTCCTTAAAAGGTGCCTTTTCACTTATCTTTTCCCATATTTTTGCCTTGGATCTAACCATGTCATCTATTCTAGGATCTGAGGAAGAGACTGAAGGGGCGACCTCATCCCGGTATGTGACTTTCTTCTCTGATCTGGTCCTAGCTCTCATTTCAGCTAAGTTGGCTTCTGCACTCATAGCCATTTTTTTCATTTCCTCTAAGGTTGCGGGGTCCTTGTCTCTTAATTGATAAGTCATGTCTGGGTCGAAACCTTCGGGAAAATTTGCTAACGCTGAGCCAAGTGGAGGTTTGAAGTGAGGCGGGAGGGCGTTATAAACACTGTTGAACCTAGTGCAGTAGTCTCGGACACTTTTCCCATTATCCCTTTTAAGATTGTTATACTCAGAAATGATTTGAATGGGGTTTTTCCTGATTTCTCACCTATTTATGAAATTTTGGTAGATTTATGGGAGATCGTGTATATTGTTTGGAGTTAAGCTCTTAAACCATTTCTTGGGTTCTCCGCCCAAGCTTTGGGCGAACATCCTCATTCTTATGGTCTCGTCTTCTATTTCCATGTATTCAAAGCCATCACTAATTCTATCTACATGTTGTTGGGCGGTAGTAGCCTCAACTCCAGTGAAGTGCGGGATTTTGGATTGGTAGTCATGTTGTAAAGGTGCTAAAGGTTGTGGTAATACCAAGGGTGCATACCAATCTGCCATGGCGGGAGCTAATGGTTGATTCACAGTATGAGGGTTTGTGGGATTAGATGAGGTGATTTGAACATTGGTGGTTTGGATGGGTGTGGTGGATGTACTCGGACTTGTGAACTGATTTTGAGCAGATTTGGGGTGGTAAGAGCCAAAATGGTGGAGAAGTTGAAAGTCGGGAGGTGTAGTAGGTGAGGCTTCTCTACTAAGAATCTATTGCAAATCTAAGAGCTCAAGATCGTCGAAGTTGATTTTACTTTGTGACTTGCTTCTAAAAAGAGTTTTTGCTGATTTTAAGTCAAACTGGGAATCTTGCAAGGATGTAAGATTTTCAGGTACAGAGCTTGCTTTACGGATGGACCTATCGGTAGTTAAGTCACCAGTTTCGGAAGTTTGCCACAAAATATTCTCTGGGTTATTAACTATGATAGGGGGATTTGGGTCTGGATGAGATCTGGTATTGATTCTTCGTGAATCCGGATTTCAAAATCCAAGTTTAGAGAGGATGATAGTTGTGATTTTTTTTGAAAGGATGTCCTCTCTAGAGGTTTCGCTAATGTGAAGAATGGTCAAAACAAAAATGAAAGCTAGTGGAGTCGCCAGGTGGATTTCTTTGAGATCTATGGTCCACCACCAATACTGTCAAAGATGCTTTTGGGAAAAAGTTATTCTAGCAAACTTTGATGTGGAGACTTGCAAGAAAGACTTAACACTTAGTTTCAACGGTTTGCCAGACTGTTGGGAAAGCTATGGTTCTATTTGCAAGTTTATTCTGTTTATTTCCTATGTTTAGGTGAAGTTTTCTGAATCGCTAAGTTATACTTAGTTTGTCACTGATTACAGAGGTTGCACCATGAATTTTGAGTTTTGGAAAGGATGAGTCAACAGAAAAGTATGGTTTAAGAAATTTTTGGTTTTTTATGGAGTTTTAGGCCGACTGGAGGCTAGTGGAGTCTCCAAGTGGATTTTTAGTTGTTTTTATAGATATGTACTTATGGTCCACCATCAATAACTGAAAATACCAATCTGGGGATTTTTTTTGGGGTTTTCTGAGTCTTTATGTGCAGCCTATGGTTTGTTAGTGTTCTAAACCTGATTCATCACTTTTCTAGGGTGGTGAAGAAACAAGATTTTAATGTAAATGATTCTATGGGCTGCTTGCCTGTTTTAAATTTCAAAAGACTAATGAATCTACAAGAGTTTTCTAGACTGTTACGTACTCAGTTAGTCCCACCGTGATCGCCATTATGTTAGTGTGGTGATGAGGTGGCTGATTCACTAGATATTCTTGAAGATAAGGGATTTCTGGAGTCCTAAGGTGTATTTAGATTGTTACTAACTCAGAGTCCCACCGTGATCGCCATTATGTTAGTGAGAGGTGGGATAGGTTGATCGGATAGTATTCTAAAATTTAGTAAAGTAGTAAGGCCTATTGGACGCTAGTGGAGTCGCCGGGTGGATTTTTAGTTGTTTTCAGAGTATATGTGTATGGTCCACCACCAATACTGATAAACACCAATCTAGAGATATTTTTGGGTTTTCTGAGTTTTCTATATGTAGCCTTGAGGTTTGGAAGAGTTTCCTATAACTTAATCATTATTTTGCTAAGATGGTGAAGGAGCTAGTTTCTACTCTTCAGACAATACCTAAGTTTTCTAATTTTGACTGAGATTTTGAGAGATCCTAATGGATACCGAGGATGTTTTGACTCAAATTCCCACCGTGATCGTTATTATGTTAGGGTCCCATGATTTGGCTGATTGGCAAGCCAAGTGATAGGGTAACATCAAACCAATATTTGGAGCCCAAGGACCTAGCCTTCCTGGACTCAAAGAGGGCTCTCTTTAATTTGTGTAAGGGATATCTGTGTTTTGCTTCTTATGTTTTTTATTTTAGGCTAGTTATGAAGTAGGTTTTTTGTTTTGTTTTTAGGTTTTTGAGGGAGGAACTGATCAAAGAATAAATAGATAAAAATATTGTTAGATTAACTGGGCTATGGGGTCAAAATTGTCGAGAAAGCCTCAGATGGTGATACAAGGTATGTTGAAGGGCCAATTTGATCAAGGTAAAATGAATCTTTGATTAAAATGAAGTGGGATGGACACAGTTTGTGAAGGAAAAATGCTTTCAAACATAAATAGTTCAATAGCATACATTTATATGGTAAGGCTAACCATTAATCATGATAAATGTAACTTCAAACTGATAGATTCATAGAAATAAACATTAAAGCAATACATAGAGATATATGACTCACTAACTTTAGGAAAATCGCTATCAGACTTTGGGGAAAAAAAATTAAGACAAACAAATAACTCAAACTACTAAGAGGGAACTTCTAGACATAGTATTTTGGGTTATCGGGCACTTTGAACTAAGATTGCAGATTTTTAGGCAAAGGGCAAGATCTATACAAGACCTCTTTGGTTCAACTAGGACAATCAAACATTCAAAGTAAATCATACTTAGCATGCATAACAACCATAAATTAAACAAGCAAACAATTTCTTCAGTGATCAAAGAGAAATTAAGAATTCTTTGATATGACTAAGAAGGAAGAAAACATAGAAGCTGTAATGAAACAGGAAATCTGAGGTGCCTCCAAGGGCATGTCTCAAATCTATTCTCTATTGTCTTACAGCAAGCAAAGCATATGAAATTTGTATGAAAACTAAGGAAACATAACAGAGAGTAACACTATACCATTTTACCAAGTCAAGGAATCCAACAGCAGTCCTCTTTCATCATCCAAAACATTCAAGAAACTATCCAATGCATGAGACAAGTATTTCTTCCAAGCTTTTATAACCATATATTGCTCTATATCATCAAGTTCAGTCTTGTTTACAATGAAGTCTCTTGGAATATATAGGCCAAGATGAAGGAGAACCTCCTAGTGCAACTAGCAAGCTCATTGGCCCATCAAAAATATTTGATTTTGTCCTTGAGGATTTGCAAAGCCCAAGGCACAAAATATCTATAAAAATATCCTAAAATTGATAATAAAAAAATGAAATTAAATTGACTTTTCCCAACTGACAATGACCAAACAAGGATAAACGCACATTTGGAAAAACCACTTCAGAAAACTGCATTTTTTACAAAAATACTTCAGAAATATAGTAGCAGAAAATCCCCTGTCTTGTGGGAAACTTTTGGAGGACTTCCCGATGTCGAAACGAGGCTCGTGACGGCTCGTGGGAAAGCCCTGGATGTCTAGTTTTTTAAAATACTTTTTTTTGCCCAAACTGATCACAGGAAGCCTGTAAAAATCTGACCTGTGTGGAAAAACCCAGAAATTAGCCTTTGCTAATATGCGGGGCAGAGTGTTGAAAAAGTGAGTGTTTTTCGCCACTTTGGGGGATCAAAACATCTTCAATTAATCTGAAATTTTCTGAGTAGATTCCCCTGAAATTATGGCATTCAATGATACCATTTTCAACCTTTGAGAATGCTTCAAACTAAAATGGAAATGCCCATGATTTTTTGCAAAAAGCCCAAAAATGTCAAAGAAAAAAACTTGTCGAATTATGCCCAACTTTGGCAAGCATGACCCTCATGGATTTTTAGAAGCATGTTGAGAAGCGGAGGCCAAAATTTCAAGAATTGATATGCCTTTCTTCACTTTTTGCGTCGGGCACCTCTTTCGGCCCTCCTTGAGATTTTCTTGTGTAGCCTTCAATTTCCTTCGGGCGAATTGATTAAGCTCCTTATAGTTCCTGGTCATTTTTCTTTGAAGGTTTAAGTCTCTATTGGCCTTTTCAAACTTACTCTCCAAGTTTTAATTCACCCTTTCAAGCCATGCTTCTCTACTGTTTTCTATCTCTTGGGTGAATAAAGTAGTAAAAGGAAAATATTGGAAAAGGGCAGCCTCTTCCTCTTTTTGTTTCTCCAAAGCTCTTTTGAGTCCCATAGTCATTGGCCTCTTCCTCCTTGGCTGATCTTCTTCTTCACTATCATTGAATTCACCCATGATTTCTTCCAACTTAATTTGCGCTTTGGAGGCTTCTTTTTGATACTTGATAGCCCATGTCTCATAAACTTCCATGTGGACACTCATTTTCTTGTTTTGTGTTTGCAGAAAATGAATAAGGTTTTTAGACCTCTATAGATCCGCTCTTAGATCATGAATTTGTTCTTCTCTATTTAACAAGAGAAACTCTAAGATTCTGGCCTCATTGTCACTATCATCATTGTTTATCTAAATTATGTCAAAATCCCTCTCTTTCTCATGGCTACTTTCCTCCTCCTCTTTTCCCTTGCTTTGGGTGGCCTTCTTGGTCCTCCTCCTCTTTGGTAATTCAACAATGGATTGCTTGGGAAACTTCATTTTTCTTCGAAGTGGTCTAGTAACATTTGGAGTTACAATTTGAGCCACTTTATTTCTTGATGTTCGAGGCTTTGTTACCTTTGGAGAAGAAAGCATGGCCCCTTGCCTAGGAGAGGCAGCTATCACATGCTCTATTTGGTCATTGCCCTTACTGCTCCCATCATCATCCTTGTCACTGTTTTTCTCTTTTTGAAGGTTGCCTTCTTTAGAATGCTTATGGCTAGGGCTATGTTTGTCATCATCCTTGCTGGCTAGTGGGCTTTCCTTTCTTTCATCAAAAGTGTCCCTTTGAGGACTGCTTTGACCCTCCTCATGAGTTCCTTGACTGTCACCTTGCATGTCTCCTTGAGGGTTGCCTTGTTCAGTTTTATCCCTGCTTTCTTCAGGACTGTTAGGCGTTGTATCCTCAATGCTTTGTGTTTTATCATCATTATGCTCACTGCTGTGTGGGCTGCCAATATTTTCCTCTTTGTGATTGTTGTGTTCCTCATCAAACTATTCCATTTCTTCATCATTCTCCTCTTCATTGTTTTGCTCTTTATCACTGTGATCTTCTTCATTGTTCTCTTCTTCACTTTGCTTCCTTTCACTTTTATCCTCTTCACTGTTTTACTCTTTATCACTATGCTCTTCTTCATTACTGTGTTGCTCTTTCTCACTATGCTCTTCTTCATCATTGTGCTGCTCTTTCTCACTTTCAATCATAGGATATTTCTGCTTCTTAGGAGTGGTTTTACTAGAAGAAGGAGAAAGATGATGAGTGGATGGTGAAGGAGATGCGTGGGATGAAGAAGCAGTGGCGAAATCAGGATGTGAAATGAAAGTGTCCCAAGAAATTCCCTTTTTCTCAAGTTGATGGAGAATGACAATCTTGATAAGGGAATGATGGAAAAGACAAGCTTGCTGCTAAGAGGAAGGCTTCTTTTGAACAGTATAAGCCATCTTTTCAATACTTCTATAGAGGAAAAAGGGTAGGTTTAACAATTGGGTTCTTGTGAATTGCATGGGTAGCCTGATATAGTAAGCATAAACCCGGGAAAACCTCCCTTCGCACATGAAATATTTCATGATTATCTTCATGAGGGGAGCATAGCTGGTCAACAAATAGGAAAAATTAAAGATAGATGGGTATGCATCCCAATGCTCTGGTTTCAAGCAGGGTTTGTATTGATCTGAATCTAGGTTGCTCTGCTTAAACCATTTTTCTCCGACATATGGAATTTTAGATACTTTGGAAATAGATATAGGAGAGAGCTTGAAGTCTAAGCCTACTAGATGAACATGCTTCCCTTGCAGCCTTAAAGCAAATAGATGTGTCAAGCAAAGATAACTTTTTACCTCCTGAACCTTTTGACAAAACTCCAAACATCCTACTTCATGAAAGTTAAGAAGTACTGAAGGATGGGCATTCACTTCCTTAGTTGAAAAAGGTTCATACTTTTTATGAGGACCACTTCTGCTATCTTGCCTGGGAGGAATTTTGCTTCTGATATTCTTGGTTGATTCACCAAGGCAAAGTATCTCAAATGTTTTACTGAGATAAATCTTCAAACAACACACCCTTTTCCCTTTGAGAAAAAGCAAGTTTGTCTTTAGCTGGCTAACCAACTGGTTCAAATGAAACTACTCCTTTGATCTTGACAATATGAACTCCTTTTCTTCAACTGACTGTGTTCTGAGGTTTAAACAAGAAAAAGATGTCCTTTTGAAAAACAATGCCTCTTTGGGTAGCACTTGTTCTAATGGACTAATAAACACAGATTGTTCTCTTTAGCAAACACTGTTCCTGCTTTTTGAATAACACTGCTTCTCTATTGGATGATTAATGTCTTTCCACAACAAAAGACAACTCTTTTGTCACTGAATATCAAGCCTCCTAACAAGCTTTGTCCCCTCTTAAATGATCACTGTTTTTTCAAGGGATTGATTAAAAACAAAGGTTATACCCCTCAGGAAAAATTTGTTCTAATTTTGAATAAAACTATTGTTTCTTAAAATGTGATGGTTATTTTTTTTCAAAACAAAAGACAACCTTTTTTTACTGAGCAGTAAGTCTCCTAAAAAACTCTTTCCCCTTAGATGATCATAGTTTTCTTATGTGTTTGGCAAACAAATATTATCTGAATGAAGACAATTTCACTTCTTCAGTGTTGTGTGAGATAAATGAGGTTTTTGACAAGGCTTATTAGTGGTTTCTTTTGAAAAGAATTCCACCTTTGTTTTTAGCACACAGCTCTTCACCTTAGAACACTGTCTTTTTTGAAATATATGTTGTGTGAATCTTTAGAAAATTTCCATCTCAACCTTAGATCTCTGTGAGGTAATATCCCTGTTTTAAAAAAAACCCAATGTTATTCTTTGACTTTGTAAACATGGTGCTCTGATTTTTTAAACCCCTCTTTTGAATCAAACAACAGGTTTAAGAGGCATAAATACCTTTCCAAACAATGAATCTTTGGCGCCTTTTGAGTGTTGGCCCAGTGGTCGAAAGCATTTCAAAACCGGAGATGAGTGGGTCGTTGACAGGAGAGAGCGCCACGCAGAATGGTGTCGGGTCGACTTTGGGCGCCCGGTGACCGCAGGCACAGGCGTGCCGTGCGCAGCTATAGGCACGCCACGCTTTCATTCAAATGCTATGGTTGGGCGCTCACAGGCGCGCCGCGCAAAGTTTAAGCTCTGAAAACATGAAAAACGGCTGAAAAACACTTCCTTCTTCAGTGAGCAGGTTAAGGAAAGTTTTCTTCGGGTTTTGAAATTTGATCAAGGCCCTTTTAAAAGCTCTTCCCTCCTTTGAAATTTGAAAAAGCTCTAATGCCTTTGCAGCCAATTTTAGAAGGGTTTTATGCCTTTTTGAAGAGGTTTTTCATAAAAACATCAATTACTGCCCCCAATATGTATCACTTTCGAAAATACCACAAAGAACTATTATTTGAAAAAGACTCATAGAAATAATCCTATGGCCACCCTTTGGAAACACCATAAATCCATTTTTTTGAAGTGAGGAGGCCTCCTTTAAAACAAGATTTTTCTCACTGCTTCTCATCAAGGAAATGACCCTTAAAACCACTAATGTACTTTCTAAAGATTATATCTTTTCTTGCCTTTACTGTCTTCTCTGTATGCCTATGCAGAAACTATTGTCAAACCCAGCCAGCTCTCTCTTTCTTTGGCTATTTGGATTAATATTTTTAGCCCAAGTTCCACCCTTATCACAGTTTGAAGGAGGTATTTATGAACAGAGGAAACAAGGTTTTCTTAACACTAGAAAAGTCATCTTTTTGCTTGATGTGAAATAGGTTTTTAACCTATGAAACCTCATTGTTTTGTCAATGTTTGTCAACTCTGTCCTTCAAAAGGAAAGTTTCTCAAAAACCATATCAAATATTGCTGATGCATCATTTTCCCATCTCTTGGAAGGGGGTGATTTACAATTTCTGAAATCACTTTGACAACTTAACCCTCTGCTTCTTGAATGAAGGAGGTTACACTTGTGCCTTTTGACCATCTAATTTTTAATGAAGGAGGTCTTCTTATGTTCCCAACCATCTACTTTTAATGAAGGAGGTTAAACTGATCTTCTAACCGTCTGCTCTTCCAAAGGAGGAGGTTTTTTCTGTGCTCTTAACCATCTACTTTAATGAAGGAGGTTAGCACTGTAGATAAGATATTTCACCTATTTCCAAAATGTGTTACCTTTCCGTCAATCACATGTCTCTGTTTAGTATCATATCAAATGGGCCAGAAGGTGAAAATTGACAATTTGCTTTGTGAGACGTGATCTGAGATACATATCTTTTGTAAAACATCCCTGTGAACCCTTAGACTAGAAACCATGTGATTTGAATATGTAGAGTACTTGCTTACTAGACACCTTTAACTAATCTCCTTTGACTCTGTTTGCAGATTGATCATTGATGTAATCACACCCCTGCAGAGATGTAGCAATCAATGACTTTGAACTCTGAAGAACTTCCTTGGGATATAATGGAGATTTTGTTTGACCTTAAGCGTGTTCTTTTAGACAGTGAACATACATATCTTTTTCTATATTGGATCTTTGTAGAATTTATTCCGGACTAAGATAGAATGGCCTCTTAGTGGCACAACCTATGGATGAATGAAGATTTCTTTTTGCAGATTAAGCGCTAATTCATGGCTGGTTGGTACTGAACAAAGGCTTTTGGCTCGGGATGTTTTTGCCACGGAAGGGATTCCCTAAAGCGCCACTACCTAACTTAGGGGTGATCTTAACAGATTTTGAGTATTTTCTTTGGTATGATTAGATCTCAAAATGACATATGACCAGAGATAGGGTGGCATACATTTTATCAAAAATTGGATAATGAATGACTTGGGAATGAGGGTAAATGACAGTAGATAACCTTTAGCAATGACAACTCATGGACTGGATTATATGGCTGAAACTAGATAGGACTTGGAAAATAGGTTTTTTCTCATTATAGGCTAGCCGGAATGGGTTGGAGGACAAAAATTGTTTAGGGGTGTTTTCTAAATGACAGATTTGACAGTTTGGATATCAGCTTCTAAAAAACTTGGCTTAAGAGACTAGTCATCATTAACAGGTGAAAAATATTGATGACTTATAGGTTTGAAAGCTCAAACCAATCACATATGGTCCTTTAAAAAATTTTGAGAATATTGGTAATAACGCTTTCTGATTGGATTTTCCACCTTACATGCAAATTTATTTTGTTGTGAATGTGGAAAACTTGAGATTGTATAAGCTTGATATGATCGTTGATCAAGAGGAGAATTTTTAGATTCCATCGATAGTGTATTTTTCTCCTTAATATTTAAATGAGTTATAGGAAGACACTATTCTTGATAAGATAATAAGAACTTCGTGCAAGGGTAATGTAGGGTATCTTCGTGTGGGGCTTAAAGGTACCAATCCAAGCAAAGAAACACTGATAGAGATTGGAAAAGTGAGGGAGTTGTACCCTCACATACTTGCTCAGTAAAAGTAGACTTTTGGTGGTCCAAAAGCTTCCAGTGGGGAGGAGTGATCCAATTCATAGTGCTTGTCATGTTGATTCCAACGACACTTGAATCGCTTCAATCTGCCATCATATGAGCAAGTTATCGTGTTCTAAAATTTTGGCCAAACAGTAAAAAAGTCAAAGTTGCAAGTTGACTATGCAGGGCACGAATATTGACGTGGAAATTCATACACTGATGTGGTGTTGACATAATCCGATGATTGGGAATTATGGACTGGTCAAGGAGGATCCAATCAGAAGCTGACATTTTGGCCAATCGTGTGAGGACACATGGCGCACTACTATTCAGTTGATGATTTTGGAGTTGGGCCAATCACAGAGTGACACATGGCCCAATCCCAGGGTACCACTTGGCACTCTGGATGGTGAAAAAAATTGTTAATTCGACCAAAATCCTCCATATGAATGGAACACACGACCTCCAATTCACGAAAAAGATGCCCTACCAATGCACTACAAGTCGTGCTTTTTAATACAAGGGGCAATAATCATATTTAATATGTTATGGCCCTACCCAAGGCTTCATGTGTGTGCACTAGACCGTTTTCATAGGAGTATATGGGTCGGGTGTGTGGCGTCACCGCCGATGCCCATGGTTGTATTATTGTGAACGTGACCAAGAGCGGAGGATAAGGGTGGGGGCTACGGCCTGTTTTAAAAAAAAAAAAATGTTATATAATAAAAACACCACATCAATAATGCCTATTCTGACGGATAGAATGTGGGACCTCTGATTTCCCATTACAACGTGCCACCAACAAGCCAAAAGCCAAATAGTTGGATTATTTTGTAGAGCAATTTTGCAGTAATACTTTGAGGGGGCATATTTTACTCAATTCTTAACCTTTTTTAGCTCAAGAAGAGCCTAGATGGAGTTTTTGAGTGTTTTCAACTCAATTTTAATATTGAGGCTTGTAAACTGATGTAATGAACATTTGAGAATTTTAATGAAGTGGTCACCATTGGAAGCTGGACCCATAGACGTAGCCAAAGAGGGGTGAAATCCATTATCAATTTGCTCTAGTTTTATGTTGCATTTTTTTCCTCATTTCTGTAAAATTTCTACAAATTAACCTATGTTTGTGTACTTTTGAAATTTTTATCCATTGCCTAAAAGGACATAAACTAACTTGCAAATTAATCAATGAAATCTTCACTTTAATTTTTAGATTAGCATGCTTAAAGCAATTGGCAACAAAATTGGTATCTTCATTGGTCAAGAACTTGATTAGGACTCAAATCCTTATGTACGATTAGCCTGGATAAAAGTTGAAATTCGTCTAAAGGAGGCCCTCTTGGAAAATATCGAAATCAACCTCAAAGGGGAAAAAGGGCTACAAAAGTTCGACTAGTGGAGGATACCTTTTAGGTGTTTTTTTGTGTCATGAGATTGGCCACCTAACATCCAACTCTCATCGCAAGGGTCAACATTTTGGTGCTCCTTTCTGGAAGAAACTATTGGTTCACAAAGGTCCTACTCCTCGATGAATGTGGATCCAGATAATGTGATATCTTCCTACTACAACCCTATTGCTTCCTTGACCTTCCCTTCATCTAATGTCGAGATTTCAATCTCAGCTATTGGTGATGTCTTCTCCAGCGATAATAATGGTAACCTTGATATTTTCTCTACTATTCATTCTCTCTCCCTTCCCTCTCTCACTACCCTTGTCCCCCCTCCCTCCTCCCACCCCTCCTCCCTTCCTCTTCGATTTCGAAAAATCTAGTTCTATCCTCTCCCCTTTCTCTTCCCCCTCGAACCTATCCCTCCCCTTCTACTATTCCCCCTTAATACATTAGCCCTCAAATGAATACTCTCCGCACACCAGTGTGATTTTGTTATTATATAAAACATGGTGTGCCCTAGAAATAGATCCAGGAGAATTCTTGAAGGTTTTTTAGGTTCCTAGTTCATTTTTCATTTGGATTCCTTTGGACATTCGGGTGGTCTTATCTCTGGTTGGAACCCAAACTGCCAGGAAATCACCACTTCCTCTCTCCTCAGAAATTTTACTTAAGATTAAACATAAATATTTTGATTTTGATTTTTTTATATTAAATGTATAACGCATTTATATTTAACACACTTCATATTGGGAGGATCTGGCCATAAAAAGTGCATTTTCAAATCCATATACAATGGTGGGAGGTGATCTTAACTTCACCATTTCTCTAAGGGAATTTTTGGGGCCTAGCCCTCACCCAATCCCTTAGGGTTTTTTCTTTCACTATTTTCTCACTCAAACACATTTTAATCAACATTGAACCCATAAATCTCCTCCCCACTTTCAGTAATGTGTGCTCAGAAGGAAATGAATTTTTAAAGAGGCTTGATCATTTTTTAACTTCCATTGGAATTTGGAACTCTGTATACGTTATCAAATCAACAATCCATGGGAGGAATATCAAACCATAACCCTTTTTTATTACATTTCAACCTAAAGGGTATATCCAATGCATATCTTTTCCAATACAATCTCTTCTAGCTACGGGAGGAAGACTCGTGTGCTCTCATCCATACTACTTGATGTTAGTTTATGTAGCTTAGATAGATGTTTTAGTCTCATATTGTGTCTATAAGGCTAAAGAACACAGTGGATTAATTTTCCCCAAATACCCAGTAAACGTTTCTGAGGAAAAATGCCTTGATTATAATTAGTTAGCCAGTTTATTAACTTTCCTAAGTCTAACTTAAGGAAATGGATTAATTAATCAAGATTAATTGAGGTAAATAAATTTTCTTATAGTGACTTCTAAAAAAGTCATGTGATTGGGTTAATATGATCTTAGTCATCAATTGATATTAGATCGTGGTCATTGAACACTCGACGAGAGATTATAACGGGGAATCGATGGGCACTTGGAGAATACATCATATAGATCGGAGACACAGATTTGCAGTTATAACAAGGGCACATTGATAGCGTGAGGGAACCAATAGATCGAGACTATCAATGATTGAAGACAAGATTTTCAGAGTAAATTCTTCACAGTGATTTCCAAAGTTTTTAGGAGATCAATTTTATTTGTAGAGAGGTTGAGTTTCTGTTGGACGGATAAATCGTTCTTGCGGACAAGACCGATCTCCCTAGTGTCAGAAGACAATGTAGCAACAAACGAACAACTAAGTTTGTCTTTCTCTAAATATTGTTGAATGGATAAATCGTTCTTGCGGACAAGACCGATCTCCCTAGTGTCAGAAGACAATCTAGCAACAAACGAACAACTAAGTTTGTATTTCTCTAAATATATTCGTTTTACAAATAAATCATATGAAGGTGTCGATCCTACCTTAGATCCAACTGATTATTTGCAGTCGTAGTGCTTCCGTCGCATCAATAATCCTTCGTCGCAACAAGAGTTCTTTCATCGCAAGAAAGTGTCGTCTTTTATTGACCTACAATCACAAACAAGCAAATATTAAATAGCACCTGTATAACAAATAATTATAAAACATACCTATCATAGTGATCAAGGAATCTATGAAATAAACGATCAAACGACAGCTTATTGAAATAAACAATCGAACAACAATTTATTGAGAAAAACAAAACTTGATTGTATTAATCTTAAAATATATAGAAGAACCTTACAACCTTAGCCTTGATGTTCGAAAGGCCTTCCCGGGGTCCGAAGCAGGAGTCTCCTCTACTTTGATAAGTCTTGCACTCTTCCTTCAGGAGCACAAAGAGGTATGTGATATTTCCTCTCAAAATCTCAGCAGAAAGAAGTCTAAATCTTAACAGCACTTCAACTCAAAAATCTTCCCTTTTCCAGAATCTCAATCTCCAAAAATCTTCACCCAAAAATCTTCACTTTTACCCCTTTGAGGTTACCCAATGCCTCCTTTTATAGAGCAGATGAGGAGGTTAGGATTCCACCTTTAAAGGGATAGAACCCTCCTTCAAAGGGATAGGCTCCTCACATCAAGGGATTAGTTCCTTAAGGTGTGGGATACATGCACCTTACTAAAGCGTACTCATCCCCAAAAAATCTCATCTACAACCTTCTAGAATTGACCAAAATTCAACTTTTTCAGTTTAATTTCGCGCTTTTTTATCTTACAGGGGTTCCGCAGGCGTAACACTGGAAAAATGCGTTCTAGAACGCAGTTCCTCTTCACATTACCTGCGTACCCTAGCCAGGAACGCAGGTAGGCTTAATATTACCTGCGTACCCAAAGTTTTTGAGCTTTTTAGGGTTTTTTCTCCATGTTTCAGGGCTTGGAATGAGGAACCAAGGTTGTAAGACTTGCAGAGGAGGTAAGTATGAGTGTCAATGAGCTCATACAGTCAGCAGAATGTCAGGGTGACATTTTTTAGTGTAACAGATTGCCCCCTAAAGTGTGAAGTCTGAAATAGATGAAGATGAAGTCTGTCATATATGAAGAGTGAAGTACTTTATCATTTCAAGGATCATCCTGTGGACACCCCGGTCGGAACCTGTAAAAACATTCAATGCAAAATATATATATGTAAACATATCATCGCTGAGGTAGGCATTCCCATACTCAGATCAAAAACTAACTAAAATTGTTCTGATACAGGAATGATTTTGAATACATCACAGCATAGACATGTGTAGACACAGTATGGACGCAGCCATCTATTTATAAATAGTCTATTGTATGAATGATAACAAAATTCCTCGCAGCCTGGATGGTAGAAACTAGATCCAGGGTCTTGATTTCCACTTCTCGAACTAGTACGATTCTATCCATGTGAATAAATGTGTTGAAGTCGAACATGGTAGAAACCACTTGATTACCAGTCAATGATGTAAATTGTTAACAAGTGTGAGAGTAACCACCAGTAATGTCAATGGATCTCAAAGTACTCAGTACAATCCATGAAATGTGAATGAATGAGCTGAAGTCGAACATGTTACGAAATCATTCGATCGAAGGTCAATGATGCAATCTGTCGTCGAAGGCGAGAAACCTGCCATTGAGGCATGCAGATTTCAAGGTACTGACGATTTCTAGATCAACTTTCTAGATAATGAGTTGTCGTCGATAGAAAGTGATCCGTCGTAGGCAAGCCCACAACACGAAATCATAGATCAAGTTTTGAAAATATATTGGCAAGGACTGACTCAGGGATGGTCAAAACGGATGACAGATATTTTGCAGATGAATGGTTAATTTGAACTGTCCTCTTGAACACATAACGACAATGCAGATGGCTTGGTGAAAATTGACCCAAAGCTAATACCCAGAAACCGGCTGAAGACTTTCAATATGGTTTGATTAACTGTTAGGAAAAGGATTTCCCAACCCAGGTGGACAAAAAGTGTCGTGTTCAAGAGTGGTTAACGGTTTTCTGAATAATCAAAATGTAACAAACGGGTTCGTTTTTCTCTCTTTTCCCCCACCATTTCTGGCAAGTACCTCTTTATTTTTGACAAGCTTGAGGAGGATAACATTTGCTTGTTTATAAGCTCATCCTTCGGATGAGTCCAACTTAGTTTAAGATTCGAACCCTAAGAAGGAGTGGTTCGTGCCTGTTTAAAATTGAACAGGTCCTTTACTGTTAAGTTTTAACGAGTCCAGTATAGGAGAAACTCGGTGTTTTTTCAATTTTAGGGAGTCAGAAGAAAAAAATTAAGAAAACTCCATGGGTGTGCTTTTTCGTAAATTCAGTCTCTCGAGCCCGAAAAAGGATAAAATAATGCGAGAGAGAACTCTATTGACCGTATTTAGTCAACATATACCTTTTTCGTAAATAGTCCATTTCAGTCCGTAAAAGGGGTAAACTTATACTGAAGGGACGATCATTCATTTACTTTAACGAGTTCGAATAATCAAGTACTCAGCAATCTTTTCATCTTTAGAGAGTCTGAAAAAGGGCTTAAAAGAGGACTCCAGGGTTTCGCTATTTCGTAATTTTCAAGAGTCCGAAAAAGTGATAAAAGTATACTTAGTAGTTTCGCTTTTTCTGTAAATTTTAATGAGTTCGAAAAAGGGATAAAAATGTACTCATGGTTTTCACTTTTTCGTAAGTTTTAACGAGTTCGAAAAAAGGATAAAAATGTACTCATATGGCCGAATTTCAATTTAATTAACGAGCAGGAAAAGACGGAAAGAACTCGGCATTTTCATGTGTTTTACGAGAATGAAAGATAGAAAAATAATCTTGGGATTTTCAAGAGTTTAACGAGTCTTGAAAATAACCGAAATTGACTCAAGATAGGTTTCATTTTTACAAAATCTTGAAACAGAGAAAAAATATGCTTCAGAGTGGTTTCATTTTTGCACAAGCTTGAAACAGAGATAAAATTGTGCTTGATGCCCCCTAAGCGTAACTGCTAGAGCGCATGCCCCCCTAGCTTCATTTCAGTCAACTAAGTACACTGTTGGTAATTAATAGCTAGATGGAATGAAGGTTCATTTACGAGATCATATGAAAGACCCGACCTAAAAACTAACCTAAATATATGACTTAACATTTACGAGGTCTATTCAAAGACTCGACTCAATTAGGGGAGGATTTGTTTCATTTTTTAACGAGCTCGACACAAGAAAAGAACTATGCTCATGGCAACGTGTTTCATTTTTTAACGAGGTTGACACAGTAAAAAGAACTATCCTCAGAAACTACTTATTTCTAATCTACCTACATAACCTAATGATTCATTTTTTAATGAGGTTGACACATGAAAAGAACTGTCCTCATACCTAATTCATTTTTTAATGAGGTTGACTCAGTAGAGGGAACTATCCTCTGACCAACTGATTCATTTTTTAACGAGGTTGACACAGGAAAAGAACCGTCCTCAGAAACTATTTATTCTAATCTACCAATCTACTCTCTACAATCTACCTACTGATTCATTTTTTAATGAGGTTGACACAGGAAAAGAACTGTCCTCATCGCCGACTGATTCATTTTTTAACGAGGTTGACACAGTAAAAGGAACTATCCTCAAAGACATGTTTCATTTTTTAAAAGAGGTTCACACAGTAACAGGAACTATCCTCAAACTCACTGATTCATTTTTTAACGAGGTTGACACAGTAAAAGGAACTATCCTCGGACTCACTGATTCATTTTTTAACGAGGTTGACACAGTAAAAGGACCTATCCTCGCAACTAACTGATTTATTTTTTAATGAGGTTGACACAGTAAAAGGAACTATCCTCGTAACTAACTGATTCATTTTTTAACGAGGTTGACACAGTAAAAGGCACTCTCCTCACACTCACTGATTCATTTTTTAACGAGGTTGACACAGTAAAAGGAACTCTCCTCAGAGTCACTGATTCATTTTTTAACGAGGTTGACACAGTAAAAGGAACTCTCCTCAGACTCACTGATTCATTTTTTAACGAGGTTGACACAGTAAAAGGAACTTTCCTCATATTCACTGATTAATTTTTTAACGAGGTTGACACAGTAAAAGAAACTCTCCTCACTCACTGCTTCATTTTTTAACGAGGTTGACACAGTAAAAGGAACTTTCCTCATACCTGATTCATTTTTTAACGAGGTTGACTCAGTAATAGGAACTATCCTCACTTACTGATTCATTTTTTAACGAGGTTGACACAGTACAAGGAACTATCCTCGCAGCCGACTGATCATGGCTTCCAACAGGAAGAAACAGATATCAATGGACACACCTTGATCATGGCTTCCAAGAGGTCTTCATCAGATGGAAGAATATTTCTCTGGAAGGAATACATGTCAAGGGACTCAAAAGGGATAATAACATCGCGTTCAAATAATCCCATAGAGTTTTCCATGTCAATTACTGGATCTAAGTCAAAGGAAGACGAGAAAACAGTGAGAGGCTCGCTTACATCAGTAATTGAAAACATGGGACTAGTTTCCACATAATTAACCCGTGGCGGGGTAGATACCACTTTCGTATGAGGAACATTCAGGGATGTTGGATTATTGGTAGTCGAAACAAGACCAGGGAACGAAAGCTGGTCTACAGTCATAATATTGCCATTGTGAGGGAAAGACATCACGCGAAAGAGTGTCGATACGACAGCTTTCATTGCATAAACATAGTCTCGCCCAAGGAGTAAATTGAAATCCAAGGGACCTCGAACTACCATAAGATCAATACAGACAGTTTTACCTTCCAAAGTAATAGAAAATTTAGGAAGGATCCCTAAAGGTTCACTAATGGTTCTGTTAAAAGCTTTCAGATTCTGCGTAATAGGCACAAGATGAGGAGAACCCAAAGCTTTCCAAGCAGTTGAGGATAAAATACTAACAGAAGCACCTTCATCTACCTGTGTGCGGTGTATGTCCCTACCACCAAACTTCACAATGATTTGGAAAGGGATGGAGGAAGGAAGACGAGGTTCTGTCAGTCTATTCCAATCAAAGGAAAATACCTCAGTACTTGGAGGGGGTTTGGTAGAAACAGGTGAAATTCCCCCCGGCGTAGAAGAATCTGATGTAACAAGAAGAACCTGAGCAGTAGGAAGTTCACTCTCTAGAGGGAGAGTGGGATCGACCGAATGTGAAATAGAATCGACCACTTGATCAACTAATGGATCATCAACCTGAGTGATATGAGTTTCACTCTCCAATGGAAGAGTGGGATCGACTGTATTTGAAATTAGATCAATCACTCCGTCAGTTGACGGTAGGTTGGGAGAAAGTTTACAGTAACCAGTTGGAAATTCTTGTTGTAGAACAGTAAGGTTTTCCAACAATTTTGAGGCTTCATCCATGTGAGGGAAAATGTGAGTTTGATGACTCCCTTTGCATAACTTACAAGGAAACCTAACTTTACCCTTTTTCCCAGGAACCTGACTATCACTAGTTGATGGATCAACGAAAAGTTGATGAGATTTTTCTGACCATACTTCCAAGACCTTAGGAATACCAGGAAAATTGATAAGGAAGTGGTCACCCTTACAAAGCCTGCAAGGGTATTTTGGTTTACGATGCATGTTGGAGGTTTCCTCAACACAACTAACATTTACAGCCATGGTTGGTTGGTTGACTTCTTTCTTATCCTGCTTCTTCTTCTTCTTCTTCTTCCCTTTCTTCTTCTTCTTAGCCACCTGGTTACTAGCATCAAGGCTTTTACCAAGCTAAGAGGAATAAATGGAGGAAGAAATATTAGACGAAGAAGGTAAAGGGTCAACAGAAGGTTGGTGATGTTGAGATGGTGAACTCTGTTGAAGTGAAGCATCCGGTTGAGGTGGAACAATTGGAGTGTTCGGGGCCAACGAAGTTGAAAATAACCATATCGGTAAACCTATTGTAAATCCAGGTAATGACAAAGTAGCCATATAAGGAGGACCAACATTTCCAAAGCAAGGAAAAGTACTAGGATTCTCACTAAGAGGGATTCCTTGGTTGGTAAATTCCGGAACAGTTTCCATTATATTCAACTTCAGTGAATTTTATTAACAATTTAAAACTAAAATTAACACTTCACAATTCACACCTAACAATTAAAATTCACAATTCACACCTATGGTCTCTAAAGTAAAAACAAACAAATTAACACGCGCTATCAAATCTAGGAGTCAAATCACACACAAACAGTAACTTCTCGTACTAAAAACACTAGTTGGTGATGAAATCCAACATCGTAGAATTTAATACAGAAAGGGCAGTTGGAACAGTTACCCCGACAACCTGCTTAATGAAACAGACTGGCACAAGTTTCTTCACAAAACCATCTCGTGTGAAGAGAACCCCCCAGAGATTCCAAGTGAGTCTAGTCGACGTCTGCTCCAGGTACAGTGAGATCTTTCCTTCACCGTCACCTCAGGAAATAATCTTAAATTTTTGGACACTAAGGTTACCAACAGTAACAAATACAACTGGGGGAACAGTCTACGATCTGATCCCACGCGCAAGGGCAGAGTAACAAAGCTCAATCCCCTTGAAGGCTCCTCGACATGTTTAATCCGAGGTTTACCCACAAGTGACCCCAGGCTCCTCGACAATGGTTAATCCGAGGTTTACCGTTTGTAATGCATGCAAAATATTCTATCTTCCCCAATGAAACAGAATTGATTGTCTCAAAGATTCGAACATGATCTCGTGATTGACTTCTTTAAGAGAAGCTTCCCAGATTGTACAAATTACAATTGGATTTATTTCCTACCACAAGATTTGTCTACTTGTTTGTTTTACTACCTTGGAGAGTTAATTACTCCCTACTCCAAGATACTAGCCTAAGCTATGTTGGTGATAAGAGCCCTAGAAATGTAAAAATTACTAGATGAATTTTAATTAAGCGCTGTGTTATTTAGAATGTTATTACTCAAAAGGGTAAATGGATATGAAACCAATGGTGTTATGACCCGACCCAAAACTGAATGCAATCGAATATGATAATGTAATCTTTTCAATTCGATGAATCCTAACTAAAGTAAGGAGAGAGTTTCCATACACTTCCAACAATGCAAAGATTGATCACTAAGAGAAAATATAACAAATTCTCTAATGCACTAATTTCATCAAGAAAAACTAATGCAAATCAATCCCAAAACAATTTTTTATTTTTGTGTTTTTAAAACAAGCATAAAAACATCTAAATTCAAATCAAAGAAAACTGATCTAAATCCACAATTGATTTTTCAGAATGTAAATTATGCAATTGTAATCTATGCACAATTCACATGAAAAGCATGCAAATGTAATCTATGCACATTTTTCATTCATATTCTGAAAATGAGAATTATAATTATGCAAATGTGATCTATGAAAGAGAATTCTCAAACACAAGATGATTCTAATGTAATCTAAGAACCAATCAAGTGCAAGTCAAGAAAATCGGGTGAGAGTTCCAAAGATCAAAAAACACTCAAAGGCAATTAAAACTCATACACAATTTAGCCCCCCCAAGTAATGACCAAAGGAAATCAAATTAAGAATTTCTCAAAAAAGAGACTCAAAATACCCAATTAACTTAATGGAGATTGATGAGATGAAGAATTGCTAAAAGAAACTCATAAACAAGAGATTTTTGACAGAGAAATACAGATCTGGGTAGATGCTAGGAATCCTAAATTAAATCTAAACTAAACTAAAAGAAGAAATCTGAAGTTTTTCAAAAAATTTAACAGGGTCCGCAGGCTCCCAGAAGTAACAGGTGTGGTCCCGCACTTTTTACTTAAGGAAAGTGCGAAAATGCCTGCACTGTGTGTGAAGACAAAGTGCGGTCCCCAGAAAATTTCAAGAAAAACAAAAAAGACTTCAAAACTTTCAAAAACAGATAAAACCTAAGCTACCCAGGCAGATATCCATCAATCAAAAACCAGGAAAAACTTTTCCTCAAATCAAAATAAAAGAGAACCAAAAACAACAAGTTTCTCTCCCCAGTATGGTCGCAAATTTGTTGGCCGGATAAATCGTTCTTGCGGACAAGACCGATCTCCCTAGTGTCAGAAGACAATCTAGCAACAAACGAACAACTAAGTTTGTATTTCTCTAAATATATTCGTTTTACAAATAAATGCTATGAAGGTGTCGATCCTACCTTAGATCCAAATGCTTATTTGTAGTCGTAAAGCTTATGTCGCATCAAGAATCCTTCCGTCGCAACAAGAATCCTTTTGTCGATCTGAAATCACAAACAAGAAAATATCAGTAGCACCTGTATAAAAAATAATTATATAACATACCTATCATAGTGATCAAGAAATCTATGAAATAAACGATCAAACGACAGCTTATTGAAATAAACAATCGAACGACAATTTATTGAGAAATAAAAAACTTGATTGTATTAATCTTAAAATATACAGAAGAACCTTACAACCTTAGCCTTGATGTTCGAAAGGCCTTCCCGGGGTCCGAAGCAGGAATCTCCTCTACTTTGATAATTCTTTCACTCTTCCTCCAGGAGCATAAAGAGGTATGTGATCGTTCCTCCCAAAAGCTCAGTAGAAAGAAGTATAAATCTCAACAGCACTTCAGCTCAATCACACATAAAGCTTGAACTCTAATTCTCAATCTCCAAAAACTTCACCCAAAAATCTTCACTTCCACCCCTTTGAGGCTACCCAATGCCTCCTTTTATAGAGCAGATGAGGAGGTTAGGATTCCACCTTTAAAGGGATAGAACCCTCCTTCAAAGGGATAGGCTCCTCACATCAAGGGATTAGTTCCTTAAGGTGTGGGATACATGCACCTTACTAAAGCGTACTCATCCCCAAAAAATCTCATCTACAACCTTCTAGAATTGACCAAAATTCAACTTTTTCAGTTTAATTTCGCGCTTTTTTATCTTACAGGGGTTCCGCAGGCGTAACACTGGAAAAATGCGTTCTAGAACGCAGTTCCTCTTCACATTACCTGCGTACCCTAGCCAGGAACGCAGGTAGGCTTAATATTACCTGCGTACCCAAAGTTTTTGAGCTTTTTAGGGTTTTTTCTCCATGTTTCAGGGCTTGGAATGAGGAACCAAGGTTGTAAGACTTGCAGAGGAGGTAAGTATGAGTGTCAATGAGCTCATACAGTTAGCAGAATGTCAGGGTGACATTTTTTAGTGTAACAGTTCCCAGTGGTGCGAGTTGCTTTAGAGAGGTCGAGTTTCCATAGCAAAGACCATATGTGTCGTAATGAACAATTTTCACAAGAGAAGTTGAACTTTCCAAGAGAAGTCGAATTCTAGTACATGCCAAGATTATTTTTCAGCAGTGTGAGTTTGCTAGAAAGGCTCAAATTTCCAGGGCCACATGTGTTGTTTGATTCAGTGAGCCAAAGGGAGGCCGAATTGAAATAGGAGGGTCGAGTTGTCTCCAGGAAGCCAAATAAACTTACATAAGTTACAGAAATAATTTTCCAAAGGTTTTCTAATTTACAACAAATAATTTTAATTTTCAATCACAGAATTTCGCTAAAGAATATTAAAAATAATCATTTGCGACATTGGTTTTCCCCACACTGGTGTTTTTCTAGGGACATCTATCCAAAAATATTTGTGTTCATTATTTTTGTGTGTGTGCAATATTTTTGCAGTTCCTATGATTCATTTATTTTTTGTGAAGTTGTAATAGTTTTATTCAGTATTTGCCTCAAAAAAATTGCAGAACGCATAATCAGCGATAGGAGAAAAATAATTAGTTAACTGCAACGGTGTTTCACACTTGGAAGAATTTGTCTCCTTTATAAGATAACTTGTATATGAATAAATTCCAAGAGAATATCCTACATATGAAAATAATTTTTAGGTCTTGGGCTAAGGATCATTGTTGTGGTGGATTTGACGCACGAGTGTACGAAATCGCACCAGTTTAAGGGGTGTGGTATACCCCTATAAACTATTGGTAACAGGCAGAAAGTGGTGGAGCTCAAAAGCATATAATTTAGAGGAAAAAACATGCGAATGTATGCTTAAATTAAACTAAAAACTAAAACACAAATATACATAAGCTATTGAAGAGAGTCAAAATGATAATAATGCAAACTATCACTCAAGGCCTCTTCTTATTAAACATTTGATATGGAGAAGAAATTTTGCCCACTTGCCAAAGGGCCCCTAGAAAATGGTTCTAGGTCCCGATGCAACGATGTTGTTTTTCCAAGTTCTTCCTCTGTTGCAGCCTCCCTCTCTCTCCGCTATAATGGACTAGGATTGTTGGGTGGCCAACAATTGAGTCCCCTCTATCTCCAGCTCCGAGTCACACACTGTTGGTATTGCTTGGGAAATTTTGGCCAGCGTAACAATGTGATCACCCATTATTCATCTCTTGGTGGCTTTATATATGGGATTTCAAATCCTCTTTCCCTCCCTTGGTACATGGTGGATGGTGACCCAAGGGAGAGGTATGATTCCATTATGTGCTCACATAGTATCTAAGGAGGCGTTGGTGGCTGTCCTTAGGCAGCTTCATATAAAGAGTAACGGTCCTTTGCTTTGTGTGGTCCCGGAAAGCGACATTTTTCCACTTTCAGGAACGCGCACTTATCACGAAAAAAGGCGCACAAAAGGCATTCTTCTCGAAGGATTAAGTGCACAATTTATCATTTAAGACTAGTTCAAATCTGATTTTCTCAAAACCTTGGATATTTTAAATATTTTACTGATTACATAATGTCTTCCTGCCCTGTAAATCCTTTGGCTTGACATTAATTAATGCCATCTTCTCATGTACGATTTTAGAGTGTTAACAGTTGCCCCCTAATGTGTGAGGTCTAGGAAAAACTGTATAGCCGAAATACATTATTGTTTCTTTTCTGTATTGTGCGCAGAGAGAGAGAGGTCTGCATGAATCTTGGAATTGACAACACCTTGCACTGTTTCCGAGATGACCATGGCCTAAGGGACCCCTGCAAGCAAAAAAAATATACAACATATATACAAAATTTCAACGAGGCGGGCATGTCCCATGCTTGCGATGCTATGGCTAGTTAAACAAAATTGGCAGATACATGTGTTGTCTGTGTCACTACTATGATAGTGATGCTGGTGGTTGTTGACGACGACTGTTGACACCCTCAGGAGCGTTTTTTTCTTTGACGATAGGTGGAATGTGGTACCCATATGAGTAAACTTGGTATGGCATATAGCTGCGCAATGTACAGATATGTACTGGCTGGGACCTTCCCGTGTAAGCATTGTTGATAGAGACGCTTATGGAGGCACGAGTCTTCGATGGATCTAATCAAAGTGAAATGGTTGTAAGGTATGATACCATCATGACATGAAAATATTTTTTTGTAGTCGAATTTCAGGAGGATCGATGTCATTTGTGGACAATGATGTCTCCCACAGTGCCACTCGAGGATACCCCTTTGCATGGGGAGGGGTAATCCAAGGTACTGCTTCCTTTTTGGAAGAGAGGAGTAGAAGTCGACAAAAAGGAATCCTTAACCGAACCATGTGTCGTCGACCTGAGGGGTCGGGGACCCGGATGTGATGGTTTTAACATAGGCATGTTGGTGAGAGGTCACTGAAAATGGAGGATGGGGAATCAGTGGCCCGAGGTCGGAGTATACTTTAGCATATTGGTGGCAGTCATAGTTATTTCTAAAGGGAAAATATCTGGAGTCAATATGACTTCCAGGGCGGGTGTGAACCGGCTATGAATGTCGTGATGGTGCGTGCGTGTGGGTGAAAAACTCCGACCAAGGGAATGAGGGACTGGTGCCATGGGGGAAGAGATGAAATGCGAGGATGAAGGGGTGAAGTGCATCATTTGCGGTCTTTGTACACTTACCAAAATAATAAAATAATGAGGTTTGGTTTGTACAAAACACAGAGATGGCTACCCCAAAACATGAAAGGGTTCGCTCACTGAAGGTGTGAGGATGGTGTTTCGTTGGGGGTGGGGGTCCCATTGGTTGGTCTCGTGTGCGGGGTTGATGAAGTGGATGAAGAAGTGTCGCAGATGGGATTATGCTAATGGAGGTATGGTGGGCCAAATGCGATGCGCAGAGGTGTGCTTTTAATCTTCTTGTACAACCTGGTCGTCCGGGAAGAGGGTGTCAGCTTATATGGTGAACTTGACCTTGTGCATGATGAATGGATCGGCATGATGGGCTTCCCGAACTAAATTGGTATGGCCATGGCGTCACTTGTGCTGTGATATATGGTCTACTTTGGGTGATGAGCGCCATGGAGGGGAGGCTCTACCGACCAACGCGGATGTTTATCATGTGCAGGGTGAGGTGATGATAAACACGGTCAGATATGAGGATCCTATGGTTGATTTTTGATGGAGAAATGATGTCAGGATATGCAAAGTTAACTGAGAATCTATCATGCTGGAGGTAGAATGATACCTGCTTTGGAATTTTCAGTAGATGGTGATGTGAATGGTTTGCGGTTTTTTCCTGCAAAAACAACTACCTCAAGTGAAAGCATATTATTTTCATCAAATATTATTGAAAGGCATGAGATTTAAAAATGAAGATGAGAGAGGGCATACCTGTCAGCGCTGAAAAATTATATTTTTTTAGGAGTGAAAATGTGTGGAATCGCCTTTGTTTTCTTGGGAGTTGCTACTTGGCTCCTAGTTTTGATTTCAGTTGGGGTTGCCCCCAGACTAAGATCATGGGGGGCGTTGCCGGTTACTGCCCCCTATCTAGGGTCTCCCCAAATACATATTACTGCTGCCTAGGTGACCTTAGGTCAAAGACCCGACCAAGCCGTCTGCAGTAATTGATGCGCCTGATAACTTAAGAGGATGAGGCAACCAAGTTCCCTTGTCTCTGGTTGGTGTATGGTGGCTTGGGGGGAGGAGAGAAAAATGGCTATCTTTCTGGTGAATGTCGTTCCTCCTGCATGTATAGGACGACACGAGGTCATCTCTGACAGATTAGGCAGGGGGATCCTCCTGATAGGATCATTTGATCGCAGGTAAGGCGTCCCTATATCGTGGTATCTCTGGAAAATGATAAGTATAATTCCCATAGGTGATGCAGATAACGCATGCGTGTTTGGTACGCAGCGCTTTTCCTTTACATTTGGTGGTAGGTTCCTTTTTACGGGAACACAATCGAGATGTCTGTTTCGGATCTGAGGAGTGGTTTTAATTTGTCTAACTCCGGACATGTATGGGTAGGATAGCCTATAACGTCGAATATGGCGCAAACTGGTGATTCCCTTTGAATGGCGGGGGTCACCATATTCTTTCCTCTATTTGCGGTTTTATTGGCTATGATCACCGGTTTCGCAATGGGAACTTCCTTTGCGGGGGCGGTCTCGACCGTTTCTTAGGTAGGTGGGGGCTCCTCGAGACTGAGGGGCTTTAACCCTGTGGCAGTAACGTTGGTGGCTCTTGTTCCGGAAGGAAAAATGAGCTACAAAACTGCGAATTCCAACGCTATGTTGGGTAATACCAGTGTTTCCAAAACCTGTTGGGAGACGAAGCCAGTTGGGGGGTAGAGGAAATGGGTTTGGGAGGCGGCGTAGGCTAGAGAGGTTGTCGTGGATGATGTCTCGGTGTCGTTACTGCTTGATTCTGTGTCCTGACTAGCCTCGGCGCTTGATGTCGACATCATGCATACCGGGGCCCCTGTGACATCGGGCGATGCCTCAGGGATGATAGGAGGATATCCTAAGAATGACCCTAGAATGGATGATAGTTTGAATTGGTCAGGGCCATATTCTTGGTGTCGTAAAAGACCTTCCAAGGTTGTATATACATAGGGTAGAATTACTTCCGTGTTGTTTAGGGGACGCTTCTCGCTGTGTGTCAGTTGGTCTACAGTAATGATGTGATCATCGTGGTGGAACATCATAATGCGGAAGATGGAGGATGCTATGGCCGACATGGCGTACATGTAACTCTGCCCGAGGAGTATATTGTAATCCAAGTGAGCATCCAAGACTTCAATGTCTATGTGCACCGTCTTTCCGGCTAAGCAAACCGGAACATCTTGGTAGTGGCCGACGGGGGTCGAGGAACGGTCGTCATATGCTCGAAGCGTTATGAACGAGGGTTTTAGTTCGGGAGAACCCAAATTCTACCAAAAAATTTTCGACATGATGCATGTCGATGCACCCTCGTCAATGACACATCAGTGAATACTGATATTCTGGACTGATACTGGTATCTAGAAGGTGACCATAAAAGGAAGCCTAGGGGTGGCTTTGTCTAAGTCAAAAGCCATCATGCGCGCATCGGCAGGGTCGATAGCACCTAACGCGGGAAGTAGGGCTTTCCATTGCTTTGGGCACGACTGCATTACTTCCAACGCAGACATAGCAGTGGTTGATTGAGCTAAATCATCCACAATGCTATAATTATGGGCCGCTTAGGAGTAGTTACCTACTCTCCTATTAGGTCCCTTTTCCATCTTTGGAAATGGTTCTATAGGCATCTTTGAGATGGTCAAAGGTGCAGTCGGTGCACTAGTACTAGCCCCTGATGTAGTGGTGTCTGGTGGGGTGTCGTAACTACGGTTTCGTGTTTGGAAAAACATTTCTTCCCTAGTCATGTAAATTTCATGGTTGCCTTTCCCGGAATCGTCTGGGTTTTGTTGTTAAGTGATGACCGTCGCTTGGTGGGGGAAAGGTTCTTGCATAAAAATGGGTTGTTGGGAAGATCCTCCTTGTACTTGATTACTCTGTAGCTTTTTTAGCTCACGGAGATCTGGACAGTGGTGAGTATAGTGGCCGTACTCACCACATATTGAACAAGAGTGGTTTGTTCGCAAAGGTGGCCTTTTGCCTTGCCGTTGGGCATTTATTGGCTCCTGATTTTGATTCTTGTTGGAGTTTCCTCCAGCCTGGGATCGCCGTGGGCGCTGTTCGTTGCTGCCCCCCTGCCCAAGGTTCCCTTTGGGCTTGTTTTTTGACTTTTTCTTAACCACATTAGGAGGGTATTTCTCCTGGTTATACTAGTGTGGTTGATTTTGGGACGGCTGCACAAAGTTCACCTGTGCATTGGTTTGCGTAGGTGGGTCATGTGCTTGGGACTGAGCATAACGTTGTCTCTTGTTTTCACCTCGCCATTGGAGGGTAGCTCTTCCGTCAGAGTTTCTTTCTACATACTGGGTCCCTTCAGCCAGAGGATAAGGTCCTCCTTGGTGATACGGTTGCGCCCTATTAGTCAAATATTGCTAAGGTATATGATGACTTTGAAATCCGGGTTGAGGCATGTTCTGAGTAGAATTATATGCGTAACTGGGATTTTGACTATTGTTGCCTAGGTAACCCTGGGTCATTGACCCTATTAATCCGTCTACAGAGTTCGACACGCCTGGAAATTCTTGATAAGTTTGTAGACGTAGGGCGTTAGGAAAGATGTTGTAAATGTATCCTGACTGCATATAAATCAATTCAAGCTTCTAGGCTTTACTGATTGCATCCTCTTCAGATGTGGGTTATTTTTGCGCCACATCCTTTGAAATATTCACCGTCAGAGTTTTCAAAAATAAATCTAAGAGGACCAGTTCGTTGACTTTAGCTTTACATAAACTGTGACGTCGCCTCCATTCATGAGGATGGTCAGAGATATGGACTGCGAGGGTTTGTCTAAAATGAGTCAGTAACTCCATTCCCAAATCATGGTGAATGGGTCACTGAAAATATTTGAGGAATGCGGTAGCGAGGGCACTAAACGTTCCATGTGAAGCAGGAGGTTGCTCCACATACCACTTTGCGGCTACTCCCGTAAGAGTGCATTGAAATAGCCTCAATCGAATAGTGTCTTTGATGATACTATTCGATGAACACGACAGGTGAAAATTCATTACATGATTACCTGGGTCTTTCGCTTGCTTGCCTTTGAAATTTGGTATATCCGAAGGGAGCTTCACGGGCATGGGAGGCCACGAGGGATCATGTGCGATGGGGTCATTTGTGAGCTTGGTTAAATCGGGTAGATTCAACGCAGCTAAGAAAGGTGACTGGAAAGTTGACACCATTGCAACATGTGAAGACACAAAGTTCTAGTTAGAACGAGGGTTAGTCTGTGACATACCCTGATGTGTGTTCAGTTGACTTCCCGAATTGGACACACTCCTCTGCCCCCTAGGGGTCAAGGGGGGAGTGGTGTGCGGTGTGGTGTTGGGAGACCGACTAAGGTTCCCAAATATGGTTGCTCCAATAAAGGATGAACCAATGACGAAGGCAGTGTTCTGTCTTTAACGCCTGAATGGCGAAAGACCTCGAACCCCTCCCTGTAATGGGGGGAGGTCCAAAAGACGCATGTATCGACAAGGTTCCGTTGGGACCATTCGGGTGTCAACTAGGTTCGGTTTTGGAAAAATTTGAGAGGATAGAGTCTATGATCAAAGCGAATTTATGGCCACATACATAAAACAAAGCGAAAATAAAATAAAGTTTTCCTTTAACTTAATCTATCTGATCAATCAAGCAAAAAAAAAAATGGTTTATGTTTGTTTATGCATGATACTCAAAAGCCTAGAAGACCTATGCGTCCTCACACACTCAAAAGTAACTGGGCCTTGAGAAAATTTATTGTGAGTGCTGGCACAACGTCCCGTAAGAGCTGGCGGTGCCCCCAGTCAACCAAAGAGAATCCACCAAGGTAAGGGTAGAGGGTCTGGTGCTTGCCTGCGCCGTCACCTATAGGGTAAAGGATCCCCTAGTTTTTTGCCACTAATAACCACCATCCCACATGAGCGTTCGAGTCTTGGGCTTCTTGGTAGTCAGCTAACAGTAGCAAGTATCAGTCGAGTCAGGTAGCACCAACTGATACCGCACGCACTGCACCTAAGCCTAACCCCCTCTGAATCGGGTCTCTGCCGCGCTCGAGTTTTCTTTTCTGTGGGCTGATAGGTGGATTTGAAGCTCCCTAAATACACAACTTATATGTTTCACTATGAAGTATGATCAACGCAGATTATTGGATACCTACCCCCTTGATCCTAACTTAAACTATAAATTCTTTTGTAGCCCATGTGGGGATAATTTAGTAAGTTTGGTTAAGTTAGATTTAGGTGTCTTCCTTTGCTTAGAGGGTGATTATGTGCGAGCATATCGTGAAAAATCTCATAGTTTGAACATATGGATATCGCTGATCCTTTACAAAAGTCCCCTACCTAAACTGCATTATATTGTTCCTGGCTCAAATGGAAAACATTTGCGGATAAAGGGTCGCTTTCAAATTTTTCTAGTTAATCTATGTGACTAAATAAAGGGAGATGGAAAATTGTAAATATAAAGCATTCATATGCTTACTTAGGATCACCGGAGGGTGCAAAGGTAGCAGATATTATTTGCTCTAATCGACAATTCAATCCTATTCCCGCAGTCTCTAATGCAAAAATTAAACTAAACTAAACAATTTCTACACTAGAAAGAATAAAACTAGCTATGCATGCGTGGTATTTGGCCACTTACTTGGACTAGTTTTATCTAAGTGTGAATACCAGAATTTGCAAAACATAAATTGTTCGGAATGCAATGGTTAATTTTACCCTTACTTAAACTATGTGAAGATTTTTGCAAAAACCAACTTTGAAGCGAAACTAACTCTAAGCCTACAGAATACAACTAAAAGTGAGTTTTAAGAAGCTGTGGGGTATCAAAACAAGTGTTGGCAGATACATTAGGGGCTTCCCAGCACACTTACAAGTAGAAAAATGCAGAATATAGGGAGAAAAATCTCATTCTGTAATTTGCGCGGAAAAGGCTCTGATAGGTGCACTTTCCTGCGCACAGGTCAGTTAGGAACGCGCGCACAGCGTGTCTGTGAGAAACAATTGTGCACAAACATCCTGCAAGTAAAAATATTAGGATTTTCCCTCTTCAGTTTGTCACTGCAAGTGAATCTAGGGACTGTAAGATGGACCAAAGGACTATCAGTTCCACTCTCCAGTGTAGAAAAATATCTCCTGCAAAATATGGCACAACCACATAAACTTGTAAAATGTTAGTGGAGTCGCCAATCCTGTTGTAGTGGATTTGACGCATGGGTGTACGAAATCGCACCAGTTTAAGGCGTATGGTCTACCCCTATAAACTATTGGTAACAGGCAGAAAGTGGTGGAGCTCAAAATCATATAATCTAGAGGAAAAAATATGCGAATGTATGCTCAAAGTAGACTAAAAACTAAAACACAAATATACAGAAGTTATTGAAGAGAGTCAAAACTATAACAATGCAAACAATGGCTCAAGGCCTCTTCTTATTAAACGTTTGATATGGAGAATAAATTTTACCCACTTGCCAAAGGGCCCCTAGATAATGGTTCTAGGTCCCGATGCAAGGATGTTTTTCCAAGTTCTGCCTCTGATGCAGTCTCCCTCTCTCTCCACTGTGATGGACTAGGATTGTTAGGTGGCCAACAATCAAGTCCCCTCTATCTCCAGCTCTGGGTCACACACTGCTCGTATTGCTTGGGCAATTCTGGCCAGCATAACAATGTGATCACCCATTCTTCATCTCTTGGTGGCTTTATATAGGGGATTTCAAATCCTCCTTCCCTCCCTTGGTACATGGTGGATGGTGACCCAAGAGAGAGGTATGATTCCATTGTGTACTCAAAATATTATTTTGTGTGATCACATAGTGTCTAAGGTGGCGTTAATGGTTGTCCTTAGTTGGCTTCATATAAGGAGTAACTGTCATTTTCTTTGTGTGGTCCTGGAAAGCGACATTTTTCCACTTTTAGGAATGCACGCTTATCGAGAAAAAAGGCGCGCAGAAGGCGCTCTTCTCGAAGGATTAAGCGCACAATTTAGCATTTAAGACTAGTTCAAATCTTATTTTCTCAAAACCTTAGAGATTTTAAATACTTTCTTGATTCCATAATGTCTTTATGCCCTGTAAATCCTTTGGCTTGACATTAATTAATGTCATCTTCTATTTTACAATTTTCCAGTGTTAACAATCACAAAGAAAAGTTGGACAAGGACTTAGGAGATTAACCCAAAACTATCTCAAATTCAATCTACTAATAGTTCAAGGCCTGCCACAATAGCAACTCTTCAAAAAATGAAATATTTGGAAGAAATGAAGCACTCTCTCCTACTATTATAGGAAGAGAACTAGTGCCTTAAGTGCAGAGAAATATAGCTTAAAGTCAGGGATAATAACACAAAATTATTTCACCATTATACTAATAATTATCGAAAGCAGAGGAATACGAGCTATGAAATCCAATATAGGGACAAGCCCCCCCCCCCCCCCCCCCCTCAAAAAACAAAATTTGGAGAGAACGTCGAGGCAGGAGTGCCACATTTAAAATTATTATATCAAGATCCTATAGGGTGCCCTATTGAATATGTCCTCCAAGTAATTTCCCTCTTCCCTTCCACTATTTTGGATAAGATGAACTCCTTTATCCTTGAAGAGGTATCAAAATACAAACTCTTGATTATTCTAAGATCAATGAAAAATTCCAAGATCCCTAGTCTGAATGGCTTCCCAGTAGAATTCTATCTAGGATTCTACAATCTCCTAAAATATGATTCACTCAAGGTTATCAAAGATTCAAGATACTAGGGTACAATCCTTGGATCTAACAACTCTACCCTTCTTTGTGTGATACCCAAATTAAAGAAGGGAAAATCATTATGTGACTACTATCATATATCCTATTGCAATGTTCTTTATAGAATTATATCCAAAATTATTGTGTGTGGACTCAAGCCCATCATCAACAGTATAATCTCACAAAACCAATTTGGTTTTCTACAGAATAGAAACATTTTGGATGTTTTTATGGTTGCTCGAGAAGCTATACACCATATTAAGGTAACAATAACAAATTTTATATGTAATAACCTTACCCCATCTGCCCCAGTGGAACAGTGATTACTCTCTAATTGGACTCTTCTCGTGTTGTCAGAAGAGTGGGACAATTTACATTATATTTTTTTCGCTCAATTATATATATATATACCGTCGTCGCCTCTGATTGTCGTAATTAACACTCCACAGATCCTATGACCCTCATTCAACGACACCCTTGATCCACGAATTGAACCAGGGTAATATACTAGTCGACTAAGTTAATGGAGGGTGTCGCAATCAGAGTTTCAGCCTATGGTTCTGGGGCCCGCATCGGATGATCCATAACCATTGTGCCACATCTAACGGCCCACAACGATTTCGCCTCCCCTCCCTTTTCCCTGCTAATGTCACCGAGAGGGGATGTCGAAACAATCTTCATCACTCGATTTCTGGTGATCTTCATCGTTCATTAACGCAGTGGCTCTGCCACATCACCCCGATGTTTTCCTTCTGGTGCTTCCCTTTGTCGCTCCTCTTACACCTCTGAGGTGGGGACCTCCAAGACACATCATCCTTGTCCCTTCACCCTGCTTCTCTTCTAGCTAGCGCCTTTTTATACCATTGGGATGAAACCTTCATGTCTACCTGGACTGGTGGGCCTCACCTCCGCACATCCATAGCTTATGGTTGGTCCACGGGTTGCAGTGCCTCGTCATCATGCACCAACTCACCCTAACTCATTATCCCGACAACTCCTTCGGTTTCTCCTTAATTAATTGAGGTGGTTTCCTTCAGGATATGTCATCCCATCTTTCCCATCCTAGCAATTCCTTGGCATACTCCTTTATTATTTTTTGGGTCCTTCTTACTAGGATTTCCATATGGTTTGACTACACGGCCTCCTCTTCCCATTGGTCCAAGAGTTATAACTCCATGTCATCCCATGCCATATCATCCTGACGCTCTCCCACTGTTGTTCGCAATCGACCTCAGGGAAAGGATTACGGGTTGAGTTGTCCTGTTGCTCCCTTCTACACCAATATTATTGCATCTAGGTTCATTTGGAGGCCAACCTATCCCAACCTCACGTCATCATGTGCTCCCCTACAGTTTCCTTTTTTTTAACTTACAATATCTTTGGCCTACAGGATGAATTGTATGGTGGGATTCACTCTGGCCAATTTTAATGCTCCCTGCCTCCAAGATATGAGCATGGTTGGCCCAATACCCATTCATCCCTGTCAATCCCATTGTGATGCAAAATAAACTTCTCTAATAGAAGCTTCGTCCACAACACCTTTCCTTCGTCCAATAGAAATGAGGGAAATCTGGGTGTGGAAATACTAAGCTTCCACAGCTAGGGTTCCTTCAGGCCATTGGACAATCGGTTACCCGATCGAATCCATAAGGTAGAGTGCCCGTCTAACTCTGCTGCAACATTGATCTCTGCAGAAAATTTTCATTCACGCATGGTTCGATCTACAGGGGTTCAAAATCCACCATGAGGGTCGTATGAAGGTTGGAAACCCTTAGAGGAATGGGGAAGATTTCTGCAAATTTTAATGCAAGCATGTGTTGTGTGGGAAATATAACAATGGATATACTCGAGGCCTTCAAGGATTCCCTGCTTAGGGTCAGGAAATTCCATGTATGTATGCATTGGTAACTCTTCACTCACCCTCTACTAAGGGATTGCAGTGAACTCCTAAAGGGCCTCCACATCTCCTGCTACACGCCAGGAGCTTTGTGCTTCAAAGCAATCTTGCAAGCAACTTTAAGGCTTCGCTCAGGGGTTTCAAGGGAATTTGGCTATTAACAGGGATGTGCAACCATCAGCACCAGCGCTCCTATGGAGGCTGGAGAATCCCGCATGTGAGGTCATAGGTTATTATTCTTAAAAGAGGAAGCAATTCCTTAACGCTAACACAACACCACATAAACTAAAAGATCGGATAAGCATCTAATATTTATATATATATATATATATATATATATATATATATATATATATATATATATATATATATATATATATATATATATATATATATATATATATATATATATATATGCAGACCACAAAAGAAGTCTCTGATGTAACTATTTTACATATAATGAAAGGATTTGTATGTTAATATTGTCTTGATTTATTTTGGTTCTTATGGACCATTCTAGTACCTTTAGATGTTGCACATTTTATTATTCATCATGTATATTAATAGAACAGTCATGTATATCATAAGAAATAAAATTTCAAACTAGAGATGCATTATATTCCTGTTCATCACATTTATAAGCACCATTCCAGTGCAGAAATGCAAAAACATGCTTATTACAGTTATAAGCACCATTTTAGCCCATAAATTCAAACACATACATGCATTATCAGTTAAGAAAATTCAAAGAGAGCATTTATCTCGTAATTTTCAGGACAACTGAGTCTGGAAATTCAACTCTCCACCCAACCATAGATAGTTGCATATGATGCTCACTTGTAGTTTTCACCTCCAAACCAGATTCCAAGGCTTGAGGTGGAGTGCTTTCAGAGGGAAATATTTAATAAATATATAGTTTAACAAGAGCACCACCAGGCCACCCTTCCTTTGTCCTCAAGGCAAGCCACTTCTCTTGTGATGTTTTTACCCAACAGGTTTCAATAGTGTTATTTTTCGGTTTATTTTTCTCCTTAAAGCTCAGCAACACAACTCCAAAAATACTATGTTTTTGCCTCTTCTCTAGCGTCTTGTTGAATGAGATTCGAATAGGAGAATCGAATGAGAACCTCTTCTCTTCTTCCCTCCACCTCCTCTTTTTCTCCTACGCAGTGATTTTCTCCCTCTATCCTCACTTCCAGCATAGTATAACCTCCATAAATTATGCCCTCCCTGCCTTGTAAATTTTCTCCCAAGGTAGCATGGGCCTACGTACTTCTCTTACAGCCCAATTTAATTATGAAAACCAGTCCATTTAAGGCTCAGCACACAGCCTTTAATGACTATTAAAAACATTTCAAATACTTGCAACAAGGAACCTTGAACATGCTAAGCAAATAATCCCCTCAGCCAACCAAACACTAATATTTAAATCAGCAATGCTCTCAAGCAAAATCCTACCTCAGGCAATGGAAATTGTGTCCCTCACTCAGCGTTTTAATTTATAAAGGTATTTACATTGTGTACACAAGGATGATAAATTGGGTTGTTACGAACCCCTCCCCCTTGGGGGAACACTGTCCTCAATGTTCAATGAAACATATGCAATGAACATATTTTAGACATACATGTTGTTTCATGGAGCTTTATAGACTCGGCTCTTTACAGCATTTACAGTACTTTATGCATTTTCTTCAACCAAGAAACAAGATATGATAATCATCTTGTCATAATTCAACCGTCAAATAAAATAATGATAGACTTTAAGTTATAATTCAACTGTTTTCCCAATGGCCCTTTCAAGTCTTTTGATGCCTTTAGAGGTATTCAATCCAACTTGGATTGTTCTCTTCACTGCCACATTGAACCCTTCGCTCCTTCGATGAACAGTTTGCTGCTCATTGTTTCTGGGCACACCCAAAATGTGCTATGATTCCAATCAACTATGGTTATGACTAAAAATCCCAATTTTATATTCTATCCTCCCCATCTCTGCTTCTCAATCCCTCAAGAAATCTGGGTACTCCATTCCATGCAGTCACTCACCTTCCAAGTTCAGGCATCCCCTTCTCTACTTCTCATTCCCTCGAGCAATCTATCCCTTGGAAAGGCTTGCTCGCATTAGAAGGAGCTTAAAACCTAAGCATGTCTCTACCTCTAACTATCAAATGGGTCATAGAATGTGTTAACACTGGAAAATCGTACAACAGAAGATGATATTAATTAATGTCAAGCCAAAGGATTTACAGGGGTGGAAGACATTACAGGATCCGGAAAGTATTTAAAAATCTCAAAGGTTTAAGAAAAATCAAATTTGAACTAGTCTTAAATGTTGATTGCACGCATTATCCTTCGAGAAGAGCGCCTTCTGCGCACCTTTTGGCTCGATAAGCGCGCATTCCTGAGAGTAGAAAAATGTCACTATCCGGGGCCACACAAAGCAAATGAAAAGTTACTCATTACTTGAAGCCGCCTAAGGATAGCCACCAATGCCTCCTTAGACACTATGTGAGCACACAATGGAATATTTGGGGCACAAAGGAATCATACCTCTCCCTTGGGTCACCATCCACAATGTACCAAGGGAGGGAAGGAGGATTTAAAATATCCCCTATATAAGGCCACCATGAGATGAAGAATTGGTGATCACATTGTTATGCTGGCCAGAATTTCCCAAGTAATACTAGCAGTGTGTGACCCAGATGTGCAGACAGAGAGGACTCACTTGTTGCCATCCAACAAGCTCAGTCCACACAGTAGAGAGAGAGAAGGATACTGCACTGAGGCAAGCTTGGAATGAACAACATCCTTGCATTGGGACCTAGAACCATTGTCTAGGGGCCCTTTGGAAAGAGGGTTAAGTATTCTTCTCCTTACTACCAGCGCTCAATAAGAGGGGCCTAGAGCCACCATTTGAATTATTGTGTCATTTGAATCGTTTAGAGCTTCTGTTTATTTATGTTTTGTTTTGTTTAGTTTTTGGATTACATTTACATGCTTATTTTTATATATAGTATGCTCAGTTACTCCACTTATTTTTGTCTGTTACCAATAATTTAAAGGGGTAAACCACACCCCTTAAACTGGTGTGATTTTGTACATACGTGCACTAAACACACCACAACAGGATTGGCGACTCCAATAACATGTTATTATCGATTTTATGTGGTTGGGCCTTCTTTTGCAGGAGACCTCTATCTATGTTGTGGAGTGGATCTGATAGTCCTCTGATCTCTCTTGCAGTCCCTAGATTCACCCTGAGTGACAGACTGAACAATAGCAACTCCTAAATTTTTTTTTACTTGCAGGAATTTGCACGCGTTTCTTCGTCACAAATGTGCAGGGCGCGCGTTCAATGCTGACCTGCACGCAGGAAGCGCACCTGTCTCTGCCTTTTGCGCGCAATTTAAAAAATGAGAAATTTCTCCCTAAATTTTATCTTTTTCTGCTTGTAAGGTGCTTGGAAGCCCCTAACACATCTACCAGCACTAGTTGTGGTACCCTGCAGCTTGTTAAAACTCACTTTTAGTTGCTTTCTGCAGGCTTAGTGTCAGTTTTACTTCAAGTTGATTTTTGCAAAATTTACACATAGCTTAAGTAGGGGAGCAAAGTAACGTGCATTCCGAAAAATTTATGTTTTGCAAATTTTAGTACTCAGATCTAGATAACTAGTCCAAGTAAGTGGCCCAAAACCATGCATGCGTAGCTAGTTTTCCTTTTTCTAGTGTAAAATTTTTTAGTTTAGTTCAATTTTTGCACTAGGAATTGCAGGACCAGGATTGAATTGTTTATATAAGAGCAAGTAATTTATGCTACCTTTGCACCCTCCGGTGACCCTAGGTAAGCATATGAACGCTCCATATTCACAATTCGCCATCTCCCTATAGTTAGTCACATAGATTAACTAGGAAAAATTGAAAGCGGCCCATTATCCGCACATGTTTTCCAATTGAGCTAGGGACAATACAACATAGTTTAAATAGGGGATTTTGTAAAGGATCAACGATATCCACACGTTCAAACTATGTTCTTGTCCACTTTATTCTCACACACACTCACCCACTAAGCGAAGCAAAGACACCTAAAACTAACTTAACCAAACTCACTAAATTCTCCCCACAAGGGCCACAGAAGAATTTATAGCTTAAGTTAGGATCAAGGGAGTAGGCATCCAATAAGCGGCCTTAATAATACTTCATATTGAAACATAGAAGTTATGTATTTAAGAAGCTTCAAATCCATCTATCAGCCCACGGAAAAGAAAACCCAAGCGCGGCAGAGACCCGTTTCGAAGGGGGTTAGGCTTAAGCGTAATGCGTGCGGTATCAGTTGGGGCTACCTAACCTGGCTGATATCGGCATTGTTAGCTGACTACCAAGAAGCCCAAGACTCGAACGCTTATGTGGGACGGTGGTTCTTAATGGCCAAAAACTAGGGCAACCTTTACCTTATAGGTGATGGTGTAGGCAAGTGCCAGACCCTCTACCCTTATCTTGGTGGATTCTCTTCGGCTGACTGGGGGCATCGCCAGCTCTTACGAGACGTTGTGCCAACACTAGCAAAAAATATTCTCAAGGCCCAGTTACTTTTGAGTATGTGAGGATGCATAGGTCTTCTAGGATTTTTAGTATCATACGCAAATGAACAAAAACCATTTTTTTGATTGCTTGATCACATAAATTAATTTAAAGGGAAATATATTTTATTTTTCATTTTGTTTTATGTATGTGACCAGAATTTTTCTTTGATCATAGATTATATCCTCTCAAAAATTTTCAAAATATGGGTGACACCAGACAGGTCCCAACGGAACCTCGTCGATCCAGACGTCTTTTGGACCCTCCCCCATTACCGGAAGGGCTTCCAGGTCTTTCGTCGTTCAGGCATCAAAGACGGAACACTTCCACCGTCATTGGTTCATCATTTATTGGGGCAGCTGTAGTTGGGAACCCTAGTCGGTCTCCCAACACAACACCACATACCACTCCTCTCACAACCCCTAGGGGGCGGAGGAGTGAATACACAGTAAGGTACGTCGCAAACTAACCCTCGTTCTAACCAAAACTTTGTGTCTTCACACATTGCAATGGCGTCAACCTCTCAATCATCTTTCTTAGCTTCGTTGAATCTACCCAATTTTAAAAAGATAACGAATGACCCCATCACACACGATCTTACATGGCCTCTCATGCCCATGAAACTCCCTTCAGATATACCAAAGTTCAAAGGCAAGCAAGAAGAAGACCCGGGTAATCATGTTATGACCTTTCACCTATGGTGCTTGTTGGTCACTTTAATTGTTTATGGATTTAAACAATTCAAGTGCTACATGAATTGTCAACCCAGGGAAGTCTATTTATTTCAAAGGCAATCACACACTGTATGTGCTCAATCTCAAAAGCAAAGAAATGTTGTAGGAAGAATTACACTAATCACACCTTACTTTAACAAAACTGAAGTCTACTTGAGTTACAGCAAAGACAATTCTTCTATTGCAGACTTTCATTAGAAAAATCTTGGATTACATTAAAAATGAAAATAAATCAATATGCAGGAAGGAAGATCACTTATACTATAACAGAGAACAGGACCTTATTCCCCAAGTAGGAATCTTCAGCACCTGTTTTCTGATTACCAAGATTTCATACACTCATTCCATAAACAAGATTGCTAAATAAAACAACTCACAGCTTCTCAAGAATGAACTGTATGAAATCAATGCAACAAGTAATGAAAACAGAGCTTTTAGAAATAAACACAAAATTCTAATACTGCATCAATAACTTCAGCAAACAGGGTTTAATCAAGGCATGAATAAAATGAACAGTTAACAAACTACAAGAACAAATGGGTGAAACTTGTGAAGAAGGCGAGCCCTTTCCTTCTCTCAAGATTCCTCAGAAGAAGGAATTAAATTGAAGTGCTTAAAACAAACTTTTATTCATTTGTCGAAAGAAACATATTACAAAAGAGTCACGATCCTTCTCTATTCAGAAATGAACCTCCCATAGTCTCTAACTGTCCCCCTAATGTTGATGTCTCCTCTTTTTAAAGAGGAGACATCTATTACAATTGATTTACATTATAGAATTTCTATTTTTAACCCAATCTGATCTTCTGTTCTGAAATAGGGCCTTTCTGTTCTTCCATATCAAAATGTTGTTACGATGGTTACAATGGTACTAGCTTCAGAGTGGCCCGTGTAACAGCTTCCTTTACTTTTCTTTTCTCGTTGTCGTCATACTTGAAATCTTGTTTCAAAATCGCAAATCACGGGTTGTTTCAGCAACGAAATTTGCGGACCATGTTGACTGTTTCAGCAACGCAATCTTCAAATAGTCATAATAGATTATCTGCGGTCTTCAAACTGTCTCAGCAACTATATATCTTCGATTAATGATTAAATATAAAAGTAATGTAGAATTATATGCAAAACAAATTAAACATATAGTAAAGAGAGGAATATTATATACCTTTGGGAAAAATGGATGAAAGTGATAATGTAAGCTTTAAATATGGACTGAAAAAGAGTAGAATGGTAACAAAATGATACATTATGAGGTCCTAACATCCCCCCCAATTGAAAGGGTTGCATGTCCTCAGGCAACTTTAGTCTGAGTCTGAGTCCAAATACTAAATTTTAGCATGCAAATTACTTAGGCAATAGCTATGGAAGGTGTTATTTTTTAAAGCTCTGAATCCCTGGACATTTTGCAATCTCTATCACGCTGCTGCTTCATCCTTATTAGCCAACCTGTAATGAGCATGATATTGTTCTGCTGGCATCCATAAAATAGGAAAGTGAAAATGGTACCCTATCCAATTTTAAGCACATTTCTGAACACATCTAATGTAGTTAGGTACTCTAGACAATGCAGTTTCAAGGTTAGTAGGGCTAAAAGGATTATACTCGTCTCTCCTTAGATGATTTTTGCCACAACATGTTGTTTGCTCTTAAAGCAACAGTTTCTTTGGCCCTGATGAATTGGTGACAATCATGGAGTACTGAAGCCTGCAATCACTGTATATGTTCAATCATCCCTGGATTCTGCAAAAATTGATGATATTATGCCACAAAAATGGCAGGGTTCTTATCCAGAGAAGGTGGTTGTCTTCATTGTGCCTAGTTGCAAGGAAAGCGGTTTTCCATGTAATTTGATTAGCAAGAAAGGAAGCAAATGCCCTAATCTGAATATCACTAACAAGAGGGTTGAGATTGATCTGTCTGTTTTCAGGCCTAGCTTCATTGTGAAGGTACAACTCACATAATAGGTGTTGATCAATGGTGGAAGCTTCTACAAATGTTTTGACAAACTGTTCAGCTGTAAGCACCTCGTGAGGTCTTCCGTCTTTGACTACTTTCAACTGAAAATAAACAAGACGTTCTGAAAGAAACAAAGAATAGTTCAGAGATGGTTTCCTGGTAGCCAATAATTTTTGTACTAGTTGGAACATTAGGAGCAGTTTTCCTTTTAGTTCTTTATTCTCTTTCTTGTAAACTCTAAATTGCTAGAGTGTCTGCTCCCAGTTCTCCCAATTAGAATAGATATGATTCTTCCAAACCAATTTATGCTGCTGTAAAGTTTTATCTTGGGCAATAGCATACTGTTTCCTCCACTTGTTCATTATTTCCATCTCTTTCCATGGTTCAGTTTGTGTTCCGGAATTGTAAGTGGTGGGCTAAGGCATAGTCTGAGTAGCAGAATCAGTTACTGTAGGGCAGGATACTTGTACCTTGATTTATTTTTCCAAAATTTTTGAAAGCCCTACTGATTCTTGTGTAACAGTAGGGCATTCTTCTTTGACTGCAGATGATGTTGATGCTCCAGGCATTGGAACTTGAACTATCTTATATCCTGCTTGTTGATATATGTTTCCACATTGTTGGCACATATATTCTTTATATGGATCGTTCTCTGTATGTTTATCTGCCATGGATGTTGTATGGGCCAAGGTATAAAAATTTAGCTCATTTTCAAAGGCTTCCCTTGCCATTACCAATTATCTCTTGTAAGCTTCTAATTTTCACTTTAAAAACTCATTTTCCTATAAAAGGGAGGCCATGGTGACTGGGCCCTGTGTACAGTTGTTTTCTCTGAAGTTTATTGTTGTTTTTCAGCTGTAGCTGATTCTTGTGTGACAGCTAGAGTTGGTTCTTTTGTAGTAGCCTCTTAGATGTCTAACTTTTGCATGTCAGCAGCTGGTTCTTATGTTTTAGCTACTAAGTGAGTAGTTGGTTCTTGTGGAGCAGCTACTGAATGAGTAGCTGGTTCTTGTGGAGCAGCTACTGGTTCTGTAGAAAATGATGTCATATTACCTTGGGCATCTGGTTCTTGTGTTTCAGTGCCACAGGATGAGATGGGTAATGATTCCGAGGTTTGGAAGGGTGGTGATGAATGGAGTTTTATCAAAATGGTTGCGGGATCAGGGGTAATGGGAGTGGTTTCTGATTCAATAGACGTCTTCATTCGGCTCCTAGGTAGGAAAGCAGAAAAAGCAGTAGTTTGCTTTTTCTTTTTATGAGAAGATTTTTCCCTAGGAGAAGGGCTATCGGAGGAGGTGGTTGCTTTAGATACAGCCCTTGTTTGTCTTTTTTATACAGAGGCGGTTGTAATTCGCCTTTTTATTTTACGAATAGGGGAAGATGGTGGTGTTTCGGCCTGAGAGTCATCACTGGGAATGTGGACAGTAGAATGAAATGACTCTACTAAGTGAGATGGGCTTGAGGACAGGTTAATTGGATTAGCTGGTTCTGAGGATGGAATCGATGGAGGGTCAGGGATATTCTCCAATTGTTGCTCGTAGGAACTTTCAGGGATTTCTTGGGGGTTTTCAGCAACTTCTTGGGGAATTTTGGCATCTTGTTCAGGAGGTAAAGGTAAATTGTTTAGAGGGTTTTGTTGAGTAAAACCCCTCTGAATCAATAGCTGACAAAGGTGATGATGGGTGAGGGAAAGGAGTGGAAATTTTACCCGTCTACAATAATATGACATATTTCTAATACATCCAAGCAAATAGTAAGGAATGTTTACTAGTTTACCATGTCGTAAGTGACTCATTAAAACAAAGTCGTGTTGATAGACTACCTGATAGCGACCTTCGCAAGTTAAATAATGTTTGACAAATTCAGCTACCTTCGGCCACGGAGGAGGCAATGAGTGCAGTCCTACGCCACGGCCTTTAATCTCGACGTGTTCCCCTGCGAGAAGGAAGTCTTGTTGCGCGTTTAAAATGATGTGCTTCCGACTAAACCACCGAGCACCAGTGACTGGAAAACCTGAGACTTGTGCTATATCGCCCTCTGAAACCGGAATTCGGACTCCCTGGACAGTAGAATGGTCCTCCTGAAGATTTTGTGCAAATTTTAGGACCTGCTGTGGGTCGAACTCTTGAAGTCTTTCAAAATATCCCACCCAACCTGCCTGTTGGAAAATCTGATAGGCGTCTGGAAACAATTCAAGCAGAGATATTGAGCCAGGCTCATGTCTAATAGCCGGTCATCCCATAGTTACTAGCTTGGGTAAAATGCAGAGGCAAAGAGGAGAATTACCGGACTTCGAACAAAGTAAACGTTGCGACTGAGAACATGGAGTATCGGTGAAGGGGCGAAGTAATGGGTATGAAGAGTGACGGTAATTGGCATGCTATGAAATGATGGCATATAATTTCGAAATCCCCTCCCCCCCTCCTCCTTCCCCCACCCTCCCCCTCTCCCTCTGAGGTGAAATGATTTTTTTGAGTGTGCGGAGATTGTATTCATGATGAACAAAATATTCTCTTTAAACTATCGTTTAATTGTATTACATAAAATTCACATACCTTATATTTACTTTTGCTGTGTAATTCGAAAAATATAGTGCTTGTTTATAATAGCTCAATAATCATGGAAGAACTTTAGAATTATTTGAAACATAAGGGAGATCATATTAGAGTCTGCTTGATCATAATAAAGAGACAGTGAATGGACAGTGTTCACACATGGAGTATGAAAAGTGAAAATGGAGGACTGAAAGAGTTGCATAGTCATGTTTTTGGAGAAATGAATGGTGTTTCAGCAACGGAAAAATGAATGACATGCTGTTGAAAGTGGTGTTTCGGCAATGGAAAAATAGGGAGAATGTTGCTAAGAAGTGATGATTTAGCAGTGGGAAAATGGGGGAGATAATTGCTGAGAAATGGTATTTCAACAGTGAAAAATAGGAAAGATATTTACTGGAGAATGGTGTTTCAGCAATGGGTAAAATGGGAAAAATAGGAAAAATGAAAAGGAAAAAGGAATGAAGGAAATGAATGATGAAATGTTACTGGGAAATGAATTTAAATGAGGGAAAAAAAGCTTCTCAAAATTAAGCTTGGATCTTCTTGTGGTGAAATTGTCCTTCCTTAGTAAGTCCTTCCTTAATCAAGAATCTGAAAAATAATCAATTATAACATGCCAACTCTTGACAGGGATTATTAGTTTAAGAAATCAAATCTAATACTAAAAATATAGTGCAGAAAAAAATTAAATGCAGTGAGGAGCAGAAGACTCCCCTAGAAAAAGATAATGTGCATCTACCATGCAAGTGGCCTTAAAATCTTCTTTAGAAATAGGGCGCTGGTACAAACGAAGCCGATGACCATTTACTAGTAGTGGTGTTTTAGAGTCATCAATTGTTAAAAGCCTTACTATTCCATTGGGAAAAACAGCATCTACTTCATAGGGTCCCAACCATCTTGTACGTAGCCTCCCTTGAAATTTTTTAAACTGAGAATCATACAATAAATCCCAATTACCTTTTTGGAACTGCTTGTGCTTGATGATTTTATCATGCCACTTTGTTCTTTGTTGTTGGATCATAGTTGTTTGATGAATGGCATCTAATATTTTTTCATCCAATTCAAGAAGCTGCTACAACCTAGCTTTTTGCACATCAGTCAAATCAAGGTTAACAGCTAAAGCAGTCCTTAAAGTTTTAATTTCAAATTCCACAGGAAAAATAGCACTTTTACCATAAACCAATTCATAGGGAGAAAATCCTGTAGTATTTCTCCAGGTAGTTCTGTAAGCCCATAGTGCTTCAGGGAGCTTTTGAGACCAATCCTTCCGATTATCCTTCACTGTTTTAGTTAGAATGGCTTCTATTACTTTATTTTTACTTTCCACCTGCCCATTGGCTTGGGGGTGGTATGGTGTAGTCATTCTATGATTAATATGATATTTCTCAAGGGTGGATTTGAAACCATGAGAATTGAAAGGAGGTCCCCCATCTGTAACTAGCTCTCTAGGGATTCCAAATCTAACAAATATTTCTTCAAATAGGAAAGCTAGGACAACTTCTTCATTAGCTCTAAGAAGTGCTTTGGCCTCCACCCATTTGGTCATATAATCTGTACAGACTAATATATATACTCTTTGGTTGGATGGAGGATTAATGGGTCCTATAAAATCTAAGGCCCATCTTTCAAATGGTTCAAGTATTACCTGGGGATTCAATGGCATTTCATCTCTATGATTAGGTTGACCCATTCTCTCACAGCTATCACAAGCCCGAACATATTTCTTTGCATCCTTAAACAGTGAGGGCCAATAATAACCCATCCTAAGAATTTTATGTGCCGTTCTTTTATCAGCGAAATGTCCTCCACAAAGGTCATCATGACAAGCTTTTAATATATCATACACCTCATACTCTCTAATGCATCTCTGGATTTCATGATCAAGTCCTGTGTAGAAAAGACACCTGCTTATCTAGCTATACTGAGCACTTTGTTGAATGATTTTTCTCTTTTCTCGATGTGACAGGTGTGATGGTAACTTTCCTGCAACCAAATAATTGGTAATGTCTGCATACCAAGGTGAGTGAACAGATACTGCAAATAAATACTCATCAGGAAAGGAATCATCTACTGGAATATTATTATCAGTTTTTAACCGTGAAAGGAAATCAGCAACAACATTTTCTTTACCTGGTCGATCTATAATTGTAATATCAAACTCTTGTAATAACAATAACCATCTGGTAACTCGAGCATTTGTGACAGACTTGTTCATTAAATACTTAATAGCTGATTGATCAATATGGACAAAAGTAGAGTAACCAGTAATGTAATGTCGAAATTTATTAATGGCATAAATTACTACTAAAAATTCTTTTTCGGTAATTATATAATTAAGCTCAGCAGGGGCCATATTCTTACTGATAAAGTAGATAGCATAAGGAAGATGTTTTTCTTCTTGTCCCAAGACAGTCCAATTGCAGTATCTGAAGCATCAGAAGATATATGAAAGGGAAGTGCCCAATCAGGTCCTCTCAAAATAGGAGCTATAGATAACTGATGCTTGAGTTCTACAAAGGCTTCCTGGCAAATATTAGTCCACTTAAATTCAGCATTTTTCATAAGTAACACAAATAAACGAGAAGCTATTTTGGAAAAAAAATTAATGAATCTCCTGTAATATCCAGCATGTCCTAGAAAACTTCTCACATCAGTTTGAGTTTTAGGAACAGGGAAGATTCTGAATGACTTGTATTTTGGATGGATCTACCTGAATTCCTTGAGATGAAATAAAATGTCCAAGCACTACCCCTTCACTCATCATCATATGACATTTTTCAGTGCTTAAGGAGAGGTGAGCTTGTAAACAACGTTTGAGCACCTTCTCAAGATTCTGTAACGCATCTTCGAAAGAAACACCATAAGGGGTAAATTCATCGATAAATATTTCCATGGAGTCATTCAGCATATCAGAAAAAATTCCTATAACAGCCCTTTGAAGAACTCTATAGGTAAAAGTTCCCCAAGGGCTAGTAAAAGTGGTCTTATCTTGGTCTTGAGGTGCAATTCTGATTTGATTATACCCACTAAATTCATCTAAAAAGGAGAAGAATTTCTTCCCTGACAAACTATCCAACACCTAATCAATGAATGGTAAAGGAAAGTGATCCTTTTGAGTGGCTTTATTTAAGGCTCTATAATCTACAAACTCTCCATTTCCCATTTTTCTTAGGAACTATTACCAATGGGGAAACCCATTCACTGTCAGATATAGGGTATATAAATCCTGTATTAAGAAATTTCTGAAGTTCTTCTTTAACAATTTCTCTTAAATTAGGGTTCATTCATCTTTGGGGTTGACAGACTGGTCGCCAACCTTCCTTAATATAGATCCGGTGGGTACATAATTCAAGAGAGATCCCCTTCATATCAATATAGTCCCATGCGAATGCTTCCTTATTTTCAAGTAGTAACTCCATTAGTTGTTGTGTTTCAGCAACTGTCAGATCAGGATTTATATTCAGTGTTTTTCCAGGTTCGATTTCTACTGTTATGCTTTTAGAAGAGATGGTGGTTGATGTTTGAGGTAGATCTTCGGATTTAAGCTTTTCCTGGATATCTGTTTCCAAAAGTGAAGTGAGTTGATTATGTGTTTCAGCAGCCACAGAGGAGGGTTCACAATGAAATTATTAATTACTTCATCCTCAGTGGTATCTTTAAGGTTTAGAGCTTGTCCAATAGTCAAAATAGGTTGAATAGCATTATCATCATAATCCATCCACACAGAATTCTCATTGTTAATCATGGGTGTAGCATGAAGGTAGAGAGTAAGCTGTTTAATTTCATATCCATTGGAAATTGTCATTGAACCAGATTTGCAGCTGATAAAGGCATCGGCTGTGGCTAGCCAAGGCCTTCCCAGAATTAGAAGATGTCCCCCCAACTTTGTTTTAGTTTGTAACACCACAAAGTCAATTGGTTAATTCCATGACTCAACCGAGATAACTAAGTCTTCAACAACTCCTTATGGTTTGATTGTAGAACGGTCAGCTAACTCTAGAATGGTTGGTGTATCTCTAATTGTGTTCTTTAGTTGTAACAATTGTGAAGTTTCGAGAGTCATAATGTTTATAGCAGCACCTAAATCTACCAGAACTTGAGGGATTATTGTTTTACCAATTTGGACTGTCACAGTAGGATGGCCGGGATCACCATATTTAATTGGAGGAGTTTTACCAGACATTAATGTAGATAGATCACCCATAACATGAACTGTAAGGGGATATTTAGCTTTCCTACCAGGGTTCTTAACACAAATATCTCTCATGGTTCTGGAATAAATTGGTACATCTCTTAGTGCCTGTAAAAGTGGAATTTTAACATACAGATTTTGCAATTCCCCTAAAATATTAAAAGCTGGTGGCTCAGGTGTTTTAGTTAAAAATAAACGCTCAGGGAATGGTGGTTTTGTTGTTTCAGCACCCTTATTAGAGGGTGGTTGTACCTCTTTATGTGAATCATGTTTCTCAGTTTCTTCTTTATCAGAATCGGAAGAGATCACATCATCAATGATGGGTTCAACTATTTTCCCAGATCTTAAATGAATGTCATTACATTGTGCAGGGAAAACAGGAAATGTAGGCTGGTTCTGAATATCAATAACTTGCACAGCTTTATTATTGGAGTTAGGATTTGGTTGTACAGGTAGCTGGGGTCTCATTTGATTATTTGGTGAAGCACTTGATGGTAGAGGAAGTGGTTGTTGAAATTGAAGAAATTGATTTGGAAATGGGAGTTGTTGGCCCCTCCAATTTGAATTCCATTGATTTAAATAAGATAGTTGTTGTAGAGGCCAAGGAGTCCACATTGCAGGATCTACAAAGGGAGGGTTTGTTTGTTGCATGGGTGGGTAATTAATTTGATTAAAGGGTGGGTGTTGCATTTTATTGAAGGGAGGGTAATTTGTTTGACTAAAAGAAGGATAATTGTTCCAACAATTAGAAAATGTAAATGGCATATTAGAGTTCATACCTTGTCCTCGTGGTTGCCATTGTCTTCTTTGTGTTAGCAGATAAACTGCTTCAGCTTCTTCTTCAGTTGGTTGCAATGCTACCTTTATTTCTGGTAAAGAAGGACATTGTTGTGTTTCATGGACTTTCTCACAAAGGATGCAAATTGGTATTTTGTCCAATGGGCATTCCCTTAGTGGGTGTTTATCTCTGCATTTGGGGCAAAAGACAGCCAAAGTTGCTTCTGCTTTGGCCTGTTTCTTTGTAACCTACAAGGTGTCAATCTGTGAAGCAAAAGAACTTAACATTTCAGTTTTAAATTCTTCAAGTAAATTACCTATTTCAACTCTTGTTGCTCCTCCACTGGCTGATTTCTGAACTCTTGAATATGTGGCATCTCTGCTATTTGACATGTTCCTTGCAGCTCATCTTAAACATCTTTTACAGAGGTCAAAAATTTCATCATATGATTCTTTAGATATATCCTCTTTACCAAGCATGTTTAGCATGTCTAAACAATCATCCCTCACCCCTTTCAGTAATATTGTTTTAAGAATATCCTTACTTACATCGGGATGATTGGATCTCTGTAGATTGTACTGTAGTCTTTCCACAAAGTCCTCCAAATTCTCGTCCTCCTTTTGTACCATCTTGAAAATTTCTTCTCTTTTTTCTCTTGTCCGGCAGTAGTCTTGATATTTAAGCAGAAATTTATGTTTCATCTGTTCCCATGTTGTGATTACATGGCCTCCAAGACTCATGAACCACCTTAGTGCATTTCCTTTTAGTGTTGTTGGAAACAGCTTCAACTTCTGAGCATTAGTAACATAATCATAACTTCTGCGTAATATATCAAATTCAAAAAAAAAATCATCAGGATCTTCAGAATATAAACCATGGAAGTTGGGTAAGGCTGACAGTGGGATATTCTTCATGGGAGTTACTCCTCTAGGGAGATCACTAATAGGAAATCCCAAGGTAGAGAGAGAATTCTCATCTTTTCCATCTCCTTCAGGATCTACTTGTCCTCCACCAAAGAATCCTTCATTGTTTCCTTCCATTGTTTGATCTCCTACTGCACTTTCTCGATCCTCAAAGTTTTCTACTGGCTCCTCAATGTTTTCCACTGGTTTTTCAACGTTTCCTGCTGATTCCTCAACGTTCTCTGCTGGTTCTTCAGTGCTTTCTATTGGTTCTTCGATACTGTCTATTGGTTCTTCAACACTTGCTGATGGTTCCTCAACGTTTTCAGGGCTCACAACTTCTTCTGTTTCATAATTCGATTGAAGTGAGCGTTGAGGCTTTGGCCTTCGAGAGCTTAATCTCTAAGAAGATTCATATTTTGATACAATATCGTCAATAAAAGTCTTTCTTCCTCCCCTTCCTTTGCCCTTGCCACCTGTAGAATTAGTTTTCTTATGGGTTCCGCGTCCTTTCATACAATCTGCACATCTGGAAGAAAAACATCAATGCTTTTGAAATCTATAATTGTTGTCCCCGACAACGGTGCCAAAATGTTGGTCACTTTAATTGTTTATAGATTTAAACAATTCAAGTGCTACATGAATTGTCAACCCAGGGAAGTCTGTTTATTTCAAAGGCAATCACACATTGTATGTGCTCAATCTCAAAAGCAAATAAATGTTGTAGGAAGAATCACACTAATCACACCTTGCTTTAACAAAAGTGAAGTCTACTTGAGTTACAGCAAAAGACAATTCTTTTATTGCAAACTTTCATTAGAAAAATCTTGGTTTACATTAAAAATGAAAGGAAATCAATCTGCAGGAAGGAAGATCACTTATACTATAACAGAGAATAGGACCCTATTCCCCAAGTAGGAATCTTCGGCACCTGTTTTCTGATTACCAAGATTTCATACACTCACTCCATAAACAAGATTGCTAAATAAAACAACTCACATATTCTCAAGAATGAACTGTATGAAATCAATGCAACAAGTAATGAAAACAGAGCTTTTAGCAATAAACACAGAATTCTAATACTACATCAATAACTTCAGCAAATAGGGTTTAATCAAGGCATGAATAAAATGAACAGTTAACAAACTACAGGAACAAATGGGTGAATCTTGTGAAGAAGACGGGCCCTTTCCTTCTCACAAGATTTCCCAGAAGAAGGAATTAAATTGAAGTGCTCAAAACAAACTTTTATTCATCTGTCGAAAGCAACATATTACAAAAGAGTCACGCTCCTTCTCTGTTCAGAAATGAACCTCCTGTAGTCTCTAACTATCCCCCTAATGCTGATGTCTCCTTTTTTTAAAGAGGAGACATCTATTACAATTGATTTACATTATATAAATTCTATTTTTAACCAAATCTGATCTTCTGTTCTGAAATAGGGCCTTTCTATTCTTCCATAGCAAAATGTTGTTACGATGGTTACAATGGTACTGGCTTTAGAGTAGTCCATGTAACAGCTTCCTTTACTTGTCTTTTCTCGTTGCCGTCATACTTGAAATGTTGTTTCAAAATCACAAATCACGGGTTGTTTAGGCAACGAGATTTGCGTACCATGTTGACTGTTTCAGCAACACAATCTTCAAATAGTCATAATAGATTATCTGTGGTCTTCAAACTGTCTCAGCAACTATATATCTTCGATTAATGATTAAAAATAAAAGTAATGTAGAATTATATGCAAAACAAATTAAACATATAGTAAAGAGAGGAATATTATATACTTTTGGGAAAAATAGATGAAAGTGATAATGTAAGCTTTAAATATGGACTGAAAAAGAGTAGAATGGTAACAAAATATATGGTCAAAATGATACATTATGAGGTCCTAACAGTGCTCATCGAACAGTATCATTGACGACACTATTCGATTGAGATTATTTCAATGCACTCTCACTGCAATGGCCGCGAAATGGTACGTGAAGCAACCCTCAGCTTCACATGGAACCTTTAGCGTCCTTACTACCGCGTTCCTAACATATTTTCAGTCACCCATTCACCATGATTCCATAATAGAATACTAACTCATTTTAGACAAACCCCTGCCATCCACATCTCGGACCATCTCCATGAATGGAGGCGGCGTCGAAGTTTATGTAAAGCTAAACTCAACAACCGGGTTCTCTTAGATTTGTTCTTGAAAACTCTGACGGCAGAGATTTCAAAGGATGTGGCGCAACAGAACCCCACATCCGAAGAGGACGCAATTAGCAAAGCCCAGAAGCTTGAGTTGATTTATACGCAATCATGATACATTTATAACATCCTGGCTAATGCCTCGCGCCTGTAAACTTATCAAAAAGTGTCAGGCCCGTCGAACTCTACATACAGGCTAATTGGATCAATGACCCAGGGTTACCTAGGCAGCAGCAGTCAAAACCCTGGTTACACATATAGTTCTACCCAGAACATGTCTCAAGCCAATTTTCAAAGTCATCATGTGCCTCAGCAAAATTTGACTAATAGGATGCAAGCGTATCACCGGGGAGGACCTTATCCTCCGACTCAGGGGAATCAATACGCAGAAAGGAACATTGATGAAAGAAGTCCCCTCCAATATTCAGGTGCAAGCCCGGGACCTATTACGCTCAATCCGCAGCACACGATCAAGCTCTACAAAACAATGCACAGTTGAACTTTGTGCAGCCATCCCAAAACCAACCACACCAATATAACTAGGAGAACTAATCTCCTAACGTGGTAAAGAAAAAATCCAAAAACAAGCCAAAAGGGAACCTTGGACAGGGGGACAGCGACCAGCAGCACCCACCGCGATCCCAGGGTAGAGGTAACTCCAACCGGAATCGGAACCAGGAACCAAGAAATGCCCAACGACAGAGCAAAAGGCCACCTCTTTGAACAAACCATTCATGTTCGATATGTGGTGAGTACGGGTACTATACTCACCACTGTCTCGATCTCCCTGAGCTAAAGAAGCTACAGAGTAACCGAGGACAAGGAGGATCTTCCCAGCAACTAGCCATGATGCAAGAACATTTCCCCAACGAAGGGAATGTAAGCACTCACTAGCAAAATACAAACGATTCCAGGAAAATCAGCGATGAAATCTACATGACTGGAAAAGAGATGTTTTCTCAAACACAAAATTGCAACTACGACACCCCACCATTGTTAATCAAGGTTGTCAATGATGTAAATGTGGCATTGACCAAGATGTCAAATATTCTTAAGATGCCTGGTTCCAGATGATGATGCCATGACTCTTGGTTGACTAGGATACTATCAATGAAGATGTCAAGCTAATAATGATGGTCATAGTGACTCTTGATGAAGAAGCTCTCCTTGTGATGACCTAGCCCATACATATCGCTGCACTATCTTGATGACATGGTGAAATTTATGGCACACATGATGAAATATATGTTGATAACATGGATAATGAAATAATTGTAGATAACTTTATGCAATATGATGATTAAAGACATAACAAGTGGAGACCTCACATTAATTCCCTAATGACCTCATTCTGTCCCAAACACCTTATACAGCAAAAATTCAAAAAACTCATAAAGAAAAATATTTTTTGTCATCTTAGAGGCATCCTATCAACTTGGCTCCTTCACCATCTTAAAGACTAATCTTTCCTCTTTCCAATGAGCCCTCACTCAGCCCCTAACTCCAAATAGTTTAAGAGAAATTAATTTTTTTAAGATCACATATCAAATTTTTGAATCCTAACCAACCTACCTTCACGCACTCATGTCGGCCTCCCTCCAAACAGACATGACCTTTCAAATTTGATAAACTGCTATAATTTAAAACCTCAGAACCTCATTTCAATCATAAAAAATTTCGGTCAACAATTACAGTGATACAAGGCACCAAAAAGAGAAGCTTAAGAAAGAAAGGAGGAAGTTGTTATGTAATTGGTTGCGCTGAAGATAAAAGTAAAACGACGAAATTCTTCTGATTGAGTTAGAAAAGGATGAAATCTACTTGACATTTGAAGAAGCTACAAGGAATAAAAAATCGCAGACAGAAGGACTATTTTACAGGCAACTAAGCTACATGATCAAGCTCGGACTTGCTGCCTTTTGTAAGAGGCTCGGAGCAGGCAGTTCAAGACTCAGAAAGTTCTGTGACTTGGACTAATAAACAGTGATTTAAAATGAGCTTGGAATAACCTCAACAATAACTTCAGATAAGCAGTACTGGAATGAGGACTGTTTGGGTAAATTCTTTGAGGACATAATTGGCTTATAGTGGCTCGAACTTCTCAACCAGAATTCGGATTTTACCACAGATCCTATTTGAAACCGTGCCACTGTATCTCGGGTCTGCAACATCATACCTGTGTGATAACCCTCCGACTATAGGCAGCATACCTCTGTGATGAACCTCGGACTACAGGTAGCATACCTCTTTGATCACCCTAGGACCTGTCACAATAAAATTGTGGCTCGGATGCCACCACACAGACCATCTAACCTTGGAAAAAGAGTTTTCGTTTTGTCACAGAACTTCGGGTTAAGAGGATAGACCTTCAATCCAAGCCATTTTCACCATCACAAGGAACTCACATCTCAGATTTTTGGAGTGTCTCATCTATATATGGAGAACTCAGAAATAGATACAACTGTGGAGTGATCATACCACTATGGAGACTTGTAGCTTATTGCAAGACTTGTGACCATACTAGATGTGATATACATATTAATGTGGAGACATGTGATAATACTAGCTATGAAACTGTGATAATATAGGTGTTCAGACCTGTAGCTTATTGATCTACAGAACAGTGCATTCTTGGAAGTGCTCAGTCAAGCTTGTGAAATACTCAATGTATTGACTAGTTAAAGAGCTTGGGTAGTCTGCCAGTGGAATCGTATCTGTGGTAGCTTGGACGCACTTGTAAGAGGCCCGGATAGTCCTAATCAAGCTTGGAATTAACATCTCTTGACAGTCTTGTGTGGATTTGAAGTTTCCTTGGGGATACTCTTGAAGACAACCACGGAGTGGCCTTTTTTATTGATTTAAGGATTTATAAAGAAGACCTTGGAGCATCATTGAAGCCATAGCTTGGTTAATATAGTGAAGATCTTGGAAGAAGTATCTTGGAGTCTTAAATAATAGCTATGCAAGTCAAAAAGGAAACCTGTGAGCATTGTTGAAGACACCCTTGAAGAATTATTGAAGAAGAGGCTTAAAACAGGTGCAGAACTTGGGTTGCTTGTTGAAGACACTTTGAAGGTCTTGGAAATATTATTGGAGACCATGATGCATTGCTAATGTCATCATGAGGTAACCTTGGAGAAAGTTTTTGGGTATGATGAAGAGTAGTGTTGACATCGTATAAGAAGAAAAGGTTGTCATTGACGAAGTAATGTGGAAACTACAATGAAGACTAAGTGAAGATTGAAAGGGCTCGTTGAAGAAGAAAATGGGAGCCGTGAAGTATAACCAAATATACCTTGACGAATTGAAGTAGGAGGTTGGAGCCTCATAGAGACAAGGTTGGTGCCTTGGAAGATAGGGTTGGAGCCCTAGAGGATAGGAGTCCTCAAAATACCAGGTTGGAGTCTGTACCAGATATAGGGTTGGAGCCCTTGAGGTTGGTGCCTCAGAATTGACAAGGTTGGAGCCTTGGAAGTCCAAGTCGGTGCTTGGAAAATACAAGTTGGAGCCTGGGAGATTGAAGATTGGTGTCTTCATCTAGGGTTGGAGCCCTACATAAATTGTACTTGATTTATTATAAAAAAGAAATTAATAAAAGCATTTATTCTTATTGTTCATTTTGTGTTCTAAATATAAGTGATCTAACTGATAAAATTAACAATTGAAAAGAAATACTGATTCACCCCCCTATCAGTGTTTCCAACAATTATCAGAGCCAGTACCTTCACTCAAAGCCTAACAGCTTGAAGGTTGATCATTAGAACACAAATGGCAAAGCCAAGGAAGAAAGTCTACAATCCTCCTAAAGATGTGTCTTCCTCAAACATTGAAATTGAAGTAAATCGATTTGCGAAGGCTCCATTGTTCAATGGAAATTTTCATATATGGGTGGAAAGAATGAGGAATTTCTTGAAGACTCAAGGAATTGAAGTTTGGAAATCAGTGATTATTAATGACACGATGGACGAAGAATCCAAAGAGTACAATACAAGAGCAACGAAGGCAATTTTGAATGGGTTACCAAATTCTGTGAAAGCCAATTTTGAAAAATGTTCGTCAGAAAAATTCATATGGGACAAACTTCATGATCGTGTTGACAATAATCTCCAGTCAAGAAAATGATGGAAAACAAGAAAGAAGTCCAGAATCCATCAAGCAAGGTGAAGATAAGAGAGATGACAACAAGGCTAAAGAAGACCTAGAAGATGAAGAGACCAAAGAAGAATTTGAAGAAGATCTCCTAAATAAACTTATGGCTTCCATGGAAGAGATTAACGGTTTGAAAAAGGAAAATGAGGAACTTAAGAAGAAAGCGCAAGATGGTAACCAAGACAAGACAAGGAAGTAAGTTGACTTTGTTAAGCTTCAAGTACAAGAAAGAGATGAGGAGCTCACCAAACTTAAAGAGGAATTTCATTTAAACAAAAGAAAGAATCATGAAGAAGTCATATCTATGACAAATCCATTGGATAAGGCAAAGAAAAGGGAAGAAACTTTGTCAAGCCACCTTGAACAAAGACTTAAGAGCTTGAACAATCTTGAATCAGAGACTAGTCAATACAAGGAAGAGGTCTCCTCTCTTAGATGTCAACTAGAAGAAGCAAGGAAACAAGTGCAAGGCGCCGAGAAGGTGATGGAAACTTTGGCATTCATAGAAAGACAAGTTAATGAAGCAGAAAAAGAGAGAAACACCATGATATGCCAACTAGAAGAAAAGGATGAAGAAATCTTGAAACTAAAATCAGACATCAATCTTCTCAAGGCCGGAACATGTGAAGCTACAAGAATAAAAGAAGAAATGGAGAGCAGTCTAGCAAAGGAGACTGAAGAAGTCTTCATAATGAAATCAAATATCATCTCCCATAAAATCGAAGCACATGAAGCAACAAGGATGATGGAAGAAATGAAGAAGCAACTAGTTATGAAAGATGAATATTGTGAAAAGTTGAAAGGAGAAATTGTCTTTCTTAAAAATAAAGTTGACTTGCTGAATAAGAACTTGAAAAGCTCTCATACCCTAGATGATATCCTAAGTCATCAAATGTCTCCCCTTGATAAATCAGGTCTTGGCTATGCAGGCGAATCCTCAAGCAAGAATGATAATGCTTCAAACAACAAAGATGTGAGGAACCTAGAAATGAATGTTGATGCTCCCAGTTCCAACAAGGGCAAGGAGAAGAATCAAGAAAACATTGGAAGAAATTATATTCCAAGGAGACTTGCAGATGGTGTCAAGAATACAAAAGGCAATGAATATCATCAAAGAATCCCAAGGCAAAAAGACTTCAAAAGTACATCAAGGAAAATTCCATCTCCGAGGTACCAAAGTATATTTCTTGCTTATTGCTATTCTTGTACAAACTTTGGGCACATGGAAAAAAAATGTAGGGCGTATCACAAAGACAAATACAATGGTCCCCGTCAGTCTCCTCGAAGCAATTTTGCAAGAAGTCATGATTTCTTATTCATGAAAAAAATAGAGTCCTTCAATTGCCATAACATTGGACATATGGCACGTGATTGTAACTTGACTTGGGCCCCTGCACAAGCTAGAACCATGCCAGAGAAGAAAGCTACACAAGTATGGAGAAGGAAACAAGTTTAATCCGAAAGTCTCATGAACACTCCAGCAAACAACACATGTTGTTGACTAGATGAAGTCATCCTTGATATTCCAAGAATTTGATGATGAAACCTTGCCAAAAAGAGACCATGCATACAGTTAGGGGGAGTTTGTGATTCTTGAGTATTCTTGCAGAAAGTGATCCGTGAGTGTGCCCTATGAAATCCTTGATGAGATACACATGGACAATCTTGATAAATCATCTCTCAGAAGTAACTCCATTGAAGAAAAACATGATATTATGATGATGCCTTCTACTTGATCACACAAGGTGAGAAATCCTTCATGAGCTAAAGGAATTTGTGCAGAAAGGGGGAGATGGTACATCACACGAAGAAATACAAACACATCTATCATGGAACATATTTCTAGAAGAAAGAGCACCATGGCAGGGGGAGTAACATACCTATTAAGGACAAAAAATCATGAATAAGGGAAGCAGCTTGACAGGGGGAGTATTTTTGCACCCCGTTTGCCATTGATGTCAAAGGGGAAGAGAAATTATAAGGGCAAGAATATTTCCATCAATGACAAAGGGGGAGATTGTTAATCAAGGTTGTCATTGATGCCAATGTGGCATTGACCGCGATGTCAAATATTCTTGAGATGCCTGTTTCCAGATGATGATGCCATGACTCTTTGTTGACTAGGATACTATCAATGAAGATATCAAGCTATTGATGATGGTCATAGTGACTCTTGATGAAGAAGCTCTCCTTGTGATGACCTAGCCCGTACATATCACTGCACTATCTTGATCACATGGTGACATTTATGGCACACATGATGAAATATATGGTGATAACATGGACAATGAAATAATTGGAGATCACTTGATGACATATGATGATTAAATACATAACAAGTGGAGACCTCACATTAATTACCTAATGACCTCATTCTGTCCCAAACACCTTATACAGAAAAAATTCAGAACAGACATAAAGAAAATTATTTTTTTGTCACCTTAGAGGCATCCTATCAACTTGGCTCCTTCACCATCTTAAAAAGTAATCTTTCTTCTTTCCAACGAGCCCTCACTCAGCCCCTAACTCCAAATAGTTTAATAGAAATTAATTTTTTTAAGATCACATATCAAATTTTTGAATCCTAGCCGACCTACCTTCACACACTCATGTCGGCCTCCCTCCAAAGAAACGTGACCTTTCAAATTTTATAAACTACTATAAATATAGAACCTCAGAACCTCATTTCAATCATAAAAAAAATTTGGTCAACAATTACAGTGATACAAGGCACCGAGAAGAGAAGCTTAAGGACGAAAGGAGGAAGTTGTTATGTAATTGGTTGGGCTAAAGATAAAACTAAACCGAGGAAATTCTTCTGATTGAGATAGAAAAGGATAAAATCTCCTTGACATTTGAAGCATCTACAAGGAATAAAAAATTGCAGACATAAGGACTATTTTACAGGCAGCTAAGCTACATGATCAAGCTCAAACTTGCTGCCTTTTGTAAGAGGCTCGGATGAGGCAGTTCAAGACTCAAAAAGTTCTGTGACTTGGACTAATAAACAGTGATTTAAAATGAGCTTGGAATAACCTCAACAATAACTTCAGATAAGCAATACTGGAATGAGGAATGTTTGGGTAAATTCTTTGAGGACAGAATTGGCTTATAGTGGCTCGAACTTCTCAACCAGAATTCGGACTTTACCACAGATCCTATTTGAAACCGTGCCACTGTATCTCGGGTCTGTAACAGCATACCTGTGTGATTCTCATCTATATGTGGAGAACTCGGAAATAGATACAATTGTGGAGTGATCATACCACTGTGGAGACTTGTAGCTTATTGCAAGACTTGTGACCATACTAGCTGTGATATACATATTACTATGGAGACCTGGGATCATACTAGCTGTGATATACAACTGTGAGCATATAAGTGTTCAGACCTGTAGCTTATTGATCTACAGAACAGTGCATTCTTGGAAGTGTTCAGACAAGCTTGTAAAATACTCAATGTATTGACTAGTTAAAGAGCTTGGGTAGTATGTCGGTGGAAGCCTATCTGTGGTAGCTTGGATGCACTTGTAAGAGGCTCGGATAGTCCTAATCAAGCTTGGAATTAACATCTCTTGACAGTCTTGTGTGGATTTGAATTTGCCTTGGGGATACTCTTGAAGACAACCTCGAGTGACCTTTTGTATTGATTTAAGGATTTATAAAGGAGACCTTGGAGCATCATTGAAGCCATCGCTTGGTTAATATAGTGAAGATCTTGGAAGAAGTATCTTGGAGTCTTAAAGAATTGTTATGCAGGTCAAAAAGGAAACCTTTGAGCATTGTTGAAGACACCCTTGGAGAATTCTTCAAGAAGAGGCTTAAAACAGGTGCAGAACTTGGGTTGCTTGTTGGAGACACCTTGAAGGTCTTGGAAATATTATTGGAGACCATGATGCATTGCTAATGTCATCATGAGGTGACCTTGGATAAAGTGTTTGGGTATGATGAAGATTAGTGGTGACACCTTCTAAGAAAAAAAGGTTGTCATTGATAACGTAATGTGGAAACTACAATGAAGACTAAGTGAAGATTGAAAGGGCTCGTTGAAGAAGAAATTGGGAGTCGTGAAGTATAACCAAATATACCTTGAAGAATTGAAGCAGGAGGTTGGAGCCTCATAGAGACAAGGATGGTGCCTTGGAAGATAGGGTTGGAGCCCTAGAGGATAGGAGTCCTCAAAAGACCAGGTTGGAGCCTATACCAGATATAGGGTTGGAGCCCTTGAGGTTGGTGCCTCAGAATTAACAAGGTTGGGGCCAGGAAGTCCAAGTCGGTGCTTGGAAAATACAGGTTGGAGCCTAGGAGATTAAAGATTGGTGTCTTCATCTAAGGTTGGATCCCTACATATATTGTACTTGATTTATTGTAAAGAATAAATTAATAAAAGAATTTATTCTTATTGTTCATTTTGTGTTCTAAATATAAGTGATCTAACTGGTAAAATTAACAATTGAAAAGAAATATTGATTCAACCCCCTCTCAGTGTTTCAAACAATTGGTATCAGAGCCAGTGACTTCACTCAAAGCCTAATAGCTTAAAGGTTGATCATTAGAACACAAATGGAAAAGTCAAGGAAGAAAGTCTACAATCCTCCTAAAGATGTGTCTTCCTCAAACATTGAAATCGAAGTAAATCAATTTGCGAAGGCTCCATTGTTCAATGGAAATTTTGATATATGGGTGGCAAGAATGAGAAATTTCTTGAAGACTCAAAGAATTGAAGTTTGGAAATCAATGATTACTAATGACACGATGGACGAAGAATCCAAGGAGTACAATACAAGAGCAATGAAGGCAATTTTGAATGGGTTACCAAATTCTGTGAAGGCCAATTTTGAAAAATGTTCGTCAAAAAAAGTCATATGGGACAAACTTCATGATCTTCACTCACAAGGAGTGTTGACAATGATCTCCAGTCAAGAAGATGATGGAAAACAAGAAAGAATTCCAGAATCCATCAAGCAAGGTGAAGATAAGAGAGATGACAACAAGGCTAAATAAGACCTAGAAGATGAAGAGAACAAAGAAGACTTTGAAGAAGATCTCCTAAATAAACTTATGGCTTCCATGGAAGAGATTAACGGTTTGAAAAAAGAAAATGAGGAACTTAAGAAGAAAGCGCAATATGGTAACCAAGACAAGACAAGGAAGGAAGTTGACTTTGTTAAGATTTAATTACAAGAAAGAGATGAGGAGCTCGCCAAACTTAAAGAGGAATTTCATCTAAACAAAAGAAAGCATCATGAAAAATTCATATCTATGACAAATCAATTGGATAAGGCAAAGAAAAGGGAAGAAAAATTTTCAAGCCACCTTGAACAAAGACTTAAGAGCTTGAACAATCTTGAAACAGAGACTAGTCAATACAAGGAAGAGGTCTCCTCTCTTAGATCTCAACTAGAAGAATCAAGGAAACAAGTGAAAGGAGCCGAGAAGGTGATGGAAACTTTTTCATTCATAGAAGGACAAGTTAATGAAGCATAAAAGGAGAGAAACACCATGATATGCCAACTAAAAGAAAAGGATGAAGAAATCTTGAAACTAAAATCAGACATCAATCTTCTCAAGGCCGAAACATGTGAAGCTACAAGAATAAAAGAAGAAATGGAGAGCAGTATAGCAAAGGAGAATGAACAAGTCTTCGTAATGAAATCAAATATCATCTCCCTTAAAATGGAAGCACATGAAGCAACAAGGATGATGGAAGAAATGAAGAAGCAACTAGTTATGAAAGATGAATATTGTGAAAACTTGAAAGGAGAAATTGTCTTTTTTAAAAAGGAAGTTGACTTGCTGAATAAGAACTTGAAAAGCTCTCAAACCCTAGATGACATCCTAAGTCATCAAAGGTCTCCCCTTGATAAATCAGGTCTTGGCTATGCGGATGAATCCTCAAGCAAGAATGATAATGCTTCAAACAACAAAGATGTGAGGAACCTAGAAAGAAATGTTGAGGCTCCCAGTTCTAGCAAGTGCAAGGAGAAGAATCAAGACAACAACGGAAGAAATTATATTCCAAGGAGACTTGCAGATGGTGTCAAGAATACAAAAGGAAATTAATATCATCAAAGAATCCCAAGGCAAAAATACTTCAGAAGTACATCAAGGAAAACTCCATCTCCGAGGTACCAAAGTATATTTCTTGCTTATTGCTATTCTTGTACAAACTTTGGGCACATGGAAAAACACTGTAGGGCATATCCTAAAGACAAATATAATGGTCCCCGTCAATCTCCTCGAAGCAATTTTGCAAGAATAATTCATGATTTATTATTCATGAACAAAATAGAGTCCTTCAATTGCCATAACATTGGACATATGGCACGCGATTCTAACTTGACCTTGGCCCCTGCACAAGCTAGAACCATGCCAGAGAATAAAGCTACACAAGTATGGAGAAGGAAACAAGTTGAATCTGAAAGTCTCTTGAACACTCCAACTAAAAACACATGTTGTTGACTATATGAAGTCATCCTTGATATTCCAAGAATTTGATGATGAAACCCTACCAAAAAGAGACCATGCATATAGTTGGGGGAGTTTGTGATTCTTGAGTATTCTTGCAGAAAGTGATCCGTGAGTGGGCCCTATGAAATCCTTGATGAGATACACATGGACAATCTTGATAAATCATCTCTTGGAATTAACTTCATTGAAGAAAAACATGATATTATGATGATGCCTTCTACTTGTTCACACAAGTTGAGAAATCCTTCATGAGCTAAAATAATTTGTGTAGAAAGGGGGAGATGGTACATCACGCGAAAAAATACAAACACATTTATCATGGAACATATTTCCAGAAGAAATAGCACCATGGCAGGGGGAGTAACATACCTATGAAGGACTAAAAATCATGAAGAAAAGAAGCATCTTGACAGGGGGAGTATTTGGGCACCCCGTCTGCCATTGATGTCAAAGGGGGAGAGAAATTAGAAGGGCAAGAATATTGCCATCAATGACAAAGGGGGAGATTGTTAATCAAGGTTGTTATTGATGCCAATGTGGCATTGACCGAGATGTCAAATATTCTTGAGATACCTGGTTCTAGATGATGATGCCATGACTCTTGGTTGACTAGGATACTATTAATGAAGATTTCAAGCTATTAATGGTGGTCATAGTGACTCTTGATGAAGAAGCTCTCCTTGTGATGACCTAGCCCGTACATATCACTGCATTATCTTGATGACATGGTGACATTTATGGCACACATGATGAAATATATGGTGATAACATGGACAATTAAATAATTGGAGATCACTTGATGACATATGATGATTAAAGACATAACAAGTGGAGACCTCACATTAATTCCCTAATGACCTCATTCTGTCCCAAACACCTTATACAGAAAAAATTCAGAACAGTCATAAAGAAAATTATTTTTTGTCACCTTAGAGGCATCCTATCAACTTGGCTCCTTCACCATCTTAAAGAGTAATCTTTCCTCTTTCCAACGAGCCCTCACTCAGCCCCTAACTCCAAATAGTTTAAGAGAAATTATTTTTTTAAGATCACATATCAAATTTTTGAATCCTAGCTGACCTACCTTCACACACTCATGTTGACCTCCCTCCAAACAGACGTGACCTTTCAAAATTGATAAACTACTATAAATATAAAACCTCAGAACCTCATTTCAATCATAAAAAAAGATTCATCTTTCCAACGAGCCCTCACTCAGCCCCTAACTCCAGATAGTTTAAGAGAAAATAATTTTTTTAAGATCACATATCAAATTTTTTAATCCTAGCCGACCTACCTTCACACACTCATGTCGGCCTCCCTCCAAATAGACGTGACCTTTCAAATTTGATAAACTACTATAATATATAAAACCTCAAAACCTCATTTCAATCATAAAAAAATTTGGTCAACAATTACAGTGATACAAGGCACCGAGAAGAGAAGCTTAAGGACGAAAGGAGGAAGTTGTTATGTAATTGATTGGGCTGAAGATAAAACTAAACCGAGGAAATTCTTCTGATTGAATTAGAAAATGATGAAATTTCCTTGACATTTGAAGCAGCTACAAGGAATAAAAAATCGCAGACAGAAGGATTATTTTACAGGCAGCTAAGCTACATGATCAAGCTCAGACTTGTTGCCTTTTGTAAGAGGCTCAAATCAGGGAGTTCAAGACTAAGAAAGTTCTGCGACTTGGACTAATAAACAGTCATTTAAAATGAGCTTGGAATAACCTCAACAATAAATTCAGATAAGCAGTACTGGAATGAGCACTGTTTGGGTAGATTCTTTGAGGACAGAATTGGCTTATAGTGGCTCAGACTTCTCAACCAGAATTCGGACTTACCACAGATCATATTTGAAACCGTGCCACTGTATCTCGGGTCTGTAACAGCATACCTGTGTGATAACCCTCGGACTACAAGCAGCATACCTATGTGATGACCCTCGAACTACAGGCAGCATACCTCGTTGATCACCCTTGGACCTGTCACAACAAATTTGTGGCTCGGACACCACCACACAAACCATCTGACCTTGGCAAAATAGCTTTTGTTTTGTCACTGAACTTCGGGTTAAGAGGACAGACCTTCAGTCCAACCCATTTTCACCATCACAAGTAACTCACATATCAGATTTTTGGAGTGTCTCATCTATATGTGGAGAACTCAGAAATAGATACAACTGTGGAGTAATCATACTACTATGGAGACATGTAGCTTATTGCAAGACTTGTGACCATACTAGTTGTGATATACATATTACTGTGGAGACCTGTGATCATACTAGCTCTGATATACAATTGTGAGCATATAAGTGTTTAGACCTGTAGCTTATTGATCTAAAAAACAGTGCATTCTTGGAAGTGCTCAGACAAGCTTTTGAAATACTCAGTGTATTGACTAGTTAAAGAGCTTGGGTAGTCTTCCGGTGGAAGCCTATCTGTGTTAGCTTGGACGCACTTGTAAGAGGCCCGGATAGTCCTAATCAAGCTTGGAATTAACACCTCTTGACAGTCTTGTGTGGATTTGAAGTTGCCTTGGGGATACTCTTGAAGAAAACCTCGGAGTGGCCTTTTGTACTAATTTAAGGATTTATAAAGGAGACCTTGGAGCATCATTGAAGCCATCGCTTGGTTAATCTAGTGAAGATCTTGGAAGAAGTATCTTGGAGTCTTAAAGAATTGTTATGTAGGTCAAAAAGGAAACCTTTGAGCATTGTTGAAGACACCCTTGGAGAATTCTTGAATAAGAGACTTAAAACAAGTGCAGAACTTGGGTTGCTTGTTGAAGACACCTTGAAGGTCTTGGAAATATTATTAGAGACCATGATGCATTGCTAATGTCATCATGAGGTGACTTTGGAGAAAGTGTTTGGGTATGATGAAGAGTAGTGGTGACACCTTCTAAGAAGAAAAGGTTGTCATTGATGACGTAATGTGGAGACTACAATGAAGACTAAGTGAATATTGAAAGGGCTCGTTGAAGAAGACATTGGGAGCCGTGAAGTATAACCAAATATACCTTGACGAATTGAAACAAGAAGTTGGAGGCTCATAGAGACAAGGATGGTGCCTTGGAAGATAGGGTTGGAGCCCTAGAGGATAGGAGCCCTCAAAAGACCAAGTTGGAGCCTGTACCAGATATAGGGTTGGAGCCCTTGAGGTTGGTGCTTCAGAATTGACAAGGTTGGAGCCTTGGAAGCCCAAGTTGGTGCTTGGAAAATACAGGTTGGAGCCTAGCAGATTGAAGGTTGGTGTCTTCATCTAGGGTTGGAGCCCTACATATATTGTACTTGATTTATTGTAAAGAAGAAATTAATAAAAGCATTTATTCTTATTGTTCATTTTGTGTTCTAAATATAAGTGATCTAACTGGTAAAATTAACAATTGAAAAGAAATACTGATTCACCCCCCTCTCAGTATTTCCAACAATACACCTACGTCAGGGGCAAGTACCAGTGCACCGACTGCACCTTTGACCATTTCAAATATGCCTATATAACCATTGCCTAAAATGGAAAAGGGACCTAATAAGAGAGCAGGAAACTACTCCAAAGCGACCCATAATTATAGCATCGTAGTCGATTTAGCACAATCTTTCACTGCTATGTCAAATTTGGAAGTACTACAGTCATGCCCAAAACAACAGAAATCTCTACTTTCTGCATTAGGCACTATCGACCCTGTCAATACGCACCTGATGGCTTTTGACTTAAACAAAGCCACCCCCCGGCTTCCTTCCATGGTTGCCTTTCAGATACCAGTATCGGTGCAGAATATCACTATCTACTGGTTTCATAGACAAGGGTGCATCCACATGTATCATGTCAAAAAATATTTGGCAGAAGTTAGGTTCTCCTGAACTAAAACCCTCAGTGATCACGCTTCAAGCATACGACAGTCGTCCCTCAACCCCCATCGGCCTCTACCAAAATCCTGGTCTGTTTAGCCAGAAAGATGGTCCACATAGAGATTGAAGTCTTGGACATTCACTTGGATTACAATATACTCCTCGGACGAAGTTATATGTATGCCATGTCTGCCATAGTCTCCTCTGTCTTTCGCATTATGATGTTCCCCCACGAGGACCGCATCATTACTGTAGACTAGCTAACACACAGCAAGAAGCATCCACTAACCAACACGGATGTAATTATACCCTATGTAAATATAGCCTCGGATGGTCTTTCACGGTACCAAGAATATGGCCTTGACCAATTCAAACCATCGTTCGTTCTAAGGTCATTCTTAGGAGATCCTCCTATTATCCCTGAGGCATCACCCGATGTCACAGGAGCTCCGGTATGCATGATGTCTACGTCAAGCGCCAAGGCTAGTCAGGACACGGACTTAAGCAGTAACGACACTGAGACATCAGCCACGACAACCTCTCTAGCCTACGCCGCCTCCCAAACCCCTTTCCTCTACCCCCCAGCTGGCTTCGTCTCCCAGTTGGTTTTGGAAACACTAGTGTTACCCAACATATCATTGGCATTCCCAATTTGGTACCTCGTTTCCCCTTCCGGAACAGGAGCCACCCATGTTACTGCCACAGGGTTGAAGCCCCTCAGTGCCGAGGAGCCCCCACCCGTCCAAGAAATAGTTGAGACCACCCCTGCAAAGGCAATTCCCATTGCAAAACCAGTGATTACGACTAAAAAAACTAAGAAGAGAGGAAAGAAGATGGTGACCCCCGCCGTTCAACGGGAATCACTAGTCTACGCCATATGCAACATAATAGGTCACCCTACCCATATATGTCCAAATTCGGATGAATTAAAACCACTCCTTGGCTCTGAGACAGACATCGCGATGTCGTGTTCCCATAAAAAGGAACCTACCGCCAAAAGTAAAGGCAAAACATTGTGTACCAATCAGGCATGTGCTATCTGCAGCATCTATGGGCACTATACATATTGTTGCCTAGAGATCCTGCGATATAGGGACACCTTACACGCCATCGAGCAGTGCTATCAAGAGAATCCCTCCACCCAGGCATCCAGAAATGAACCTCATACCACCCTGTACCTGCAGGAGGAACGACAGTCACCAAAAAGACAGCCATTTGTCCCTCCTCCCCCCAAGCCACCATAAACCAACCAGGGACGGGGGAAACTAGTTGCCTCATCCTCTTGAGTTATCACACACATCGATTACTACAAACGGTTTGATCGATTCTTTGACCCAAGGTCACCTAGGCAGTAGTGATCTATATTCGGGGAGTGACCATGCACGTCGATTACTGCAGACGGCTTGATCGAGTCTTTGACCCAAGGTGACCTAGGCAGTAGTAAACTGTGTTCGGGGAGTGACCATGCGCATCGATTCTGCAGACCGTTTGATCAGGTCTTTGGCCCAAGGACACCTAGGCAGCAGTAATCAATACCCTAGATACACGTACGATTCTACTTAGAACGTATCACAACCTAGCTAGCATGAAAGTCACCCCAACACTCATATACCAACCAAGGACAAGGGATCCGATATCCCCTATTCCCCACACAAAATGGACCAATGGCACAACGTAATGCGCAGGTCAATCTTGTGCAACCCTTCCTAGGCTCATCAGCAACCATACAACCAAGAGAATTATGAAAATCCTCCAAACGCTGCAAAAAGAAGTCGAGGAACAAACCAAAAGGGAGATCCTGGACAGGGGGCAGTAACTAGCAATGCCCCCTCTGATCTCAGTCTGGGGGCAACCCCAACTGAAATCAAAGCTAGGAGCCAAGTAACAACTCCCAAGGGGAAAAATGGAGCTTAGAGTCTCCGATCACCAGACCAGACCGAAAGCAACACTGTGATCAGCACTCCATGATGAACAGAAGCGATGCCACACATTCGCATTCCAAAACAAATAATTTTTCAGCGCCGGCAGGTATGCCCTCTCTCATCTTCATTTTTAAAAAGCTCATGCCTTTCAATAATATTTGATGAAAAGAATATGCTTTCACTTGAGGTAGTTGTTTTTGCAGGAAAAGCCCGCAAACCATCCACAACATTATCTCCTGAAAGTTCCAGAGCAAGTATCTTTCTACCCTCAGCATGATAGAGTCCCAGAAAACTCTGCATATCCTGACATCATTTCTCCATCAGAAATAAACCATAGGGTCCTCATATCCGATCGTGTTTAACATCACCTCACCCTGCACATGATAAACATATGTGTTGGTCAATAGAGCCTCCCCTCCATGGCGTCCATCACCCACAGTAGACTATATATCACAACATAAGTGACACCATGACCATACCACTTCAATCCGGGAAGCACATCATGCCCATCCATCCATCATGCATAAGATCAAGTTTACCATATAAACTGAAACCTCCTTCCCAGATGACCCAATTGTACAAGCAGATCAAAAGCGCACCACCGCGCCTCGCATTTGGCCCACCATACCTCCACCAGCGTAATCCCATCTGCGACACTCGTTTCATCCGCTTCATCAACCCCACACATGAGACCAACCAATGGGACCCCCACCCTCTGCAAAACACCTTCCTCGCGCCATCAGTGAGCGAACACTTTTCATATTTTTGGGTACCCATCTCCGTGTTTTGTACAAACCAAACCCTATTATTTTATTCTTTTGGTAAGTGTACAAAGACCGCAAACGGTGCACTTTGTCCCCTTACCCTCGCATTTCATCTTTTCTCCCATGGCAGCAGTCCCTAAATACCCTGGGTTGAAGTATTTCACCCCCCATGCACAAACCACCGTGACATTCATAGCCGATTTACCCCTGCCCTGGAAGTCCTACCAACTCCAGGTATTTTCCCTTTTAAAAATAACTGACTGCCGCCAAGCTGCGTAAGTATACTCCGACCTCGGACCACCGAATCCCCATCATCAGTTTTCAGTCACCCCTCGCCAACATGCATAAGTTAAACCCACCGCATCCAAGTCCCTGATCCCTCATATCGACGACCCCTCGCTCAGTTGAGGCTTTTTTTTTGTCGATTTCAACACCCATATTCCAAAAAGGAAGTGGTACCTTGGATCACCCCTCTCCATACAAAGAGGCATCCTCGGGTGGCACTGTGGAAAACATCATTGTCCACAGATGTCATCGATCCTCCTGACATTCAACTACGACAAAAGCTTTCATGTCAAGATGGTATCGTACCTTACAACCATTGCACTTTGATCAAATCCGTCGAAGACCCGTGCCTCCATAAGCGTCTATGTCAACAATGATTACACGAGAAGATCCTAGTCAGCACCTATGCATACATTGCGCAGCTATATGCCATACCAATTTTATGCATATGGGTACCACATTCCACCTATCGTATAAAAATAAAAAATAAAATAAAATAAATAATAAATAAAAAACGCCCCTGAGGACGTCAGCAGTCGTCGTCAACAACCGCCAGCATCACTACCATAGTAGTGACATAGACAAAACATATATGTCAATTTTGTTTAACTAGCCATAGCATCACGAGTATGGGACATGCCCGCCTCGTTGAAATTTTGTATATGTATTGTAAATTGTATTTTCTTGCAAGGATCCCTTAGACATGGTCATTCTTGGAAACAATTCAGGGTGTGTTCAATCCCAAGGCTTCACGCAAGTCTCTATCTCTCTCTATGCACGATACAGAAAAGAAACTATAATGTATTTCGACTATATAGTCCTTCCTAGACCTCACACATTAGGGGGCAATTGTTAACACTGAAAAATCGTACCGCAGAAGACGACATTAATTAATGTCAGGCCAAAAGATTTACAAGGCTGGAAGACATTACAGGATACGGAAAGTATTTTAAAATCTCAAAGGTTTAAAGAAAATCAAATTTGAACTAGTCTTAAATGCTGATTGCACGCATTATCCTTCGAGAAGAGCGCCTTCTGTGCGCCTTTTGGCCCGATAAGCGCGCATTCTTGAGAGTGGTGAAATGTCACTATCCGGGACCACATAAATCAAAAGACAAGTTACTCCTTACTTGAAGCCGCCTAAGGACAACCACCAACGCCTCCTTAGACACTATCTAAGCACACAATGGAATATTTGGAGCACACAAAAGAATCATACCTCTCCCTTGGGTCACCATCCACAATGTACCAAAGGAGGGAAGGAGAATTTGAAATCCCCTATATAAAGCCACCATGAGATGAAGAATTGGTGATCACATTGTTATGCTGGCCATAATTGTCCAAACAATACCAGTAATGTGTGACTCGGAGCTGCAGACAGAGAGAACTCACTTGTTGGCCATCCAACAAGCTCAATCCACACAATAGAGAGAGAGAGAGGGAGACTACACCGAAGCAAGCTTGGAATGAACAACATCCTTGCATCGAGATCTAAAACCATTGCATGGAAAATTTTAGGGGCTAATATTCGCAGGTGGGCTAATTTTCCATGATTTTTTCAAAAAAAATATTCGTCAATTTCCATTTTTTTCTAAAAATGATTCGCCCAAATTTTAAAATATAAAATTATTTTACCTTAAAAATAGCCAAAAGTATATATATATATATTATATATAAAATAATTATAAATTTTAATAATTTTACAAATATATTATATTTTACATATTAGGGACTAGTGAGATTCGCCAATGTTTTAAACTTCAAGATAATTTTCCATCTTTAAAATTTTCCCTGAATCATTGTCTAGGGGCCCTTTGGCAAGAAGGTTAAGTATTCTTCTCCTTACTACCAGTGCTCAATAAGAGGGGCCTAGAGCCACCGTTTGCATTATTGTGTCATTTGACTCATTTAGAGCTTCTGTTTATTTATGTTTAGTTTAGTTTAGTTTAGTTTTTAGATTACATTTGCATGCTTATTTTTATATATAGTATGTTCAGTTACTCCACTTTTTTCTACATGTTACCAATAGTTTAAAGGGGTAAACCGCACCCCTTAAACTAGTGTGATTTCGTACATACGTGCACCAAACACACCACAACAGCGTGCTTCATAGAAAACAATGGGCACCATTGAGCGTTCGTGTCTCACAATGGCCCTATTCTCCAACTCTTTCACCAGCGTACTGTTGCATGCTTCGATTCTTTTGTTGTTGTTGCGATCAATCTTGCATCCAGATTCAACCACCCAACCCGAGTAATTTTGATGCTTTCCTACATCATAGCATCATAAATTCCATCAAACTCATCATAATGGATTGCAATAACTTTGAAGTGTACCTCGTCAGTAGTTTATCCATGAGGTGAACTTGGAATTCTACTTCAATTCCCATCACAACTTAACCAAGTTAGCTCATAACCCCAAACCATCATAAATCATAATATTGTTTTTAGAATCATAATTTAAAGGTTCATAAATCAATGAAATATTGATACTTATCTTATTTTTCTCCTTGCTACTTCCTTTACACACATTAGGTCATTAGCCCATTTGGAAAGCACCCAATGCATTATCTTCTTTTCTCTTCTCTTTGACTTCCACTCCAAGGCGAACATATATATATAACCCCTTTCGCTACATTTTAAATACAGGCACTACCATCGAGGTAGTATCCTTTCAACGAGGTGTACTCATTACCATTCATAAGTTCCACCTAAACAAGCACCTACGGTCTCATATTTTCCTAGCCTACACCAACCCACACATAAACACTTTACACGTACACAACACACAAGTCCATACGATCCCATACTTGCTTGTCCGGAACACAGTACACAACACACTTATACACATGGTATGGCATAACGCACGTATAACACAACGCAACTTTACCCTATTCTCATGCATAACACATGCACATGTACAACAGAGGCACATATACACATGACATATCATGTTACACAATATCACAAATAATCCAAAGGCCACCTTGTCTTCATGCATGTGAACTAGGCTAATTTTCCTCATTTGTTTTTCCCGTGTTCTTAACCTTGACATGGGCACAATGTAATAGTTATGTTCACATAATTATAAATTACCAGAATTTCTTTCCTACGCAATAAATTCCTCATCATAGTGGGAATCTTTTCTTGTCATCTATATCACCAAATAATTTTTTTTTTTGGAGCAATCATCTTTCATTCGAATGACCTTTGGCAACCCTGTTAGAGTCAATGGCATTTTCATTGATACACAATATACAAGTGTCCATCAGCGTAATCATGTAGTCAAGGGTTAAGAGAAATCCCTTCTTGCCATTTTCCTAGCTACACATATCTTTGTCCATTATTCTCGTGGACTCAACCATCCCATTAGGCTTTTTCATTACTTAATCATGGCCACAACATCCATTAGTTTGTGCCAAATAAATCTATGGTTTAGATGAGTCTTTGATTGTGGCCAAGCATGCATCATGTAACCCTTTCACTCTACAATTGTTTTCATTTGTACTTGTTATTTTGTTCATGTCCATTGCCCAATAGTGTTCCACTTTACTTGGAACTTTATTTAGCATGCTTTCCTTCATGTTTATCTAGCACTACCCTTTTTCAGGATTTTGTGGCCTCCTTGCCACTCCAACCTCCTTATTCCAAGATCCCCAAGCATGCAATTCAAAGTTTGAAAATTGAAAGCCCATGCAAGAGGAAGAACAAAGGAAATTATTGAGAAAGGACATGAAATTCATGGCAGTAGTTATACACAAAACCGCAAGCAAAATAGCATCATAAACAATACCAAAACATCATGATAGCCAAGACCAAAAACCATGAACAAGTCTAAAACAAAAATGATATCAATAAACAAAGTCAAGAAATTAAAGCCACAACACAAACATTAAACGAAGTAGTGTCCAAAAATCGACTCAATCTCCATGAGCCTAGCATTCATGGCACTCTTAGCCATCATACAAGCATGCATATGTATGCATATGTATGCATATATGAGTATATTCATACACCACATTAGTTCAAGACTTCTTTACAAGGCTAGCAGCAACATTAAAGTCTCATATTCCTCAAATTTCACAAGGAATCTTTCCAACACATATGTGTATGACAAGGAGCTTGAGGGAATGTCCCCTCCTTCTCGATATCTTGCATTATTGATTCATGTCCATGTGGTTCATAGGGGTTATTGTCTTCTTTCTTCTTTTTCTTGCAGGGGCAATCCTTTTTCAAATGATCTTCTCCATAGTTTCAACAAGAGAATATCTTCTTCTCTCTTTCAGCGTCACGAGGCCTCTTCTTGCTATTACCATTCTTCCTTTTTGAGGATTCAACTTAGTATGTCATCTCTCGCTACTACTTTTGCAGCAAAACCTCCCACTCAAAGTTGTACCCTACAGATCTTCAGTTCATCTTCCAAGTCTTTGAGCTCAACCTCCAAATTCCTTAAGGTTATTTTCCTTTGGACGCATGTCTCTCTTCCTCGTTCTTGATAAACTTGGTCTATAACCTGTTGCACAATGCCACGATACATGTTTCATTTCACTACCACCAAGTCTTGCTATGTGTTAGCCACATACACTCAATCATTAGTTCATAAAATAAATTAACAACACGTGTCATTTGTCATCTTTACTATGCTAGGCCAAGTATGTAATCCTACAATTGTCACACATCCTTAAAATCATCATCAACCATGTATCATAAACCAAGGCATCAGTTATCGCATACATAAGCTTGTTTTCAAAATTCAGCAATGAATGTGTATTAATATTATTCATAATCATCATCATGCCAAAGAAAAAATTAAATTTCAATATTTGACCCATACCAACAACATTATTTAATATCATGCTCTCTTATGAAGCCACACTATTGTTTTAATCAACTTTTGAACACAAGAAGAATTTGGCCCTCTTAACCAGGTCAACAGCAACCATGGCATATGTAACTTCAAAGAGATAGTTAGACAAATCTCATGTTATATTGACATTTATCCTACTTATAATTGTCATCTTCACACATATGCATTATAGGGCATGCATACAACACAAGTTAGCACATTCTGTTACATTGTCTCAAGGATCATGCACTCTACTCATGCAACTAGTTAATAACTAACCATGATATTTGTTGCTATAACAAATACTTGCAACCAAATATTTATCAATCACATGGCTCCCTAAAATTTATGCAACATCATACCTCTAATCTCGAGGCACTATATCATATACAAATCATTGGATGTTCCCATCCAATTAGCATATATATATATATATATATATATATATATATATATATATATATAAAGTCAATAGTAGCAACCATGTTATGCGACACAAGCAATAACAATATATTGCAAGCATTTAAATGCACACACATCTCAATTTAGAATTAGTCACGTCTCAAAATCTAGGACCTAAATGTGTACATTTTACATCCCAACATAATGTTCAAAATCAAAAGTTCGAAATATATATATAGCATAATGTTCAAAAATCAAAAGTTATATATATATCGACTTGTTTATAATTGTGTCTTTCCAGGGACAAAGGAATCAATCTTTTACCCCAAACTTATAAGCATTAATTAGTTAGTCACCATTACCCAACCACATTCCGCATGAACAACTACCATCTTATAATCAACAATTATCATATTTACGAATGCATCTTGGGTATGTGTGCAATCTTCAATCATCACATAATCCATCCATCATAATGTTTTGAGCTCATCCAATTCCAATATGACAAAAAAACCATTAACCATCGGTAACAAAACACCCTTAATAAACACAATAATCATTTCATCATATAGAAATAGTCAACCTCCACCTCGGTCCTTACCATATGCCAACCAGAGATAGAACTCTCACACCCCAATTAGCTAATATACACATAAATGCAAATTTTCATAAATATACATAATGTAAGTAACACAGGGAGTTTTCCCATAGCTCCTTGCATCATATTAATAGTCACATACATATTCTCCCAAGCATCCAAAGGCTCGCCATATGACCAACAGTGATGATACAGTAAAGCAACAATACACTTAACCACCCCACATAACTAGAGCACCACATAAATGCATCAACCATGCATGCTGTAATCATTTACAGCTAGCTTTAAACACCTAAATATTTGTTTTATTATGTTTTGTAAAAATCATTATGAAACCCCCCTTATTTTGAAACTTGTTGCTACTTGCCCATAATAGAGCTCATCCAATCTAAGTGTTGAACTTGGATATTCTAACACCACCTGTAACAACCTTACACCATCTATGTCGATGGAACAGTGATTACTCCCTAATCCGACTCTTCTCGTACTGTCAGAAGAGGGACAATTTACATTATATTTTTTTTCCACACAAACACACACACACACATATATATATTGTCGTGCTTCACACTCCACAGATCCTACGAGCCTCATTCAATAGCGCTCCTGATCCACAGATTGTGTCAGGGTAACATACTAGTTCGTTGAGTTGACAAAGGGTGTTGCAATCAAAGTTCTAGCCCGTAGTTTTGAACCTGCATCAGATGGTCCATAACAATTGTGCCACATCTAATAGTCCACAGTGATTGTGCCACCCCTCCATCCTCCCTACTAGTGTCACAGGGAGGGGGTGTCACAAACAATCTCCATCACTAAATTTCTGGCAATCTCCATCATTCATTAATGTGATGACCCCACCACGTCATCCCGACATTTTCCGTCCATCGCTTCCCTTTGCCACTCTTACACCTTCGAGGTGGGGACCTCTGAGACACATCATCCTTGTCCCTTCTCCCCCAGCGCTCTATTGGCCATGAGCTTTTTATACTGTCGAGATGGAACCTTTGAGTCTACGTGGACTACTAAGCCTCACCTCCACACATCCCTAGCTTCTTTTTTTTGGTCCATAGGTTGCAACACCTCATCACCTGCGCCAACTCACCACGGTGCACTATCTCAAGAACCCCTTCGTCTGCACCTTTTTACACAACCACAATGGGTCCCTCTGGAAAACATCATCCCACCATCCCCATCCAGGAAATTCCTTGGTGTGCTCCTTTGTTATTTACGAGGGCCTTCTTACAGGGTTGGGCTACATAGCCTCCTTTTCCCATTGGTCCACAAGTTATAGCTCCACGTCATCCAACGCCATCTCATCTCAACGTTAATCCCATTGTTCATAATCAACCTTCGAAAAAGTCTTACACGTTAAGTTGTCTTGTTGGTCCCCTCTACACCAATCTTATTGCATATGGGGTTACGTCGAGGCCAACCTGTCCCAACTTGACGTCCTCCGATTCTCCCCTACAATTTCCCTTTTTTCCAACTTACAAGATATTTGGCCTACGGGATGAGTTACATGCTGGACTCCATTCCAACAAATGAAAATGTTCCCTGCCTCCAACCTGAGTCTGGCTTGCTTGGTGCCCAATCATCCCTGTAGATCTCATTGTGATGCAAAATAAACTTTTGGGATAAAAGCTTTGGGCCACATCAAATTGCCTTTGTCCAATAGCGATGAGGGAAATCTGGGAGAGCCAATACCAAGCTTCCACAACTAGGATTTTTCCAAGCAATTAGATAATCACTTACCCGATCAAAGCCATAAGTTAGGGCTTCTACCTAACTCCGCATAATTCCATCTACAACTTGGTTGCAGTGCTTCTACAAACCTCTAGACCTGCACTAGCATTCACCATGATCACTATGGTTTGTTGAGGCACCTACTAGAGCTCCCCTCCTAATATTTTGACAAAGAAACTCCTCCAAATTCTAAAGGGCTCAAAGGCCACCAAGAGAGTCACAAGAAAGTTGTCAATCCTCGAAGGAATGGGGAAAGCTTTCCATAGATTTGAATGTAGGCATGTGTCATCGGGAAAGTCCATAAGGGTTGTACTCTCAACCTTCAAGGATTCCTCGCTTAGGGTTAGGGAATTCCAAGAATGTTTGAGTTGGTCACTCTTCGATCACCCTTCACTTAGGGCTTGCAGTGAACTCCAAAAGGGCCTCCATCTCTCTTGCTTCACACCATGAGCTTTGTGCTTCAAAGGAAGCCTGCAAGCATCTCTATGGCATTGCTCAAGGGTTTCAACGACATTTAGCTATTAGCAAGGATGCACGACCATCAACACTAGTGCCCCTAGGGCAAGGGTGTATACGACGAAAAATGCAACACTGGAGAAGCCCTCATGTAAGGTCATAAGTTGTTATTCTTAAAAGATGAAGCAATTCCTCAACACTAATACAACACCACATAAACTAATTCATAGGATGGTAACCAATGTATATATAGGTATTTGGCTATTAGCAAGGACGTGCAGCGATCAGCACCAGTGCCCTTAGTAAGGGTGTATACTACTGAAAATGCAACATTGGATAAGCCCTCATGTAAGGTTGCAAGTTATTATTCTTAAAAGAGGAAGCAATTCCTCAATGTTAACACAACACCACATAAACTAATTCATAGGTTGGTAACCAGTGTGTGTGTGTGTGTGTACGCGCAAACCCTATCAAATAGGCAGTCTCTAATGTAACCATTTTGCATATAATAAAAGGATTTGTATGTTAATATTGTCTCAATTGATTTTGGTTCTTATGAGACAATTTGGTGCCTTTAGACATTGCACATTTTATTATTTATCATGTATATCAATCAATGTTTGCAAACATCTCCATAAAATCCTAATTTTATCTTGAAATCACAATTTTTTGGCCTAACCAATATTTGTAGACTTCTACCAATATTTTGATAATATCTTGATTTTGCCAATGTTTGCCAATGTTTACCAATATTTACCCAATTTTTACAATTTATTGGTTTTTCAGAGCCTTGCCAATTTTATCCCAATGTTTATGTTCACAACATTGATATCAATAATAGCCCATGGGGCTTGGCCTAGTGGTCAACAAACATTCTATTAAAGCATTCATGATGCTAATCAAGTCACAAGTTCAATCCCTGACCTCGATCAATAACTCGAGAAGCATGTATGTGGGCCTTGCATTCTCCCCTAGAGTTTATGGCAGTTGCCAAGGGGATTTGACCCCATGTTACATGAGTACAATACCTCCACTACTGTCAATTCCTCTAGATACCAATTAAAGAAAAAAGAACTCTTACAATATAACCAACAAATTGTCCAAAAAAAAAAAAGCAACTAATACAAAAACGATATAGATTTTGTTATATATATATATATAACAACAACAACAAAAGAAGATATCACTAACACATTCATGTATTTCATAAGACTAACAATTCAAACCAAAGATGCATTATACTCTTGTTCATCACATTTATAAGCACCATTCTAGTCCAAAAATGCAAACACATGCTCACACCATTTCAACCCAAAAATGCAAACACATACATGCATTACCAATTAAGCAAATGCAAAGAGAGCACTTATCTTGTAATTTCCAAGGCATAAGACTTCAACTCTCCACCCAACCATAAACAACTATAATTAAAGTTCACTTGAAATTGTCTCCCAAGTCAAAATCCAATGCTTAAGGTGGTGCTTAAGGTGGAGTGCTTTCAAAGGGAAATTTTTAACAAATATACAAATGAACCAGAACACAACTAGGCCACCCTTCCTTCGTCCTCAAAGCAAGCCACTGCGCTTGTGGTGTTTTTGCCCAACAAGTTTCAATAGGGCTTTTTTGCTGATTTATTACCCTTCTTAGAGTTCAGCAACACAACTCCAAAAATCCTATTTTTTTGCCTTTGTTCTAGCCTTGTGTTGAATGAGAATCAAATGATAGCCTCTTCTCTTCTTTCCTCCACCTCTTTCTCTCTTGCACAGTGATTTCCTCCCTCTATCCTCACTACCAACACAGTGAATCCTCCATAAATTTTGTTCTCCCTGCCTTGTAAATTTTCTCCCAAGGAAGCATGAACCTGTGTACTTCTCTTGCAACCCAATTTAATTCTGAAAACAAATCCATTTAAAACTCAGCACCCAAACCTTTAATGACTATCAAAAATAGTTCAGATTCCTGCAACAAGAAACCTTGAACATCCCAAGCAAGTAATCCCCTCAACCAAACAAGGACTGAGATTTAAATCAGCAAATCCCTAAACCAATCTCCTACCTCTAGCAATGAAATCTGTGTCCCTCTCTCAGCCTTTTATATAAAAATACTTACATCACAATAACCTTATTTGAGACAAGTACAAAACTAAGTTAACACTTTTATACAAAACTTTTTAACTTGCACGCAAAAAGAGAGTTAACAAACTCTTTGTACAGAACTTTTTACCTTGCATTCACAGACATAAAATAGAGACTTAACAAACTCTTTGTAACAACCTTATGAATAAAGAAACTTTGTGACACCTTGTGTCATATAAGTACAAAGCTTTTTAATTTACATGTAAAAATAAAATTCAAAATTCCTATATGAAATAATGGACTGTGTAATGTTGCTAATGCTAGTTTAATAATGGACTCCATGTAATGTTGATGATGCAAATCTTAACCGACTGTGTAATGTTGCTGCTGCTAGTTTAATAATGGACTCTCTGTAATGTTGATAGTGCAAATCTTAACTGACTGTGTAAAGTTGCTGATGCTAGTTTAATAATGGACTCTCCTCTGTAATGTTGCTGGTACAAATCTTAACTAGCCCATGTAACATATGGGCATGGGCTGCTGGTACAAATCTTAACTAGCCCATGTAACATATGGGCATGGGCTGTCAGCGGAAAAAAGAGAACTAACAAACTGCAATGTTGCTGGTGCAAACCTTAACTAGCTCATGTAACATATATACATGAACGGTCTTTGGACAAAGGAGAATCTACAAACTGTGTAATGTTGCTAGTACAAATCTTTAATGTACATATCTTTAATGTCAGTGGACAAAAGAGAATTTAGTCTGTGGCCAAAATAGAATTAACAAAACTGACTAATGTTGCTGGTGCAAACCTTAACTAAAAGGGAATTAAGTCAGTGGCCAAAAGAGAATTAACAAAACTGTGTAATGTTGCTGGTGCAAACCTTAACTAGCACATGTAACATGTACATGGGATGTCAATGGAACTAGCCCATGTACATGGGATATCAATGAAACTAGCCCATGTCACATGCACATGGAATGTCGATGGACAAAAGAGATTTAACTAGACAAAAGCTGTGTACTGGCCCATGTAAATAATTAAAGCATTAACAAACCCTGTGTACATAGGTTGTCAGTGGACAAAAGAGAATCAAGTTGTCTTTAGTGTGACTTTTTGAAGGCTTTTTCAATGGATTTGCCCAGTCTAATTTCTTTAAAATCCAGCAAGAATTCATTGAAAACAGAATTTTCATGGGTAGCCTTATAGCCTTGTATAATTGAAGTGCTTTGGAGTCTTTTTAGGGTGCTGAATCCATATATACAATCAAAAAACCAGATTAAATAACAAAAATCAAGATTCCACCTCAAATTTTTTCATCAGATTCTAGCACCAGAAACTCCAAAAAGTCACACTAAAAACAACTCCAAAGAGAATTAGCAAACTCTCTATAGTGTTGCTAGCACAAACCTTAACAAACCCATGTAACATATGAACATGGGGGCATATCTAGCTGTATGTATACAGGTAAAGGTTATAACAGTAGTTGATAGTGCAAACCCCTTAGCTAGCCCATGTAGCATAATAATAATTGCTAGTGCAAACCTTAACTAGCCCATATAACATATGTACATGGGCTGTAGTTGCTAATGTGAATTAACTAAACAGCTAAAGGTTATAATAGTAATTGCTAGTGCAAACCTTAACTAGCCCATGTAACATATGTACATGGGCATATGGGCTGTAGTTACTAATGCAAACCTTAACTAAACTAGCCGTAGCCCGTGTAACATAGGTACATGGGCTGTATCTAGCTGTATGTGTACAGCTATTAAGCTTAAAGAAATGCCAGATCAACCATAAAGCCAAGCTTAGTTGCCAACTTTCTGTGCTGTATTTACCTGTATACAGGATATTTCTGTGCTGTATTTACCTGTATACAGGATATAACAGTATTCAGGATAATAGTATTGATCAAAATTAACTTCAAAGCAAGGCTTGGTTGCCACGCTCCTAACAGCATCTAGGGAATAGCAAAAAACTGGCAGTTGCATAGATAGTGAAAAAATGATTAGCAAGGACCCCTCAGTTGCATAGGTAGTGGAAAAATGACTATTCAAGGACCTGGCAGTTGCATAGGTAGTGAAAACGATAAAATATAAACAATAGATTTATTTCGTATTTTATTTTTCCAGGGCTATTTCGAATGAATATTTTCAGATCTTGTTCGAAACAAACAAATGGAATTTATCATCTTTAACAGATTGTCTAGAATTGTTTGGCTATGGCAGATTGTCCGCCAACTACATAATATCTATTTAACTTTATGACAAATCAAAATTAGATCATCTTTTAACAGTAGCTGCTAACATCATTAGAAGCCTTGAAAAATATTAAAAACCCATGTGCTGATCATAGTAATTCTTCAATTTAACTAATCGAGGCATCCCAAGCAACATTCAGTGTGGGGACTATTATACTTTCAGATGCTTCCCGTTATTCGATCATGATACATGCCGATCAAATTAACAACAAAGCTAAGTTTTTTTTTCATCTCTTCTTTTTTTTGTTTTTCATTTTTAAGATGTGGCCAAAAAGGTTTAAAGCAACCATAGTTTTTCAACAACTCTAAAACAAAGCAATCATAAGTTTTCAACGACTCTCTCATGAATTAGGTAAACACAACATCATGTTATCTCCAATACTCATTCAGCAACACATACAATGTGGGGACTATTATATTTTAGATGCTTCCCACTATTTGATCATGATACAGTGCCATAAAATTAACAACAAAGCTGAGAGCTCTGAAACCCTCATAAACTAGATAATAAACACAATTCATAACATAGTATTAGGTCGAATAATCAATCAAATTTTGAAGATATAATGAAAATTCAGTAATCATTTTGGCTCGAATATTTTAAAAAATAAATAAATAAATCCCATGACTATCTCACAAGCACATTAAACCACCCAAATCACGAAGCGACAGTAAGGACAATTGCAATAAAAATAAAAGATCTACTCCATGGTCTTGAATCCACTCAAAAGTCACTTACGACATGATTAAAAAAGTGAGAATGGGAAAAATTCAAGACAAAGTAGGAAGGAATCGCTATCTTCCCGTATTCAAATTTCAATGGCATGTTTACTATTGATGAAGACATTATTCTACATCATTGATTTGAACTACCCTAACATTATTTTTATGAAGATAAAGATAATTTAAACTGCCCTGAGGAATTAGGGTAAGCTCACTCTTTGATTGCAAAATGGAGTACGGAATGGAGGATAGGGAGGGTGAGAAAGATAAACAAAGCCTTCAAAAATAAACTCAACAGAAATATGCAACTCCATGAAAGCAATCGAAATAGTTACAATACGGCCCTCGCACAACTACATTCCGCATCTTTTCTAAGAAAAGTAGGATATATACATTGCAAGTACTACAAACCAGAAAGATACATAGTACATTCTGCATCATAAACCATACAATTCCCCGTATAGCCGGAAGATACAAAAGAGTTCATTGTAGAGCTGATTTGAACGAAATCCCTTGAACAAAACAAAAGCTCGAAGCAACAGTTCAAAATGTAATCAGTGCTATCAAACTTACAGTTCCCAAAAGACAAAAAGAAGTGGCATCTAGAGACACCATTATAATATGAAATGAATCAGGACATCCTGCCTCCTTAACCTCCAAACCCATAGAGGGTTCGGCCCTGCCTCTTCAAAGCATAAACGACATCCATGGCCGTAACAGTTTTTCTCCTCGCGTGCTCTGTGTATGTAACGGCATCCCTGATAACATTCTCAAGAAATATCTTCAAGACACCTCTCGTTTCTTCATAGATGAGACCGCTGATACGCTTAACGCCTCCTCTTCTGGCAAGACGCCTAATGGCCGGCTTTGTGATTCCCTGAATGTTATCACGCAGAACCTTCCTGTGCCTCTTCGCACCTCCCTTTCCCAAACCCTTGCCGCCCTTTCCACGTCCAGACATCTTTAACCCTTAAAAAATCGGACAAGTAGATCTCGAGTTCGAATCTCACTGGCTGATTGCTGTGCTACTCTCCACGAGTGATGATAATGAGATAATTTTTGCCAGGTAAAGAATAAATATAGTCAAATTAGAATGCCGCGTTTCCATCTGGACGGCCCTCCTTCTTCCATGTTTCAATTATCGACGGTAGAAAAGTCTCGATCCATTGCAGCGGGATCATTTCATCTGTGCCTTCCATAAACTCTTATCGACGGCTAGGAAGATGTTGACGAGGATTATCTTTGAGGTGTTTACACATGAGATTATTGATAACATCGCTTTTCTCATTCCACGGCAAGTCCAATAGTAAATTGACATAATTAATATATTTGTCAATGTTAATTATTTTTTGGGGTGATGTTTTGATTTTTTTTAGGCTTGACCCACTTGTATCTAATTTGTCAAAGTCATCTAGGGATCGCACCCGGTCTGGGCCACATCAGCCCTATCTGGGCCACACCAGCCCTAAGTTGACTCGATTTTTTAGCATGTCTCATCCTCTAGCACAGAGCATAACTAATCCCCTGTGGTTTGATTTTGGGTCGTCTTGCTAACTAGGCCCATACTAAACCAGTTATGCTAAGACTTGACTTTTCAATGCTTATTATTAATGGTGGAAAAGATTATTAAAATTTTCGTTGATGAATCTTTATCCTCCTTAAAAATATCTTTTAACAATTGTTTTTATATTTTTAAAAAGATTTGAGTCGGGATAGTTCAATTGGTAGAGTTTTGGTTGTTAAAGCACCTTGTTAATGGAAGGTCATAACCTCTTCGATGCTCTCGAGATAAGGCTTTGCTCATAAACCGATGATAGAAGCTCTAGCATAAACTTTAAATATGGTTTTGATTAGAAGCTAATCTAGTGGAAGAATGTGTCTTATTGTAGGTGCTTATTTTATCAATATATCTAGGTTTTCAAAGTTAGAACGTTATTAGTGACTCTAATATTATTTTCTGATATATATGATTAAATGAACATCCTTACAAACAAACAAGTTGGCAAGTATTCTATTTTGCATTGAGAAATTCAAAAGTAATTTTGATTCATTAAAGTGGTTTAAGGTCCTCCACTTTGATAATGAGTAAGCAGATCTTCAAACCAACATAGGCTCCTAAAAAAAAAGGGTTTTTAACCATTGTCGGGTAAGTGTATCATCGGGACATCCCATATTTGTGAAGATGGAGAAGTAATTAATGGACAATTAGTATTGCATGTTAATGATCTCCTAAGTTCCATGGAAAACACTCCCAAGTCTTAGCCACCCTTACCACTCGCTTCATATCATGCTTCAACCTTATGTTAGGATGGTATATCCATGCGTTAGAGGGAGTTTATGTTATGTTAGGTGTGATGGTTGTAGCAACTGAAATGATGTCATAATTAGTTGTGATTGTTGTAGCAATTGAAATGATGTTATAATCGATTATCTTGACTTGCCCACCATGCCTTATTGTGTCTATGATGGGTTTTTGGCTATAAGATTATAAACGTTAGGGGAATTTTCTATTTTGAAACATTTATTTAGATTCTACCATCATCCAACTTGGGAATTTATGTTGTCTAATGGTTAACTGACAATCTCAAGTTTGCTTACCAGTTATCTGAGGTTTATCTCCATGGGTTCATCAGCTTTTTAGTTAAGTGCAATAGTTTATTCACGGCAAACTATGGCAACATGTCTCTTGTTGGCTACAGGATTGGTGCTTCGGTTGAATGGCATTGTGAGGAAAATGGATTATACCGAGTTACGAACAACTCATTAAAGGTGTACGGTGAGGCCATTAGTGTCGTGGGCATGAAATTAGACTCCTTTTGGTTGCAACTCAACAAAATGGATTAGCATTGGAGGCAACAATGGGACTTGATAATGTCAATATTGTTGCATTAGACAATAAGAGTTATGATGTTGGATGTAACACCCTCCTCCCACATCTACCCAAGTAACCGCCCAATCGGATTAAACATGCGACGAGAGGCTACTATGAATTGATTCAACTCCCCATGTACAATTAAGGAAGTGGAATCGACACAACACAACCAATTTGACCTTCTGCACATCCTACAGAACCTCTAAGAGCTAACCCACCCTTCCAGGTGACCAACCCTGAGGGAACTCAACATTTCAAGGAATTAAACCCCTAGTCACTCCCTTGCCAAGGCATGCATGCGACTGAGAGCCCCAGTCGCTCCCACGAGCCTGCCTGAGTGTGACTGTATCATCTTTATGCATGTGCTATGCCAGCCACTGCAATATTTAAGGCTAATTTCCAGGGCTAGGACCTAGTCACTACCCAGAACTTCATGGAATTTACAGAAATGAAAAATAACATAGAGACAATGATGCCAATGCACATTCTTGAACAAATACTTGACTCGACCCCTACTAGTCATGAAAAGCATTTCGTCAAACATGTCACAAGTATGCAATCTATGGGTCATAATAACATATATGAGCATAGGGGTCTTATACTTGTCTGAGAATCGCTAAGAAGCATCGATGCCTTATTACATTAGTTGCATTATTATATATTAGGTCCACTACAAGAAAAAAGCACATTGGTGAGGGGCGAAAATGGTCACCATAAGCTCATTGGTGAGGGTCAAAAGAGCCTTCGTCACCAAAAACTGAACGTCACCAAAGGTGGCGTCGCCGAAAGTATAGGTGTTGTGGTGACATTCAAGGTCCGTCACCAATAATGATTTATAGTGACGAATAGTGACCGCCACCATTTCATATGAGCAATGGTGACAGACAATAGCTTCTGTCACCAAAAAAACTGAACGTCACCAAATGTGGCGTCGCCGAAAGTATAGGTGTTGTGGTGACATTCAAGGTCCGTCACCAATAATGATTTAATAGTGACGGATAGTGACCGTCACCATTTCATATGAGCAATGGTGACGTGACAATAGCCTCCGTCACCAAACCTGAACGTCACCAAAGGTGGCGTCGCCGAAAGTATGTGTTATGGTGACATTCAAGGTCCAGTCACGAATATTGATTATAATGACGGATAGTGACCGTCACCATTTCATATGAACAACAATGATTTGTTGTGATGGACCTTTCATGACCGTCACTATTGGTGCATATATATGGCGACGTTCATCGACCGTCACTATAAACGCATTGGTGACATCAAGGTCCGTCACGGATAATGACTATAATAACAAACAGTGACCCTCACCATTTCGTATAAACAACAACGATTTATGGTGATGGACCTTTAATGGTCGTCACTATTGATGTGTATATATGGTGGCATTCGTTGTCCGTCACCATTTCATATTTTGGTGAGGGTCGAAAAATGTCACCATAAGCTCATTGGTGATGGTCAAAAGAACATTCGTCACCAAAAATCGATCTTCGTCGTTCTCTATATATGAATATCAGTGGGCACGATGGAATCGAACCACCAACCTCCTGCTTGTAGCAGGTGTGCTCTTCCATTGAGCTAGCACCCTTTAAAGAATTAGACTTTAAACTAGCAATTGCCCCTTAAAGGTGCAAAGATACACCAAAGGAATAAGTACTGGGAAAACCGAAAGAACTCAGGTGTCCTTGCTCCTATTTTATTCTACGACACTCTACAAAAGTATGATCTTGATCTATGACGTATTTGTGCTGCAGTGGTTATAATTTAATAGTAAATGTTATATTAGATAAAATAAATGAAAAAACTCGAGAGGCCTTATAGGCTAATTTTTAATCCTTACACCAAAATCTCTTAATATTCAAGTCTATGGAACAACTCGTTCAAAGTTCAAACTCGAAGTAGATTTTAAATGGAAAGCCTAAAACCAAATGAATTAGTTTACAAGTTAACATTTTGGATATAAATTATGTTCAATTTATATGAAAAGTAATGCCATAACCTTGAAACTGGTTTCTTAGCTAAAAGACTTTCTTAAGTCAACAATGACAAAGGAAGATAGTCATGGCAAGCAAAATTCTCTTGTTTTTTTCTAATGAGGGTGCATGTAACTTGATAAAGGTTGTATGAGAGTATCAAACCATAAACAATTTCACTAAAACATGGAAATGACAAAGTCTTGTTAAGCAACAAAGATTTAGTTGAATATATGAAAAGCATCGAGCTAAATGATATAATTAAACTAAAAGTAATTGTAAAAAAATGAAATTGCCATCATATACCATCTCGGTTTGGTTAGTTCTTCGAGAAGAGAAAGTGCAATCGCATGATCCAGACTCCTCATCTTGATTATGTAATGGACCATCCCGAACAAAAATGTCCACATACAACAATCAATGTTATTGTATTGGTAAGACTTTTGATATAATCTATCAAAGCACAAAGAAAATTTTAAGAACGAATTTATATATATAATAAATGGACGAATCCCCATGATACATAGGAAAAATGGAAGGTGATTTTATTAATAATATAATATGTATATATAATTTTTTGGCGAATTTCTCATGAGATTATATTATCTTGTAAAATCATGGCGAATCACGAGACAAATGGCGAATCACTACTACAAAATGGTGAATCGTTGTCTAGTGGAGTTCTGGGGTGTTGGTTCCAATGAAGATATGGTAGTTGAATCCAAGAGTAGAAGGAAGAGAACCACCGAGACCAAGCATGACACATGGTGACTCGTGAGGGAAGTAGTTCTCGTGTAGTTTGCAAAACGAGTTATTCTAGTTCTCGCTAAGCATAGTGTTGTTGCTCATGCTACTACTAGCACCGATATCGAATTTTTTGTATGAAAATATAAATGTGTGTGAGTCGAGGAACTGCAACATCGATACGCTCTTTTACACGGGAGACCCGGGTCAAACCCCCACGGCTACCACTATAACCTCTCGTGACCGCCCGACCTACAAGAATGGTACTCGGATAAGACAAGGCTCGAACTCGTGACCTACTACACAAGACAAACGCCTTAACAGGCATCCGCCGGCCACTAGAACCATGCCTGCGGGCTTATGAAAATAGAAATGTTAATCCAAAGACATTGTTGCATATTTCCAATCATCCTCATATTTCAACAACTCAAAATCAAGCAACTTTGATTCAATTTCAACATACATAACTATGTTTTGTTTAAATGTATTATATTGACCTTAACCAAAGTCTTCTCACTACTATGCTCTTAACCAAACTCACTCTCATGACTACCACAGGTCTACTAATATATCTAATTCCATTTTGTTAATATTACTATTTTTTATATAATCGACCTAAATCTATAAGTGTCAAGAGGGATCAAATCTCTTTGTATCTTACGATATTTCTAGCTCAAGAAATTTAATCTCTCTCAACGTTTAGTAAATCCAAAGTTAAAATGGCTCTAAATTGTATTAATTCCTTCTTTAAACAAGCTATATGAATACCATGGGTTCTCATAAATGAGCTCAAAAAACCACTAGTAACTTGAAAATTTTTATATAATTATTAATCAAAATCTTAACATTAATTTTATTTGTCCATGTTATTTTGTAATACAACGAATAAGCAACAGGGAAAAGGTCACATTATCTAAAACTATTTATTAAAAGAAATCGATGAGACTTTATGATAATTAACAACAAAAAATCATTTTCAAATATATTCCATTTACCATTACGGGATTGACTTCTTCTTGGCGAAAAGGGGAAAAGGGGGTCGTGATACTTCCCAAGCCCACCATGGTTCGATTGCCCCCCAAAGTGTGTAGTGTGTTTAGCCCTCTAGAAGCAAGGGCCACCATGGCCACATGAGCGAGTTACACAGTATAATGGGCATGATTTATAGCCCTCTTGCCCACCACAATTTCATCTTGAAGTTGAATATATGACACTCGCTATTAAGAAATCTACCTAAACCGACCGGAATGCATACGCACCATCATAATAAATGGCCAATCCAAGATTTTATATGTGCATTTCAAACACACAATACTATTTTGGTTTCGTGATGGAACCCTTAAAATTGAAACTGAAGATATTGTAAAAGAACATTATTTGAAACTACAACACACTTCCGTTGGCTATTCTTCACTCCTCCCTCCTCCGGATTAGGTCGATTCTTGCACATTTGTTTTTTGAGTCATGTACAGTGATATAGTGACAATAAGACCCATTTATCGCCTCACGTATGAATGGTAGTATACATTATATTATTTGTAATGAAAGATGCATCATAAACTTGATGATTTCAAGAACTTCTTTTGTTCTCGTCGATAGCGAGTGACTTCCTTCACTAGCGCTAGAATGTGTGGGAAAACGGGAACGAAGAAGGGTTGGCATCATAATGAAGTGTTAAACATGGTAATAAACCCCATGCCAACAATATGATATAATTGAAAAAAAGAATAAGAGGGCAAATTTCCTCATCGTCACCGATTTGAATGGTGAAGAAATTTACTTACGGTGTAAATAGCAAAGTGGTGCTCGGTAGGGGAAATAGAGAAGAGACATGATGGATGGTCGGAAGAAAGCCTCTCACTTTCAAGCCCTTGCTCTCCAAGCATATTCGCTCAAACAAACATACAAACTTGATTAGGATGACCCATATTTGGAAGAAAATAAAAATGAATTTTGCAAAACAATTTTGTACGCTAGAATAGAAATATTATTGTACCCGCAGCGAAGAAAATACATGCCAACAAAGGAGTTGCTTCGAGCCATACTTGCAGCCTTTCAAGTGATAGATGCACACGTAACGAAGTATAGAATTTGTTATACGTTTTAGTGAACATTCATAATGTTGCTTATCTTTAATGACCACTTAAAACCAAGTTAGTCTTGCAAGATAATCTTCAGAATTAGGAATTTTAACATAATATCGAGAGGACAAATCCTAAAAAAATAACAATCCCCCATCGAACAAAAGAAAAAATATAAAGAACCTTTATTTCGGGAGCATAAACTTGGAACTATCTAGGCGATCGTGTGGGTGCTTTGGAGATAATAAGGGAAAGAATTACCATATAAATTTGCTCCGAAAAAAATCTTAAAACAACAAAATTGTTTGAGATCACTTATTTCAACAAATTGAATCCATCTAAAGTCGCTTCTCATCTTATTCCTTATATGTGATGCTATCGTATTCATACTCGAAGTAGCAAATAAAAGGTTAACTAGTCATGGGAAGTTCATGAATTTCGATTATACGGACAAGCAAAGTCGGATATGGCCTAAAAAATAGAACAGGGACAAAACTTCTTCACTTGTACCAAAACTACCAGAGAAACAAAGAGTTAGAAGCTAGCATTCACGAAGGAAAAATTAGGTGGTCAAAAGTTACAACTCTACACTGAATAATAATCAATCACAAGAGATGTTATACATGTTGCTCTTGACAGAGAAACAACACTACATTTGAATAATAATCAAATCTCGGGTAGACAATTACACAAGGTTGCTCTTTACGGAGAAATAGATTTGGGAGTGAATTTGAATGTAGCTCAGATTGTTCTTCGGATGTGAAGGCCAAGATGCTTTTGACTATTAAATTTTTGTTTTGAATCACTATTTTTAAATGATGTTGTAAATTTCCAAAGCTAACAGAACACCGCAAGCCAAAATAACAAGATCTTGTCCTCCATAAGTGGGACATCTTCCTTCATTTATGAGTGAAAGGCCTTGCCATAGTCCAAGAAAGCCCAGATAATAAAAATGTGCTATGGCGTCATCTCCAATGGTAACAAACTCAAGCTCCAAAGGGGTCGTTCCACTAGATAATCATCATCATGTGTGCTACAATACCTCAAAATCTACGTGTCCACAAGTAGACGTAGGCACAACCAAGAACTCTCATAAAAACTTCCTGGTTATTGGGTGTGTCAGCTTTGTGAAGAAAAATACAATGGAAAACACAATCGATCAATAGTATAACATAATAAAAATCCAGTATGTGGCATGAGCTACCTAAACTATACATCAATATTTCATTATTAAGTTACAATGAAAATAAGCAAGTGAAAACTATGAGTGGAGTCACTCTTATCCCTCATAAGGGAAGGGAGACCAAGTATTGTGCAGAGAGGGGAAGACATTAGGAATTTGTTGAATTTGTTTGCCAAGTATACAAGAGAGTACAAACTGCTGAGAGCCAAGAAGAAATTAGAACAGCAATTTATATAGAAGCAATCAGTTACATTCGCTTATGCCCAGACATCGCTGTTTCATGCATATATAACAACCACATTTTGTCTTGCCATAAAGATTTAAGATCCTAAAATGGGTATGATTGTGGATCCTACCATTGACAGCTGGTATCATTCTGTCGTAGTTGTCACTACCAATGTGTCCATTAATGGCAAATCAGTACATCTATTGTCGGATGTCAAACCTAGTACAATTGTTAATGAGGGGTTCGACATGAGAGTTGACATGGTCATGTCGGGTATCTTATGCCAGAGATGCTCCAATCTGGTCGAGTCAAACCCGCTAGTACAGTTCTACTAAGATTTTGATGTGCGTATTTATTCCCGTCAATGGGATTTTTAATTCTAGATCGTGTTGATTTTTTTTCTGTATCATGGCCACCTCCACCTAAAGACATTGTGAATTCCTTTAGTTCTAATTTCGATTTCTTTGAGCTTAAAGTCGATGCATTGACATGAACGTAACGAGCATAGAAAGGAGACTTCAGAAATTCAGGGGCCCATGTCTTGTCACTTATGAGGTATGTCTCCAAATTCAATGGAAGACATTGAGATCCAAAGGGACTCGGGTCAAGTATTCCTATAGTCCAAGGTGCATTCCTCCTCTTAAGGTTTTTATTAGAGAGTTTCTTAAGCATTGGGGGCCAAGATTTCGATTTTTTAACACTTACCAAGTCCTATTGGTGACCACAAGAGAGGAGGACCTTCTTAGTATTTTTTTAAGGCAATGAAGGCATTGATGAAGATGAAGATGAAGCAATCGGTAAAAAGTTCTATTTGACCTCCTTGATGGTGTGCTACACTTGGGAGAAAACCACTAAGGTTTTCCAACTAATACTCCAAAGTATGACAATGTATTTATTGTCTCGGAGAAAGGAGAGGAATTTAAGCATGATGAGCATTATGTAACCATGTACATCCATGAATACCATAAGAGCAATGATGACAGTATGACATAAAATCTTGATGTTGCTCTGGAACTATCACTCTTTTGGGCACTAATATGCATAAGTTTGGCAATAATGTTTTTTGGTCTGTCACACCAAATAAAACATTTCGGATCAAAAAGACATCAGAGGATGATGCTTCAAGTTATGATTATATTGTTGTCGCTGATAGTGAGGCTGCGAGCTCAGAAATTGAAAAAAGGCGACATTACTAGCCAAATAAATGAAGCCACCATTGAAAGAGAAAACCACTAACGTTTTCCAACTAGTACCCCAAAGCATGACGATGTATTTGTTGTCTCGTAGAAAGGACAGAATTTAACCATGATGAGCATTATGCAACCATGGACATCCATGAATACCATAAGAGCAATGATGACACTAAGACAAAATCTTGATGTTGCCTGGGAACTATCACTCTTTTGGGCGGTAATATGCATTAGTTTGGCAATAATGTTTTTGTCTCGTCTCACCAAATAAAACATTCCGGATCAAAAAGACAACTCGGAGGATGATGCTTCAAGTTATGATTTTGTTGTTGTTGCTAGGGTGAGGCTACGAGCCTCAGAAATTGAAAAAAGGCGACATTACCGGCCAAATAAATGAAGCCACCATTGAAAGATATCTAGTGTTGGATGCGGATGAAGAATTCGAGGGATGTGAAATTTTTTTACGTGATGAATGCAAGACCGTATGTGATGTGCTTTGAAAGAAATTCCATTTATGATAACTACAATCATATCAAACATGAGAATGATCTTGTTACAAGCCGGTCCCATGAATGTCATGAGCTTCAAGCAAGGAGAACCCTCCTCCTCCCTATGGCTAACAAGAGTTCTAGTAACATATATCCATACTCGACAATGGGTAAGAAAAGTGATACCATTTAGGGAAAACTTTATGAATTAACGAGTGCATAAAAAATTGAATTTCAAAGCCATTCATGAAGACCCTTATTACAACGTGGATGGTGAGAGTCATGATAAAGATATTAATATGGGGGCTGATGATGACCGTGGCAAACATGTGGAAGGCTGATGCGGTGAGATCCCTTGTCTTGGATGATACCCGGTATGCACGGGGATCTCATTGGAGCATAAGTGAACAGCCCCATTGTCCGAGAGATATGAAGATTGGTGACCCGAAATATGTTGTTCGTAATCGAAATGTTTCCTACCATTTCTTTGGGAAACCTTAAAGAAGTCCTAAAGGAGAATTAATTTATTGTTTTTGGTACAAGCAATAGTGCTTACTTGACAACACTATCAATTGTTGAGAAATTTTTGTGACAATGAAACTCGCAAGTGTTTCATTAGATGGACTGCACCATCAAGATATGGAACCTTGGCTCTCCGGATGTAAAATTTTACACTCGAGGCACACATGAAAAGTGAAAATTGTGTTGACTACTCTATAGGAGGTGACAGACCACATCTTATTACAAGGGTTTGATGATCAAATAGAAAAACATATGGGGCTACTAAACAGTAATCATATGTCCGAACGCTTGAAGGACATATGTACAATGTCCCTAGAGTTTGTTTTCACGTTGAGCCGCCTATCATCATCACGTGCTCAAAAGATGGCACCATTTGCAATCGGCATGCAATTATACATAGGCTTGAAAACATCTTGAATATTGGACTAGAAAGAGTATGGACGATAAATACCTTGAGTTCAAAGAGGGGTGCATTTTTTCATCGTTGTTTTTCAATCTGATTGAAAAAATCCTTGTGTGTTGAAGGAACCTACTCCGGGGAATCATATTGTAGCTTACACACATTAGAAAGGCGCATCCGAGGAGCTATTGGTGTAGTTCTTTTCAAGAGATATATGTTTAACAACAGTTCAAAAGAGGGGCAAGGTTCCACACGTGCTCATTTTTGTTGGTTCGTATCTCGGGATCGTGCGTAAATCCAGCCGATATGAAGGTGTGTGGTGCCCTTGGTGTTCACTGCTTTCACTCTCATAATTGATGTCACGACTCAAAACACTATTGGAGTACAAGGTGTTAATCCGATGCCGACGTCCTTCTTTATATGAAAAGCCGAGATCCATGTTATCCGGCATGAAAGTCAATATTTTACTTTTGAAGACATAAATGAAACCTTATGCTCTGAATATTTTGCAATTAAGTCAAGGAATGATTGTATTGGTAAAGACGGTGCATGCTCCCTTCTACTGGGATATTAAACGAGCTTTATGCATAAACCTAAGGGAGTACTCGATGCGATGTAATGTTCCTAATTGGAAAATTAACAAAGTGAGTACCAAAACATGCACTAGCTACAACAATTAAAATGTCACCATGCAAACACAAATTAGTACAACAAAGAAATGTTGATTTTTAATTCTAGTTCGTGTTGATTTTTGTTGTGTATCATGGCCTACCTCCACACATTGTGAATTCTTTTATTCTGAATTTCAAATTTCTTTGAGCTTAAAGTCGATGCATTGACATGAACGAACGATGGCATAGAAAGGAGACTTGCGAAATTCAGGGGCCCATGTCTTGTCACTTATGAGGTATGTCTCCAAATTCAATGGAAGACATTAAGATCCAAAGGGACCCGAGTCAATTATTCCTATAGTCCAAGGTGCATTCCTCCTCTTAAGGTTTTTATTAGAGAGTTTCTTAAGCATTGGGGCCAAGATTTCGGAGTTTTTAACACTTACCAAGTCCTATTGGTGACCCTCTGCGAGAGGAGGACCTTCTTAGTATTTTTTTTAAGGCAATGAAGGCATTGATGAAGATGAAGATGAAGCAACGGGTAAAAGTTCTATTTGACCTCCTTGATGGTGTGCTACACTTGGGAGAAAACCACTAAGGTTTTCCAACTAATACTCCAAAGTATGACAATGTATTTGTCGTCTCGAAGAAAGGAGAGGAATTTAAGCATGATGAGCATTATGTAACCATGTACATCCATGAATACCATAAGAGCAATGATGACAATATGACATAAAATCTTGATGTTGCTCGGAACTATCACTCTTTTGGGCACTAATATGCATAAGTTTGGCAACAATGTTTTTTGGTCGTCACACCAAATAAAACATTTCGTATCAAAAAGATGAGCTTGAGAGGATGATGCTTCAAGTTATGATTATGTTGTTGTCTGCTATGGTGAGGCTGCGAGCCCAGAAATTGAAAAACGCAAGCATTACTAGCCAAATAAATGAAGCCACCATTGAAAGAGAAAACCACTAATGTTTTCCAAATAGTACCCCAAAGCATGACGATGTATTGTTGTCTCGGAGAAAGTGACAGAAATTTAACCATGATGAGCATTATGCAACCATGGAAATCCATGAATACCATAAGAGCAATGATGATGTAGTAAGACAAAATCTTGATGTTGTCGGAACTATCACTCTTTTGGGCGTAATATGCATTAGTTTGGCAATAATGTTTTTGTTCTGTCTCACCAAATAAAACATTCCGGATCAAAAAGACAACTCGTAGAGATGATGCTTCAAGTTATGATTTTGTTGTTGCTGCTATGTGAGGCTCGAGCCTAGAAATTGAAAAAGGCAGCATTACGGCCAAATAAATGAAGCCACCATAGAAAGATATCTAGTGTTGGATGCGGATGAAGAATTCGAGGGATGTGAATTTTTTTTGCGCGATGAATCCAAGACCATATGTGATGTGCTTTGAAATAAATTCCATTTATGATAACTACAATCATATCAAACATGAGAATGATCTTGTTACAAGTCGGTCCTATGAATGTCATGAGCTTCAAGCAAGGAGAACTCTCCTCATCCCTATGGCTAACAAGAGTTCTAGTAACATATATCCATACTCGGACAATGGGTAAGAAAAGTGATACCATTGAGGGAAAACTTTATGAATTAACGAGTGCATAAAAAATTTGAATTTCAAAGCCATCCATGAAGACCCTTATTACAACGTGGATGGTGAGAGTCATGAAAAAGATATTAATATGGGGGCCGATGATGACCGTGGCAAACATGTAGAAGCCTGATGCAAGGAGATCCCTTGTCTTGGATGATACCCGTATGCACGGGGATCTCATTGGAGTATAAGTGAAATGTACCCATTGTCCGAGAGGATATGAAGATTGGTGACCCGAAATATGTTGTTCGTAATCGAAATGTTTCCTACCGTTTCTTTGGGAAACCTTAAAGAAGTCCTAAAGGAGAATTAATTTATTGTTTTTGGTACAAGCAATAATGCTTACTTGACAACACTATCAATTGTTGAGAAATTTTTTGTAACAATGAAACTCGCAAGTGTTTCATTAGATGGGACCGCACCATCAAGATATGGAACCTTGGCTCTCCGCATGTAAAATTTTACACTTGAGGCACACATGAAAGGTGAAAATTGTGTTGACTACTCTACGGGAGGTGACGAGACCACATCTTATTACAAGGGTTTGATGATCAAATAGAAAAACATATGGGGCTACTAAAACAAAATCATATGTCCGAACGCTTAAAGGACATATGTACAATGTCCCTAGAGTTTGTTTTCACGTTGAGCCGCCTATCATCATCACAGGGCTCAAAAGATGGCACCATTTGCAATCGGCATGCAATTATACATAGGCTTGAAAACATCTTGAATAATGTTCTATCCTATTTGACTCGTCTTAAAAATCTCACAAAACACCGTAAAGATTTTGGCATTCCGTACGCCTGACCTCTAAAAGCCCTAACTTTCTATCTTCCTCGTGTAATTTGAATAGAATACCGTCAAATACTCGAATAATCAATGTCCATTCTCCCAAAACTTTGAAATGTGCGTAACGTAAAGAGAAATCATTCAATCAAACTACTCAAATGTATCGAATCCCCATCTTTAACTCAATGAATTTATTCGCAAACTCCGTCGTATTTTTAAACAATTTTTTTAGCACAACCTCCTCTAGTCCATTTATAGAGAGCCTTAGCTTATGAAATATTGTCTCTAAGCCAAAAATAGGGTTAAATTGTTCCATTGAAAGCTTTAGAATAATTGAACCGAAAGAACCAAAGAACCATTGTAGATACTTTAATCAACTTGTTTTTTTTCTAATTCGCCGCTTTCAAACAAGTGTTTTGAGCAAGACCTATTTCGACAAATTTAGTTCAGCAGAATACAATGGCTTATTTAATGAATTTTCTCCAAGACCGAGCATAGGTGATTCATGACGACCACAAGAAAAATGATGAGATTTTTGCAATTTAAGCATTCTCTGAGAAAAATACATTTCGAACTCGCTTTTGACGGTAGAAACGCAAAATGATCCGTTGGAAGTCATGCATGAAGGGATCCGGGGGCTCGGGGATTTATCCCGTAGCGATTGCAAACCAGGATTGTACAAAAAGCGAGCTCCCGAGCTCGTTTCGAGCCAGGGGAGAGGGATAATGCAAAAGCGAGCTCCCGAGCTCGCCGTGAGCTCGCTTTCAGAGCCGTGAGAGGGATAATGCAATGGCGGCAAAATACGAGAGGCATTAAATGTAAAGGCGCCATATATTTGTATTTGAGTTAAATGATTTCAAAGAATTTGGAATAGTTTAATTTAATTTGGAAAAATAAATGGAATGAATCGATATATAAATCAATTATAAATTAAGTAATTATTCATTATTAAAGTGATTTTATATAAATTATTTATTTATTAAAGTTAATTTTTTAATTTTTTAATAATATATTTGTATTAAAGAAAATTATTTAAATTGATGTTGTATTAAGATTTTTGTTAATTTTTTCTATATTATATTCTAATTTACTTTAAATTTGTTTTAAATATGTTTTTACTTTTATATATGGAGGTTATTTTATTTGCATATTTAAAGTTTTGTTGTAGTTTTTTTTCCCAAAAAAAATGACTATTGTGATTGTGATGGTGAGAAGGTATTCTATAAATAGCCTTAAGGATTATTTAGAATAAATAGGAGATTCTTTCTCATTATCTAAGACTAATCTCTCGAGAGAATGGATATACATTCCCTAATTATCACATAAACAATAGGTTAATCTTGCATTTATTGCTTTCTCTCATGGAGTTTCGCTAAACAAAGGGAATACCTCCTCTATGTGAATTTGATTCTCTCCACCTCTTAAAGGATTTTCAAACATTAATAATTAAATTTTCATTACTTTAAAGATGTAGTCTTGTCGAATATACCAAAAACATAGTAGGATTCTTTCATTGTGGACAAAATCAAGTACATGTCCGAGGGAAGTATTCCTCTATGGATGGTTAACAAGTTCATCAATAACTACAAGCAAATGCTTCAATCTATATATTTAATGATCTTTAGTCATCATCTAAAGAGTTCAAGAATCAAATAAATTCCAATCTAAGTTCTAAGTATATGGTAAGCTTGTACTTAGAGGTTCTATTATTGTAAAAAATTGACAACTATGGAAGTTGTGGAAAGGTATTGGAGGAGGGACTGCCATTTTGGGGCAGAGCTAGCCTCTTTTTTAAATGATAGTTTCCAAAATTGAATCCATCTTCAATGTATGTACGTTGTCTAGATTTGAGTTTGGTTTCCCTTTTCATCCTAGAGATAAGAGAAATACATGCAATGTATGTGACTTTCTAGCCGTTTAAGTTAGTCATTTTTAGTTCGGCCACCTAAAATTTCTCAAATTTAGTATTAATTTAGCAAAGTGAACTTTTTACAACTTGTAATTGTAAGAACATTAGATGAGGTGATCCTCTAACTCAATGTTGTGTATATGGCAAAGCTAGAAGATGTTATTGAGAAGAGGAATATCATGATGTCATTGGTTTCAACTAGACATTAATGTAAACCCACTTTGAAACCACCATGGGGGATCCGAAGGGCAACATCTAGTGCTCTTGTGTGTATGAGGGTTCAAAATTAAGGCCCCCTCTTATTTGCATGAAGTGTTCCTAGTACAAATCCATCTTAGAGTCAAGGACATGAAAATATGAAGTCCAAGTACTAAATTTATTGTTTATAAATAACCTCTTTAACAAATTGACACAAACATATAATGATGTCATTTACATTGGAGGTGTATGTCACCTGAATTGTGTTACAACTTTAATCTCTCCCCCACAAAAAAGGTGTCATGCTCCCTTGTGATGGTGCATCAACCCTAATGGAGAACAATCTCTTGATGTAAAAGGAATTTAAACATGATGTAACTTTAATAGTTCCCTACATTCACCCCTTGGTTCACCACTCGGGGCAAATGTGAGGCTATTTCAAGAATTGATGTGTATAATATCATTTTAGTTTCTCTTATGTATAGTATCATACATTGACACAATTGTGGTTTTTTTAGCAAACAAAAATATTTCTATCAAGGGTTAGCTCCTTGTTCATTAGGGTTGAATAGGTTGTGTCATTATGAGTGATTTATTCATTGTCAACTCCTTATGTGGGAGAACACTACAAGCTCCATGTCAACATGAAGACTAGATATTGTGAGCAAATCTTATCGAGGTTTTTTCAAATTATCCAGCTTGTTCTACATTTGGTATACATGTTATAAGCGCATTACCCACAAACGCACACCCTCGAGACCAATACCCAAGTTCTCTAAAAAATCAAATGGTACCAATATTCTTAGTTAGAGGTGAAGGATTCTCCTAAGAGGTTATTTTGTTGGTTTGAGGTGTTGTGTTTTTCCTTAGATACTAAGTGGTTAAGGGCTTCAAGAGTTAAGATTTAAGGGCCAAGGGCTTGGGGGAAAGGGATTTAGGGGTTAAGGGCTTAATAATTAAGGGATTTAGGTGTTAGGGGCTAAGGGGGTTAGGTTTTAAGGTGTTTGGGGGTTATGGATTAAGGTTTAAGGGTCACGGGTTAAGAGAATAAGGGGTTAGTGCTTAGGGGGTTCATTGATTCTAGGTTATGAGTTAATAGCTTAAGGTTTAATGCGTCAAGGGGCTCGGTGGCTTATGAGGTATGAGTGTAGGGGTTAAGGGAGTATGGCTTCGGGTGTATATGGATAGGGAATTTAATGGTTATGGGTTAATGACTTATTGGTTGTGATAATGAGACCCCCTAATGCCCTTATCACCACTATGAGGGGGTTCCCCTTTCAATTTCTCTCGTTACCTTCCCTCTAGGCCCCCTAGCCCCTATGACATTAGGTCTTAATCCTCCTTCTCATTCTCTAATGTTTGTATTATAGATCTTAGTAAACCATGCTTGGGCATCCCACTTCTACCCATCCATGCTAAATGTGTGTCCCCCGACCTCGTTCAATACACCACAAAATACTCCTCCCACCTTTTCGATCATATCATTCAACTTATCCTAACATTATGGATGAAATTGGTGTTTATGTTGTAAAGTGAACAGAGAGAAAAAATATTACTTGTTTTTTCTATTGAGAAGATGTAGAAATTAATTGTCATGATTGGAATGTGCATGCATCAATCTAGATTGGCTTGTTTTTCGAGCTTAGACATGAATAATCATTTGGTCATACTCCATCCTATCGATGGAGTTTGATACCACAAAGGTATCGATGGGAAATTTGAGAGATTCTTTTGAAAGCTTGTATGTTGTGGTATTTATCTCCTTCAAAATGTGTCCGAAAGATAGCTAGTCCAAAGAGTTGGGGGAATCTATGATATCTTGTAGGATGGGGTGTAGGTAGATGTTTTCTATCACGAATTATTGACCCAATTGATCATGATATTTGAATCCCCCATGATCTATAGGGATTTGACTCTTTTGATGGATGCAATTTCCGAAGGGTACAAAGAGCAGGTGAGAATCAACTCGATTGTTGGAGCCTTAACTTTGGGTATGTCTTAATTTCTCGCTATAAGACTCGGGAGAGGAAGAGTACCACACCCACTTTGCAACTAGGTGGGATAAGTTGTGCAACACCATCAAATAAGTCACAAGGGCATCCAAGAGGGAGTGGAGGAATTACCAAAATCCATTATTTTGTGGTTTAGGATGAATCTTGTCTTCCTAACACTATTTTTTATCAATTTAATTGTGATATTTGTTAGAATTTCTCGTGAAAAAAATGTGTTTTTTGTTCCAATCCCACAAGATATTGCTGATTAGAATGCATGAGACACCTTTAGAATAATCTTTCCATGATGTTGAGCACGGCTAAGTTTTGAAATTTTCTTCCAAGCTTAGATAGGACAACGAGCCCTGTCATGTTCAATTTTTGCAAGGGTGGCGGTGATGACCTACACCGTGTTGGGACAAGAGATAAATAAGTGTGAAGAAATATCATCATATGACTTGCATAAAGGATAGATGTTAGGGTGATTCGTAAACTATCGTGGATATTTCTCGTGAACAAAATGTGTTGTTGTTCCAATCCCACCGCGATATTTTTTGATTAGAATGCATGGGAAACCTTTTTAATAAATCTTCCATGATGTTGTGTAACTAAGTTTTGAAATTTTCAACCAAGCTTAGATAGGACCATGAGCCTATCATGTTCAATTTTGCAAGGGTGGTATTGGTGATGACCTGCACTGTGTTGGGACAAGAGATAAATAAGTGTGAAGAAATATCATCATATGACTTGCATAAAGGATAGATGTTGGGGTGATTCATAAACTATCATGGATATTTTTCGTGAAAAAAAATGTGTTGTTGTTCCAATCCCACCAGATATTGCTGATTATAATGCATGGGAAATTTTTTTAATAAATCTTCCATGATGTTGTGTAACTAAGTTTTGAAATTTTCTTTCCCAAGCTTAGATAGGACCACGAGCCTATCATGTTCAAATTTTCAAGGGTGGTGGTGATGACCTCGCACCGTGTTGGGACAAGAGATAAATAAGGGGTGATTCATAAAATATCATGGATATTTCTCGTGAACAAAATGTGTTGTTGTTCCAATCCCACTAGATATTGTCGATTAGAATGCATGGGAAACCTTTATAATAATATTCCATCATGTTGTGTAACTAAGTTTTGAAATTTTCTTCCAAGCTTAGATAAGACCACGAGCCTATCATGTTCAATTTTGCAAGGGTGGTGGTGATGACCTCAGTATCGTGTTTGGACAACTAGAGATAAATAAGTGTGAAGAAATATCATCATATGACTTGCATAAAGGATAGATGTTGGGGTGATTCATAAACTATCATGGATATTCCACTAGTACTAGCTCATCATAATGTACCGGATAAAACTATACTTAAAAATTAACGAATAAGAGTTTGTGATAGGAAATGTCAGTGAGTTTCGGATGTGCTAAGGAGAGAGTGACCAATAACCCAAGATTCTCCCCCAACTTGTCAAACTTCCCCTTTGTTAGGAGCTTTGTCAAACTATTAACCATATGCAACTTTGTCGAATGTGGTCCAACACTACCAACTCCCTAATGAACTTGGAATCTTAGGAAATTGTATTGAATATCAATGTTTTTGAAATGGTCATGACACATTGGATTTTTCATAGAGCTTGATGTAACTTTGATTCTCACAAGAGACAATATTGGGCTTCAACAAATCGATTGGTTGACTCTACAATCAAGTTGCAAATCTAGATAGCTTCATAAATAAGTATATGAAACTTCCATATACTTTGCTTCAAAGTGGGAACCCGAGTGCAATTATTGCTCAGCTTCTTGTTGATTTGATGAAAATGATTTATAAAATGATAATAATGATGTTTAAAATGAGCCTTATGATGGTCTAATTATACACATTGATTGTTCACGAGGTGTAGGGGTATGTTTATAACATCCCCGTCCCTTGAAAGCTTTGTCTTGAAAGCACAAGTAATTAGAATTTTCTTTAGTTAAGCACATTTTTGTGGTGGAATGAAGTTTATCGGATATCTATTTATACTTTATAGAGGTTTGACTTTGTTTTTCCTTTGAGTTTTTGGTGAGGTTTCTTTGTATTTTTTTGCACCATAGTCTAAAGTCTTTTGACTCGATTGTTTAACATGATAGCTTTATGCTTATTGGCAATATATTTGAAATACCTCGCATGATCAAGATTATGGTTAATTAAATTACTAATTAGGTACTACAAAAAGAGGATGATGCTCGAGAGGGCTTGCTCAGGTGACTCTGGGAGCAACTCGGAGGTGGTCGACAAAGCTCTTCTAAGTTACAAATCTGAAGAGAAAAAAATTGGTGATATATATGTGGTTGCTCAACTCGGGTTGTATGGAAAATCTTGCGAGAGAGTGTTTACCTTTCCGTGTCTTCACGAAAGTAGGTTGTCCGGTCACGTGAACAAGATCACTACATGTAGGTGATGGTTCTGTAGTAATTTCTCGACCCTTATCTTCAAAATCGCTAACGAGAGAGGATCGAGTTTGAATACGGGATATAATTTGATGAATTTGGAGATTTAGAGTTAAAGAAAAAAATTGTGGTGATGTTTCGATGGGTGCTAATTTGTAGGGTTTTCCATTTTTATAATTTTCTTTGTTGTGCTTTCTACCATGCTACCTAGTTGTTTTCCGTTGCCCTAGAATTTTAACTTTTTCGATGTTTATCTCTCTATTGTTTCTCGCCCCATTTGAAATGTCATCCTTATTTGGTAGGTGTTTTCTTCAATATAGTGTGAATATTTTTTCCATCACACAAATTTCCGTGGCATTTGTCTACGCAAATAGCTTGTAAGGCCCATTTTTCGGGGTATTTGATGAAATAAAATGATAATCGACGATCACCAACTAATGGTACCGCAAATATTTACTCTAACAATTCTATAGTTTTCTCTCGTACCAACAATTATACAACATTTTTAACCTCATGAACTAGTCTCCTCTATTCTCTTAGCCGATGCTATAAGCACTTATTGTTGTAGCCAAAGCTTTTACTCTCTAGTCCCATTGAGCTATTTCAGCTATTTGTGGACATTGATCTATTTTCATTTCATTTCTTCAATTTTTTTTTCGAATGTTATGTGTTACCTTTGGCCGCTGTCTTATTTCTTACCTATGATTTTTTCCGCATAAGCATTCCGACATGGCCTAGAGCACGAGGGGTAGCAGAGCCACTCGGTCCCACCAAAGCCCACCAGGGGTGTCACAGAGGTAGCAAGAGCCACACGAGGCCGACGCGAGCCCGGTTAGGGTGGCACAGGGGCAATGTAAGCCCTTTAGGTGTGACGTAGGCCCTCATCGAGCAGCGCAGGGTCGAAACGAGCCGCTCAGTCGACATAGAGGATTCGCAGCAACGTATATCGCCATTTTTATTTCTTTGTTGGGTGAACCGACTTTTGGTGCCCAAGATTGTTGTACTTAGATTATGTATAATAATGAAAACCCTCCGTAGCTAGCCGCACCGGTTTTCCCCGCATCGGGTTTTTTCCGGGACAATTGTCCGTAAAATCCGCGTGTCACTTTGTCTATGAGCATGTTATTCAATATTTGATCTATATGTGTAGGTTGCTAGTTGTATTTACTATTTACTTCGCTAATTTATCGAATATTTTAGAAATTAACTTCGTAACTTAATTCAAGTAGGAGAAGTAAATCAAGATACTACGATAGGGTTTCTTAGATTAAGAAATTTTCACATTCCCTAGGTCTAGCCCCATTAGGTCACTCAGGGCAACAATTTCCTGCAGAATCTAGCTAGAGGAAAACTTCTATATCCTAGAGGAAGTCAGCGTTGTTGGGTGCCCTCACTCTCCTCGAACTTGGGCTAATTCTCGACGATGGAATCTTTGGATACCTTAAGCCCTAGCTCTAGGATCGAGCTTTGCCTAGGTGTTCCCCAAGGATAGAACTCTAGTAGGATCAATTTGACCTATCGAAGTAAAAAGTCTTGTTTGATCCTTTCCCCTCACCTTGTCCGGGATAGGAACATCATTGGTTTCTAAATTCCATCCTCGAACTGTGCCGGGTCCACTTGGCCCCGTGTGGTCCCATTTGGTGTCAAAGGCATTTCATCGAGGACCATTTGGGAATCCAAGTTCCCAAAGGATTTTAGGGATTGAGAACTTCCTTCATAAGTATTTTTTCTTTCTCCCTCAACCCTTGAATCCCCCTCCTCTCTCCCTAGAAGATAAATTCCCTCGCTTAAAAAGGAAAGCAAGTCCCACTCTTTATTTTATCTTAGGGAAATGGTTTTTGAGGGTCACTTCCCACCTATTCATTGACCTATACTCTCACAAATGACTTCCTAAACTATGGGACTCCACCCATCGGTGAAAATCCGTGAAGAGCAAGGAGCCTTAGTCGTGGTGACAATGGGCTAAGCCTCCATCGTTTCCCCTTTGTCCTAGCAGCTTTCCCTCTTAGGAACCCCTTTTAGGTCCACTACTAGTTTGAGTGGTAACAAGTTGTTCACAATTCCATTTGTGAACAACTCTTTGGTATGCCCACTTTTGCCATACTACAGCCTCCAAGATGAGAAGTCTCGTGGCTATGGAGGCAACCCTTCTTCTCTCTAAATCAATCCTCTACAATATAGTGAACTAGGGCTAGTTGGTTGGCCCACTTGATTGTTACTTTAGTCCTTCAAAGTCCGCACATCCTTAGGCCCTATACACCTACCCTTCTACCAATTTTGTTGTCCTTCACCGTAACAAGAGTCGTGGCTCTTCTTTGACAATAACCTAACAACCCTCCAACCTGTACTTTGACTACCATCAATCCGCCCAACCACAATCAATTCTTTTTACCGATCTAGGGCCCGCAATATTGTCTTCATCTAGGGCTCTTCAAATCTTCCACCTAACAATGGTTTGAGTCCTCTCAAGATCATTGTTCTTGTGTATCGACAATTTGATCTAATTTTTTGTCCAATCTATGAACAAATATGAACTACTCCTCTTATCATACTTCTAACAATCTATAGATGACTGAACTAGGGTCACAAATCAGCCACTTACAAATCCATTTACTAATTTTTCATAGGTTTCTTCAGTATATTTGTCTAAAACTATATGGAAAGTACACCAAAATCAACTTCTCTACATGTCAATCCATTCTTCATGTGGCACATTTCTTCCGCATGCTCAATCTTCCGCTTAGGTTCCACCCTCCTTTGGATCCGATGTCTCCACACATACCGAATTTGAAAACCATCTTCCGGATCCGCGTCTTTATTGCAGAAATAAGCCTCACTCTAAGGGTCACAACCCGTCTTCTTCTACGCAAATTTGTCACAAAGTCTTAAGGGCATACCTTATGAACTAAACATGCTAGGGAAAATGTCCTAACTAGGGCATTATACTTATGTACTTCTAATTGTTGTAGAACAAACCCTATTCACACATAGAAAAAACACGACTTTTGCCTCCATAAGAGACTCGACCTAGCTCATATGGATCCATAGATTCTCGGGCATTTCTTTGACCTAATCTTGACATGAACTTCAGATCTCAATGTCGACCCTCAAACTAGGGTTAACTCAATCAATATTACGCCTATGTCGACTTATGTTATGGCTCTAAATTACAATGCAAGCCCTCCTCCATTTATGTTGGTCTTTATCATAGACCTTAGCACCCTACTAACCACCACAAGGCAAGATGGTATCAACCCTCTCTTATATTTCATGTAGAAAATCTAACCAACGGGATTCAATGCGATCATGTAATGTACTAGAACAAGATACTCGAATCCTTCCTACAATTTTTTGGAAACAAAACACGATCGCACAATCACATATAAGTAAGAGAAACAAGTTATCAAATGCACAACACAAGATGTATCTCGGGGAAGCAATCGCTCAAAACCTCTATCTCTATTTTGTATTAATTCAAGGAATCATGAAACAATACAATGCTTAATCTCTCTTGAGATTCTCTAAAGCACTCGCCAATTGTCTCCTCGTTGATCTAGGCAAAATCGGCCTAATACTTAGCCAATTATCATCGTTCCTTCAACTCTGCTTTGCTCACGCAATTCTTATGGAATTATCTCCATATTAATTAGGAAAATCAACCTTCCTTGATTGCGCAATCCATCATGGCATCCCAATGAATTTATAATTACACATGGAAAAATTTCTATAAATACAACCGATAGTTATGTTCCTTTGAACCGTGTTACAATAGGATGAAGGGTTTTATTATTATTTAAAAATAAGATAAAACCCTAAACAACAAAAAACCCTAACCTAAGGAAATGTAACACCAAGAGTTTATGGGCTCTGTAGGGGTTAGTTGCAGCTCAACTTCCCGGGGTCGTAACTTGGTCATATTATATTCGTTTGACGCACATGATACCTCGTTAGAAAGATCTCTCCGAGGACTACAACCGCTAATGCGATTTCTATGAAGTCATGAAACCTTTCATGCCCAAAAAAACATCGTTTGGTGCCTCAAAACGGCTCGAAGTTCGAGACCCGAAAAACCGACAAAGTAAATTCTCGCTATAATTAAGGAACGCGAAAAACTCGAAAGATACAATGGGTGAGGGCCCAAGTGGAATAGGTAGTGGCCACCAATATCCACCTCGAACACCTTAAATTGAATTTCTTGAGCTAACTCAATCATCATGACTTATTTAATCGACACAAGTTGTTATGAGACGAAATTACAATTTATTGTCCAATTTATTTAAGGGAAAAACAAATTAGACACCTCACATTCTTCACTCCCGGTACATCAAAATTCCTCACCGTTAGTAGGGTGCATTTTTTTTGTCCTTTCTAGTTGCCAATTTCACTCGTTTCTTGTTGCAAATTTCAACACTCCCTCTCAACAAGAAAGGAATTCAATCTATCCCCATCCGACACCTTTGGAATGTTCCGCATGCTACACTTCTCTAGTGTTGTTTACACCTACAAATCCCGAAACTGAATAGTCTCCAAACAATTGAATCAAGTATAATGCATCTATCATTAGAGTCTTCGACTCGCGCTAGCTACCGCACCCGGTCTAGTACCGGATTCTTTGCGCCAGCCCGCCGACATCCGCATCCGTGCCCTTGAACTCGTTGCTAACTCGATTTGTGCTCCAAAGCATTTAACATCTATCACTCCCGATTTACGTCTTCGTCGACATCTAACTACATCAATCTAACTGATCCTTCCTACTACTCGTTGTACTGTGGGCTCCTCGTAGCCGGGTTCGATCCATGAGACACGCCATCTCAATGGACCTCGCCCAAAATTTCTTATCTTGGGATTATGTCTACACATCACCCCACCATACACCTCGAGGTATGGTTGCTCCCTCTTCCCATACCGCTCAAAATTTCCTCGCTCATGGAGGTCTCGCTGAGTGGATGCTTCCACTCGGTCTCCTCTCTCGCTTCTCACGAGGATGCATGTTGAGAGGTAATTTATGCTCCCTCTAAACCACCAAGTCTCTAACTCTCGCCTTTCTCCTAAAATATTTGCATGCATCTAGTACCTCAAGTACATATAGGTTCTTAACTCGCGCATTGTCCCGATGTTACAAAAAGTTTCTAAAAAAGAGTTGATTTTAAATCGATGATATCTCCCTCATCCGAGCTCCAATTCAACCGATTTTTTTTTCCCATTTGGGCAGATTTTCACAAGGAATCCAAATATTATATTTGTTTTTGAAAAAATTTCCACCAATATATTTAGATATTCTTCGCAAACTCACCGCCCCAAAAAATTCCCTCGCTCCGATACCATGTAGAAAATCTAACCAACGAGATTCAATCTGATCCTGTAATCTACTAAAACAAGATATTGAATCCTTCCTACAATTTGCGAAAACAAAACACGATTGCACAATCACATATAAGTAAAATAAATAAATTACCAATTGCACAACAACATGATGTACTTGGGGAAAGAAACTCGCTCAAAACCCCTCTATCTCTATTGTGTATTAAGTTAAGGAATCATGAAACAATACATTAATGCTTAATCTCTCATGAGATTCTCCGAAGACTCGTCAATTGTCTCCGTTGATCTAGGCAAACTCGTGTCTAGTACTTAGCCAATTCTCATCCTTACTTCAGACTCGCCTTGCTCATGCAATTCCTAAGGAATTAAATCCTTATTAATTAGGAAAATCAGCCTTTCCTTGATCGCGCAATCCATCATGGCATCCCAATGACTTTATAATTGCACATGGGAAATTTTCTCCGAATACAACCGATAGTTATGTTCCCTTTAACCTCTCGTCTCGACTAGGTATCCCTCGAAATCGACATGCATGCAACTATTAATAGCGAATTTTCGGTTATATGATTGATCACTCATTGTGAATTAAATCTAATTTAATTCACTGGACCTCTCACTTGCTCATCACTCGCTTAGAACTAGTTAAACTAATTTTAACTCATTTAATTAAGTTAATTACACTTGCACCCCACTAATGCATCAACTTCAACTGGACCCCAAAAAATATTAGAATCCCTCTAGATGCCTCATCTTAGACCCTCAAGTACTTGAATTTCTTGAGCTAACTTGGTCATCATGACTTAATTAATTGACACAAGTTGTTATGAGATGAAATTACAATTTATTGTCCAATTTACTTATGGAAAAATAAATTAGATGCCCCACATTCCTCACTCTTGGTGCATCAAAATTCCTCACCAGCATGGGTGCATTTTTTGTCCTTTCTAGTTTCCAATATCACCAGTTTCTTGTTGCAAATTTCAACATTTCGAGAATTTTATGCGGCCTTCACACAAAGACACCATTAAAATCACATGCCAAGATTCTCATGAGAAACCTCTCTTAAGCTCGATCCGTTTAGAAGAGAACCAACAATATGCCATCCTACTTCCTAGCACAAACCGACCATTAAGGTATGCAACATTCTTTTGAACCCTCACATGATGATCTTGCTCTTGGAGGATGATCATGACCTCCCTTTAGCAAGTACCCTTACTTGGCCCTCGTACTCGACCTACTTTAGGACTACATCTCTCTTCACCCCCTCGATGTGCCGGATAGTGGGAATACATGTCAAACATGTTAAGATGTGCCAAGTGATAAGGCATGCCAAGATGTGCAAGGGTGTGCCAATGTGTGTCGTGGTCCGTCAAGACAACAAAAGGGAGAAAAAAGTTAAACTAAAAGGAAATGAACACATAAGAGGTCTAATAAGTCATCAATTTACCTTTTTCCAAGAGGGGCATGCTAGGCACACCAACACTAGGGGGGCAATAGGTGCCAAGTGCAAAGTCTTATTGCATTCTAAGTGCCAAGTATTCCTTTGTTGCTTCTCATCTACTTTCCAACAATTGATCATCACAAATAAATTTAATATCAAACCATGCCAAATCATACCAAGGCATCTCAACGTATTCCAATCATGCTAAGACTTTCCAAGCGCCAATATGTGTCACTGAATAGTGTTATGCATGTTATGAAGTGGAAGGGAATGTTGAAGAGTTCTAAGGTGTGCTAGAGAGTGATAATTCATGTTGATGAGTGTTAAGGATTACTAGGAAAAAAAATTAAGGGAGCACTAGGTAAAAATTCATGGAAGTTAATTAATATGAGGAACTTGTGCTAGAGACTAGTGTTAATGAGTGTTAGTTGTCATGCCAAGGAGGGAGTGACAAGGTATGCTAAGCATTGGTAATACATGCTAGGGAATATCAAGGCATGTCAAGAATTCCCAAAGTGTGCTTGGGAGTTCCAAGGTGTGCTAATTATATCATGTGAAAATTAATAGTGCCAAGATATGTCAATACATGCTAGGTGCTAAGGATGTGGGTACGTGGGTGCTAGGGTATGTCAATATGTGTCAAGGAAACAAGAGGAAGAACCAATAAGAGGGTTAGTAAGTCAAGACTTTATCTTTTGAAAAGGGGCATGCTAGGCACACTAATAATAGGTCCCAATACATGCCAAGTGGCATTGTGTGCCAAGTGCTAATGTATGTCAATGCATTAACCAAGGTGTTCCAGGGCATGCTAAGGACTATATGCAACATGCCAACACATGCTAGGAGAGTTCCATGTTGTGCTAGCGCATGCCACCATTTTCTTGGGCGTCGGTGTCATCACAAGATGTTCTAAGTACAATGATGTTCCAAGACATGTGGGGTGCTAAGAAATGTTAGCGTGTGCCAAAGCATTAATTTAAGGTGTGCTAGATTGTTGAGGATTGTTAGGTCTTTCTCATTAATAGAATTGTCAAAGCTTGATTATGTATTAAATAATATACTTCCTACACACAATAGTGGAACTTTATCTAAAGGGAATTTGCTAGATAATAAACTTAATATATATGAATCAAGTGTTGACTCATAGGAAATCTCTATTCGACTAGTCATTACTTGAGGGAAATGATACACACTAATTACTTCTAAAAAAATTGATTGACCCTAACCACTATGGCCTTGGACATATTATAAAAAATACTCCACAATAATGGTATTAAATCGTTATCTTTTGACATAATAACAGGGCACATAGTGTCATAAAAAACACATTGGAATGATCAATGATGACGGGCATTTTTTGACCAGTCACCAAAAGTAACAAAAAGAGCATTGGTGAGGGTCATTAAAAGTTCATCACTAGAAGTGTCACCAAAGAGAGAATTAGTGATGGGCCTTTAACGACCCTCACCAAAAGTATCATTGAAAATGTCTTTGGTGACTTGAATCACAAAGGACCATCACTATATACACTTACGGTGATGGTATTTTAATGATCAATGATGACAGACATTTTTTTGACCGTCACCAAAAGTAACAAAAAGAGCATTGGTGAGGGTAATTAAAAGTTCGTCACTAGAAGTGTCACCAAAGAGAGAATTAGTGATGGGCCTTTAATGACCCTCACCAAAAGTGTCATTGAAAATGTCTTTGGTGACGGACCATAAAGGACCATCACTATATACACTTACAATGACGGTTTTTAAGGACCATCACCATATGTGACATTGGTGACAGACCTTAAAGGTATGTCACAAGCATGACCCTCACCAATGTACCTTTTTCTTGTAGTGGTCATATATTCATTGCTCATTCGTTTACAAATCCAAACATGATGAGAACCATACATTTTCACCGTCAAATAAAACATACTCATAACCGAAAGCATATAAACAACAGAAATAATGATGATACAACAATCATAAATGCCACATACGAACCAGTACATTTACACGTAAAATACCAAGGAAAGAAACTCTTATTAGTGAATGCAAAAGCCAACCAAGTATGGGACTTTCCACTTTCCAGGTATGGGAATGAACCTATTGGTGGATGTGTTGAATGCGTTCAATAAACTTGATATATTTATTAGCTTTGGATTGAACATGTGCAGATTATGTTTGTGTAGTTGCAAGAGGCATTGCAACATCAATGTGGCATAATGGTTGAAATCCCAAGCCCACTTGACAGGGGCAATAGTCAGTTGAGCTATGGAGAGCTCTGTTGTGGTTGTTTTGCACATAAGGGAGACTCTCATCCCATGTTTGTGGATGTTTAGAGTTGTACATGCGTAGTATGTGCACTATCATCTTGTTGATGACCTTTGTCTAGCCATTAGTTTGGGGGTAGAATGCAATCAACTTAATGAGCTTGGTGTCCAACAATGACCAAAGACTCGACCAGAATGCACTTAGGAACCTGCTATACTGATATGATATAATGGTTTAGGGGATCCCAAATGTACCCAGACTCGTTCGAATAAGAACTCGACAATGGATTTTGTTGTGATACTCTTCTTGCAGGAAACCAATATGGTCATCTCTGAAAATCTATCAATGACGACAAACACGTAATCATTACCATGATTGGTAGAAATAAGGCCATACATATAGTCCATGGAGATGGATTCCCAAGGCCATCTAGGAGTAGGAAAAGGGGTGTACAAACCTTGCTTCTTAATGGTTGGCTTAACGATGGCACAGGCAATACAAAATCAGATATATTTACCAACATCCTATCATAGTTTTATCCATTAAAAATACTTTTGCAGTACTGCCATTGTCTTCTCCACACCGAAGTGCCCTGCTACCCGACTGTAATGTGCCTCCAAAATTAGCTTGGAACGCTCACTTGAAGGGACACAAAGGTGTCTTAGGTAGCACAACAATGCATCCTGGAGGTGGATGTCTAGAACTTTCTTGTTTTCCACCAACATCCGGTATGTGGTGGTGAATTCTAGATCATTTTTATATAGTGTGGCCATCCAGAGGTCTCATGCCCACAAAAGTTGAGAATTGTGCTCAATACCATAACCGAGGGCTAACTAAGGCAATTTGTGATGTGATTAGTGATACCCTTCTTGTATTTAATGTTCAAATGGAATTTTTGTAGATATGTGGACCATTATTGATGGCGATCATTATTCAACTTCCCCTGTGTCTGCATAAATTGAAGAGGTTGGCGATCCATGTGGATGATTATCTCCTTCCCCAAAATATAATGTTTCCATTGCTAGCAAGCTTGCATGATAAAATAAATCTCCTTATCATATGTGGGGTACCTTCAAACGATATCAAAGAGTGTTTCGTTGTGATAGGCCATTGGATGTCTTTGTTGAGTGAGGACTACACTAATAACATAATCAGAGGCGTCTGTCTCAATCTGAAATGGTTGTTGCAGGTATGACAAGGTGAGGATTGGTGCAAAGCGAAGGTGGTATTTCAGTTCAATGAATTCCTTCTATTGTGACTCGTACCAAAAAAACTTTGCCTTTGCTCTACCCTTGATAACTTGACTTAAGGGCCAAGTGATATGAGAGAACCCCAATATGAATCTTTGATAGAAATTAGCAAGGCCTAAGAAGCTGCAAAGCTCTATTAAAGTCGTCAGGGCTAACCAATCTCGAATGACTTAGATATTAGCTAGATCCACATGCACGCATTTCTCATCAATTATTGTAGCCCAAATATTGGACCGATCCATACCAGAGGAGCATTTCTCTAAGTTAGCACATAGCTTATGTTGTCACAGGGCTTGAAGGACCTATCGAATATGTTCCAAGTGCTTTGACCAAATCTCGTTGAATATGAGGATATCATACATATAGACAACCACAAACAAGTTGGTTAAAGGTCGTGATATGTCATCCATCAGCCTCATAAAATTTGCGGGGGAAATTGTCAAGCCGAAGGGCATGACCAACCACTCAAAGAGGCCCTCCTTGTACTTGAAGGTAATCTTCCATACATTTGTGGGTTCTATTGGAACTCAGTGATAAACGAACTTCAAGTCAATCTTGCTAAAGTACTTAGCCCGCTTGAGTTGGTCAAGAAGGTAATCAACCTATGGGATCAGGTATCTGTTCCTAACTGTGATTTTTTTTTAGTGCTAGATAATCAATGCATAGTCTCCACGTCTCGTCTTTCTTTTGTACGAATACAATTGGGCTCCCACAAGGTGAGGAACTTGGTCGAATGTGCCCTTTCCATAGCAACTCTTGAATCTACCGCTTGATTTCCTCAATTTACAATGAGAGTGGTTAGATTGGCCCATTAGGTAGAGGTGCACGGAGGGTCAAATAAATCAAATGCTTGACCTTACAGTGCAAAGGTATCCCAGTGGGTAACGAGAAGATGTCCCTGTTCTCTTCCATGACCTTATCCACTTGCTTTTTTTGCGTGGAGGAGCACTTTCTAGAGGCCATGGATGTGGCCAAAATATTCCCATTAATTTGAGAGCAAATCAAGAAGAAAACAAATTCCCTAGTTTGGGGGATGATTTTACTACATTTCTTAGTGAATAGCAAAGAAATGGTGGTAGGCGGGGCTACCTTTGGTATCCTGTATAGTTTTATGCACAAAGTAATAATAATAGTTTGAGGTTTGGACTCATACACAACATGACACTAACATAAGTATGGTTGGTTTGATAAAACATTACAAAATTCTGATAGCAGGTTTTGCGGAATAAACACCACTAATTACCCACATCACCATATTGGAGTCAATGCTACTCCATATATGCATGCGGAAGCTTTAATAAAATGGTTTTCGGGCTTAAAGCTCAAATATAACATATCATATGTTATATTAATACAGATTCACATACCTCGATGAATCCCTTCGACACGTGGCTTCAAACTATTCCTTGCGGCATCGCATTCATTTATCGCAAACACAACATCGCAAATCTGAAATGTATCGCAATTTCACGGATTTAATGATTTCGCAAAACATGCCACTTCGCAGATCAACGAATATAACATTTCGCACATCAGAAATTATAACATATCGCACGTCGGTAAATATATAATATCGCATATTGGCTCTTCACACCTTTAACTCCTAACACACTTCGGCAAACCACAAACTTACCTCATCACACTTCGCAACTTTAACTCCACCATTAACTATTATATCATATCGCATGCACTATGTGATATGCACATGGAATCTCCGTCTGACATGTGTCCACCTCGGCACTTTCACAATTTAATCTTTGCGATGTGATCTTAGTCGTCGGTCTTTTTCCTGTCTCTGCAACTTAATCCTTTTCGTTCGATCTCTTTTCTGTCATCTTTTAAGGGTTTTGGCTACCTTAACATTTTCTTTGTTTCGATTGCCACTACTTGTAATTTCGTCTTCCCTACTCGCTACTTCTACTGAGCTTTCTCTTATGCTCAGATATATAGATTTCATGCTTGTTGCACGCTTTGTACATTGTTTCTAATCTAGAATTCGTGTTTTATTCAACTTCGACCTGCACACATGTTTATCTACACTCTTCCACTCCCGTTAGCTTCATCCACAACTAATTAATTCCCAGACTGGAATCACATAGATTCTACCCAGCCATTAAGTTTTATTCACACAATAAGACTTATTCATTCATTTAGAATTCATTCGATAATGGTTTATTACACAGAAACCATATTTGTTCATTTACGGATCACTCAGTGCGTAAAAGAAACAAAAACATAGTCATAATGAATTCAATATATTCGTTAATCAATAAATTGTATAGATACAAATAAAAACCTGCTTATAGTCTAGCTTTGGCCTGATGTGTTGTTACGTGGCTTTCTCTCTTCTACATAACCTATTTGTCTCTCGGCTCTCACCTCTCTACTCTATCCTCGGCCTAATTTCTTCCTTGTTTAAATTGGCCTCTCCTCCCTGACCTGATTTTCATAATTTTAGTTGGTCTCTACCTTCCTTTGAGGCTTACAATTAATTTATAATTACAATAGAGCTTATCCGGCTCTCACAATCGACTCCTGTGACTTTGCAACAAGCTCTATTAAAATAAATCCTTCCTATCTCTAATTTATGAATAATTTAATCTCTTGAGCATAAAAAGCAATTATCCTCTCTAATATCCCTTTTTTCTATGGATATGTTTACAAAAGTCAGCTAAAATATCCCCTACCTATGTTTTATAGGAATTTAAACATTTTACAAGAAGATATTACAATATTTACAACTTGACCCCCCCTTGGGCTAATCAAACAATTAAATTTAACTTGAGTGCTAATCCTCCTACATCAGGATCCCAAAGTAAAAAAGAATCATGATCTCCAGATCATGTGTTCTAATCTTTGTCCTTTTGGATTCCACACTTTGCTATGTAATGATCCACTGTCTCTTCCTTTTCTGTCCTTCACTCTCCAATCATCTTCACAGTGGATTACTTTCTTCATTCTGTTGTAGCTCTCCTTATGTATCTGCATTAGGTTCCATAGTTCATCTATGGTTTCTTGTATTTTAGTCTGCTGCTGTAAATAACTTTTATTTTCTTCACTATGCCACTGTACTCTGCTGCACTTTATCCATTCATCTTCAAACTGTTGTTTGTTACCTTCACTTTGGAGTTGTTGGATTCTCACTACCACCCTTACATCCTTACCCTCTTGTTGCTTATGAACTTTTATCTCATCTCCAAACAAACTCGGTTCAATATCTTTGATAAAACATCACACTCAGATGCTTCCAGCAAACAGTTCAACAATTCACTTTCTACCTGATTCATTTCAAACACCTCATCGCTATGTCGCTTATCAATTCCAACATAACTCTCCTCCTTTTCCTTGACAACATCCTATAGTTGTCCTTGAGCTCCTTGACTAATCCTCGTAGTCAGTTCAGTATCCTTTAGTTCTAATACTGATTCTTCTTTAGCATGAGACATGTCTACCTCACCTTTGTCTAATTTCAATTATACAATCAGAATATTCATTCTCTGGTTTGCTAGTCTATTCTCCAAAAGACTTAGGTCATGCCACAAATATACCATCTCACTTGGAATTTCTTCCAAAAACTCTATACAATCCTCATTATCTTCTTCTTTGTCACATGTCCAATTTCTTGGCGACATTACTTCTTCATTCTTCATCATAATAAAATTATGATCCTCTATCTTTGTGACAGCTTTATATGTCTGTCCAATAGTCTTCCTTTGGCCACTCAAGAAAGCCAATTTCTATTTGTTACCAATAACAGGTTCCTCATCATAAGACATAACTGTCTCATCTCCATTGAAGATACTTCCTTCACTAAACAAGGAATTTATGAACTCCTTCTGCTGCAATAACTCAACTTTATATTCGTCTGAAAGGTAGTTATCACCATGCTTTGCTTGGAAACTTTCAGCCTCACTCAAGACAGTTCCATAGGATGGTTTGTCTTCTGCAATATCTGCAATCACACATAACTTGTAAGTTTTAAAACCACAAGACCAGATGGTCTCATTTGATGATTCTGTAGAAATTTGAATAACTGATATGTTATCCACCGAGATTCTCCTGATCACACACTATTTTAGCTTCATGCATAATACAGAATCTCTTCTACCATTGATCATCACATGCGGAAATAAAATCAATTGCATGCACACATTAAAGCCATAAAAATTCACACATATGAACACGGTATTTCATGGGAAAGCTTAAAGCTGAAAACCCCCAACTATCTGTATATTATACATGTCATGGAGATCATGTAACAATCATAGTACAAAGCTCTTTGCAAGCTCTCATGCACTACCTCCCATGCTACACACTATCAAGCTAGATCTAGCAAAACTCATGCTCCGACCTTTAGCCACTTGATAGCCAACCTCAATTGCGTGTTTCAATGCTATGGGATGGTCTCTTTATATAGATAAACCACCTAGATTGAACTGCGCAATCCTCATTGATTACTCCACCTATCTGTGCGTTGCAAATAGCAATAGTATAGTCACAACCGATAGTTAACCTGCTCTTTCACCTATTTCTGCACTGGTCTCCACTGAAACTGTCCATGCACTGAAGTTAACTGATGTATTCTTTAGTTGATTTATGATTTTATAATTAGTGAATTAATTAATAATTAATTCACACCACTCTCACTAATTGTATCTATTAGTTAACTTGGATACAAAAAGCTCAACTATGTTTAGATTAGTTAAACTGAATACAACTCCACTAACTTCCTCAATCAACTCCATCAAACTCTATCACATGAGTTCTAACTGAAGTCTTCATGCAATAGCTTCACTTAAACCTTAGGAAAAGCGTATTTCCTTCTGTCAGCTGCATGTGCCACATCCAGGCATCAAACTGAAGTGCTTCAAGAGAATAAGATAATGTTTATAGTCCAAATATTATTAAGAGCTAATAATATTCGACATATCTATTTTTAGCATGGCAGTCTAAAAATAGAAACCACCCATATGTCTAAAAATAGAGGTCCATCTGTTTTTACCAACATGACCAACCATCCATAAATAGCATCTCGCAACTTATAGATCATGATCCATATGTCTAAAAATAGACATAGTCTAAAAATAGACTTTGCGACAAAAATCACCTGTGTGGTCCCCCACCTAGTTTAGGTGATCACTTTCCAACTAGGATCAGGAAAGATGTTTCAGGATGCCTCCTTCACTGTTTCTTGTTGCCATCTTCAACAGATTCAATCATCAAATCCTCTTGTTGTTCCAAGTCCTCTACATAAATCAGAAAATCTTTAGTGGTCTTCTTCTCAGCCTCCTCAAGCCCTTCACTTGGTTGCTTGATATCCTTATCCACTTCTTCTTGCTTTTGACCATCATCATAAGACAAAATTTCTCTGCTTTCAGTCCTTGCAGCATGCTGAAAAACAATACCTCCTCTTAACTATGTATGATATTTCATACAAGATCTAATTGTCTAAAAACTCGAATTTTGTTTCTCTGCTCTGACATTACCTGCAAACATACACAAATTATTAATTTCAAAATCATAAGGCTCAATTGCCTCAACTGATGATTCAAACATCATCGCTCCATCTTCAAGTTCAAAAGGAATGTGTTCTTCTCCAACAACTTTGTCTTGTTGTAGCTTAACTCCTTCGAGCTTCTCTATCCACATTTGAACATCTATAATCTACTCAAGCTTCCTCAACTCCTCTATTAACTGCATATTCACCTGTTGTTATCTCTTCTCTTGTAGTTTATGCCACTTCATTTTCTTTCTCATTCTGTAACCAAATCTCGGGTCTTCTTTACTCTTCTCAAACATATCCATCAACAAATTAAATTGCATTCTTATCCTAGCCTTTTCTCTCTCATACTCTTCATCCATGATATCTGCTTTGACATCTTTCATCACTTTTCTTCTGTTGCGGTATCTCTCTGAACCTCTGCTATGACTATCAGTAGTCATATTCTCCTCTATCTCTATGAGTTCCTCACTCGCTATGAGTTGTACTCAAGCCTCTGCAATAACAAGTCCTCCCTACTACAACTTACCTCACCAAGCTTTCCTTTGTACTTCGCCACTAGTCACCTCTCTGGAACCTTCTTTGAGCATTCCTCTGCTCCTTCTAAGCTTCAACTCATCTGCACTTTTGAGAACACAATTGTCCTCTTGTATTTCAATCACAATGAAATACTAGGTTCTGGCCACACTCTTCTTTCACTCAAAAATCCTTATCACTGCTTCTTAAGGTTTGTTCTTCTGTTGCTGAGATACTTCATTAGTTGTAACTATCAATCTTCAATCTTTCTTTAACCTGCAAAACTCAAATCAGAGTTAAATAAAACAATACCTGCATGATTTCACAAGCAGTCTCCATCCATTCTTCACATTCAAGTGAATCTCCATTCTCCACAAGAAAACAACCATCGTTGTGCTTTCTTTATGCTTCTGCAATCTCTTCTTAAGAGTATCACTTACTCCCATCTTCTGCCATGCCTTCTGCTTATCAGATTCAAATAACCTGATCTCCTCTTTGCAATATCTCTATCAATTTTCTGCAACGCACATTTTCTTTACTGATCTCCTCTTTCTTCCGCAATCACACTTGCATTTTGCACAATTGTGCTTTAATTAAAAAGAGCTTTAACCAACCTCTAGACTTAACCTTCAAAGAGCAATAACCTTTCTCTGATACCAAAAATGATAGCAGGGTTTGTGGAATAAACCCCACTTATTACCCACATCACCATATTGGAGTCAATGCTACTCCACATATGCACACGAAAGCTTTAATAAAATGGTTTTTGGGTTTAAAGCTAAAATATAACATATCATGTGTTATATTTATACTGATTCACATACCTCGATGAATCCCTTCAACACGTGGCTTCAAACTATTCCTTGTGGCATTTCATTCCCTTATGGCAAACACAACATCGCAAATCCGAAACATATCACAATTTCGCAGATGTAATGATTTTGTAGATCGCAGAACATGCCACTTCGCAGATCGACGAATATAGCATTTCACACATCGACGATTATAACATATTGCACGTCGACAAATATATAATATCGCATATCGTCTCTTCACACCTTTAACTCTTGTCACACTTCGGCAAACCGCAAACTTATATCGTCGCACTTTGCAACTTTAACTCCATCGTTAACTATTATATTATATCGCATGCACTATGCGATATGCACATGGAATATTTGTCTAACATGTGTCCACCTCGGCACTTTCACAATTTAATCTTTGCAATGTGATCTTAGCCGTCGATCTTTTTCCTGTCTCTCCAACTTAATCCTGGCTGTCCGATCTCTTTCTTGTCATCTTTTAAGGGTTTTGGCTACCTTAATCTTTTCTTTGTTTATGATTACAGTTGCTTGTAATTTCGTCTTCCCTACTCGCTACTTCTCCCAAGCTTTCTCTTATGGTTTTCACTCATACCTATAGCTTTCACGCTTGTTGCATGCTTTGTACATTATTTCCAAGCTAGAATTTGTGTTTTATTCAACTTCAACCTGCACACAGGTTTATCTGCACTTTTCTGCTCCCATTAGCTTCATCCACTGCTAATTAACTCCTAGACTGGAATCACATAGATTCTACCTAGCCATTAAGTCATATTCACACAGTAAGACTTATTCATTCATTTAGAATTCATTCGATAATGGTTTATTACACATAAACTATATTGGTTCATTTACGGATCACTCAGCGCATAAAAGAAACAAAAACACAGTCATAATGAATTCAATTTCTTCATTAATCAATAAATTGTATAGATACAAATAAAAACCTACTTATAGTTTGGCTTTGGTCTGATGCGTTGTTGTGTGGCTTTCTCTCTTCTACATAACCTCTCTGTCTCTCGGCTCTCACCTCTCTACTCTATCCTTGGCCTAATTTCTTCCTTGTTTAAATTAGCATCTCCTCTCTTAACTAATTTTCATCATTTTAATTCGTCTCTGCCTTCCTTCAAGGCTTACAATGAATTTATAATTACAATAGAGCTTATCCAGCTCTCACAATTGACTCCTATGACTTTGCAACAAACTCTATTAAGAGAAATCCTTCCTATCTCTAATTTATGACTAATCTAATCTCTTGAGCATAAATAGCAATTATCCTATCTAATATCCCTTTTTTCTATGGATATGTTTACAAAAGTCAACTAGAATATCCCCTACCTATGTTTTCTAGGAATTTAAACATTTTACAAGAGGATATTACAATATTTACAACTTGACCCCTCCTTGGTCTAATCAAACAATTAAATTTAATTTGAGTGTTAATGCTCCTGCATCAACTTTAAGGGGAGAAACATCACACAATATCTCATCCGTGAAAGGCTTGATGTTGTAAGGCAAGCGACATTGTTGTTTGATGCGGGGATCTCACCCTTGGTGGAGCCAACCAATGGTGTATGGTTGTTGGTGTGGTGTTGTCAGCATGCCCAACCGCATCGTGACCTCTACTGAGATGAGGTTCTTTTGACTCACACTATTGACAATGAGCGTGCAACAAAGCACCCTTTACCCACATATGTGAGTGGAAGAGATTCTCACCCTCCTCTGGATCTTCAGACTTAGTTTTCTTGACCTTGGTGGTGCAAACAGTGGTGTTGGGTTCTACATTAATGATTTTCACCCCTTGTCAGGTTTTGGTTCAAAGTGGAAACATGCATATAACTCTGAAGCTTTCATCTCAACCACCAATGATTGCTTTGTATGACATTCATTTGTGTTGTGAGTGGGGCTCTTGCGCAACCCACGCCACTTTCTTGTATCTTTATTCTTCTTCCCATTAATATTATTTGTTTATGACTTTAAAGGGTTGTCCTGGGTTGTTCAACCTTGGCTTTATCCTTTGTTCTGTGGTTTGGGGGTGCCCTTACCCTACTTCAGATTTGTTGATCCAAATTCTCACTTCCTTTGTTTAAATTTTTGCTCGACCTTGATAGCATATCGACATGTTACACCATGTGAAGAAATTTCTAGGAACTCCATTTATGCCTGGATGTATTTATGTAGACAACTATGGTTCTTAAGCACCAAATGTCGCTCAAATTCCTTGATACCTAACTTCGTGCCTAGGGTATGAAAGATATTAGTGAAATCTGATACTTCTTGGTACCTTCCCTGTCGTAGCATGGTTCATTTTATGTACTTGTCTTCATAACTTCCAACAAGTTAATAATGCTCATTAATAACATCTTGTAAAGAGTCCTAAGAGGGTGTGACTGAAAATAGGAAACTCGCCGAAAAGATTTGTTTTTCTCGTATGCTTTTCCCAACGATCTGCCTCCTCGACCCTTTTCTCACAGAAAGTTTCCCACCAGTCCTTGACATGGGGGGAAGCCTAAAGGAGTGCAAAATTAATCTTTTCTTTGTTGGAAAATTTATGGACCGAGAAATATCCTTCCAGTAGATTTAACCATTTATCTATAGCATATGCGTTTATCTAGCCTTCAAATATAGGAATGTCAAAATATTGTTTACCTTAAAAGGGGTGGCGCCTCTAAAGTGACCGTTGTATGAAGATGCATCACCCATTTGTATCCAAAAAAGGATATGGGAAAAATTATCCATCATCTTGTTCCCTTATCACTCAAGTGCATATTCAAGCAAAAAATTGATAGAATCTCTTACTCCCTCGTCTCTTTTCTTCTGCCATGGGAGGTCTTCAGGGTCAATGGGACTGGTTCTACAAGGGCTCAAGTAGTTCGAGTCCCAACTCCTTATACCCTAACCTCATTGGGGAAATGCACAAAAAAATAGAGAAAGAGTAGACGACTTTTATACCATTGATCCAAATTTATGAAGGAATGAAATGAAATACAAATTTAATATAGTAACATAGACATACAACGAAACTGAACTTCAATTAATAAATAGAAAATGCTATAAATTATTTACATACAAAATGAAAGCAAACTAGCTCGGGTGATGGTAGCGTATCTTTGAGAATAGATGTAATGGCTACATGCTTTATGAACTATGTTACAATGAGGCTCAAAGGACTTTTTATCGTGAAAAAACAATGAGAAACTCTAAACATTTTAAAACTTAACCCTAGGATACCAAGCACCAAAAGTTATGGGCCCCGATGGGGTTAGTTGGAACGTTAAATTCTTGGGGTGGTAACTTTGGCATACAATCTCTATTTGGCACACAAGATATCCCATTAGAAAATTTTATTCGATAACAACAAATTTTGACTACAAGCATGATATTTGATCAATGCCTACCTGTTCCCCAAAAAAATGTTGTTTAGGGCCTCAAAACGACTCTAGAAGTTCAAGATTTGAAAACTACCAAAAATAGAAAACTATCGAAATAGGAAACTAATAGAAAACAATGTTTGGGGTCCGAGTGCAATAGGTGAGTAACCACCAATATCCACTTGGATCAATTATTTTCACATAACTCTATATGTTCCATGAAAACTTTAGTCACGTAACATTCACTATAAATTAAAAGGCTTTGTGTTTGAGGTCAGTTCCAAAAACAAATTTATGACAACTTGCCCTTAAACAAACTCATTCAAAAGCTTCCCTACATGGATTTGTAGTGACACATATGGGTTTGATAAATATATTGTATCTCTAAAAATACAGTTTAGCTATTTGATATTTTTGGTGGATATATAGGACAACTACACACCAAAAATCACCTTCACCTAGATTACAATTTTTGAATTATCAACACTTTAGCAACTATAAGTGTTTTGGGCAATACTTGTAGGTCTCATAAACAACCCATATCTCCCAAAATACAATGTGGGTATTTTAGATTTTTTATAATGTACACCAAAAATAACCTTAACTGAGATAACATATTTTGACTTATAAGCACCATAACAACTACATGTATATCATATAGACTTCACATTCAACGCTCATTAAAGAGATTTCACTATTGAGTCAACCTTTAAAGTTGTTGAGGGGATTCTTTATATAAATCATATATTTTCCAACTAATGCATTTCTACCACAATACTTATGGCATCATTGTCACCATATTTCATTTTACAAAATTAGTAGCAACAAATAATTCACAAAACCATATACATAATTTTCAGGACATGCAATAAAACACCATATTGTGGAGTTAAAAATATAGAGAACAATCATCTATAAAATTGGATGTTGCTTGCAAATAATGAAGGGTGAGTTCTTTTCCACCCAACCATAGGCCACCCATAGGCTTAGTTGTGCCTAAATGTTTTTATAATTGACCACCCCAAGCCAGACTATGATGCCATCAGGGGAACTCTTTTCACTCAATAATAGAGGATGGAAAAATTGAAAGCCAGTCGCCTTCATGACTAAAATTAATAGATTTTTTCTTTCAAAATTATGATCTTAGAGCATTCTCAAAGCTATAAGTGTTTTATCAACTGGCTCTCAAAGTGCAAGGGAGTCCCTTCACTAACTTAACAATCCCTCAATGACCTCCCCTTTCAATGCCTCCATGCCTGCCTAGAAAACACCCAAAACACACTTCTTTATTCTAGCTTGGGTTGAGCGATTCTCTCCAAGAACCATTCATGCACCTCTGCACATTCCTCTTTGTAGGTCAATGATGCACTTCTGGACACAAATCCATTCTTTTATCTCATGCATACACTTGTGCACTTATTTCCTCACTACTCACTTCCACTCACTATTGGTCATGCACCTTCACACATATTCTTTTTTTTGTTGCTTTGATATGGCTTCACGATCCTTTTTCCTTTAAATTATTGGGTCAACAATTAGGTACTCTTGTCCATGCCTTCCCTTGATTTTTGAGGAAAACCCCTCATAATATGAATGGAAAGTGGCATCCACCCATGGTATTGTAACTCAGAAAGGCTGTAAATAACAAACCTCATTTTGTAAAAGGACAGATTCATCCACATAATGTATATGTAACAACATTTTCTCTCTCATTTAAAAAATAAATGGGTTTTATGGTGTATATTTGGGAGAAATAATTGCTATATTAATCCTCCTAATATTTATATGTCAATTTGGGCTTGTAAACACAAGCTGCAATGCACTTCTTGATTCAGTTTGTAGGTCAGAGCTTTAATGTTTCCTTTATAATGATCAGTTAAGTAATAAAACACACAAATTCTTGTGAATAAACAACTTTCTAAAAGGGAATCAAACCATCTCACTAAAAATAATCGAATTCAACTTTAGAACTTAAGATCTCAATTGAATCAATCTGATTCTGCTCTTTAAAGGAAAATGCACTTAAGTGAAACCCTAATTTTTATTGCAAATGAAATTTGAACTTTAAGTAAAGAATTGCAAACTTAATCTATTTAACCACAGCTCAATCTAAACAAACTTGAAACTAAAATGTCAAAATTAATCCTTGCATTAAACCCTAAAATTGCACTTGAAATTGAAAACCCTAGAATGGTAGGAGCTCCACATACACTTTAAGCAATAATCAAAATAAATTATAACTAAGGAATTTCCCTAATCATTCTTCTCTCCAAGGAAAACACACTCATTCAATTAATTATTTTCAAGCAATTTTCTAACTGGAATTTAAAACAACCTAGAAATTGCTTCTTTGACAAAGATAACTCGCATTGTTAATCTAGCTACGACAATATCAAACTAAAAAAATTAAATCAAACCTTAAAACGCTAGAATCTGAAAGCAAGCTACAGGCATCAAAATTTAATGGAGATTATTTTTATTCATTCAATCTGGAAATTAAAATTACTGATACACACTCCTATTGAAATCGAAATTATATCTAACTGTCAAACCAAGTCCTATCAAATCTAATGCTTCGAAAAACAAGCTACTAGTGTCACTTTTAAACTCCATTCCCTATTTCATGATTTTCAAAGACTTTATCAAACAATTCAACATATACATCAAATAAAAATTCTAAATCTCTGGATAGGATTAGAATACACAACAACACTTGTTGAAATTCTCACTGTCCTTCTAACATTCGAGATCACAGGGTATAGATTTCATTGCCTTCATGCTTTATGTAAAATTGATTTGGATTTATGCAGGAACACAACAGAATACACATATAACCATAAATACAAAGATGCAACGGAAATAACACTTCATTTCATTAATATCAAAGAACTGAAATTTGCTTACAAACAGAATGGAAATAAACTAGCTAGGGTGCTGGTAGAAAATCTTTGAGAAGAGATGTGGCGGCTACAAACCTATGAACTATGTTACAATGAGGCTCTAGGGCCTATTTATTATTGAGAAATAATGGATAACTCTAAACGTCCAAAAACCTAACCCTAGGAGATGAAGCGCCAAAACTATGGGCCTCATTTAGGTAAATTGGTGTTTCAACTTCCCAAGGACGTAACTTCGGCATACGATCTCTGTTTGACACATATGATACATCGTTAGAAATATCCATCCGAGTACTACAACTGTTGCCAAGAATATCAATTCCAAAATGGAATCATATTCGCCGGACAAACGATGCCCAAAAAATGTCGTTTAGGGCTTCAAAATAGCTTCGAAAGTTCACGACCCGAAAAAAACTACTAAAAATAGTAAGTTGTGCCGAAACTGAAAAACTGAAAGAGACAATGGTGGGGCCCCAAGTGGAATAGGCGGGTGGCCACCAATATCCACCTAGATCATTCCTCCCCCCTTAGGAAGCAATGGTTCCCATTGCGTTGAGTTCCTCCATGAGATGAGGAAACTTCTGCTAAACTTGGTCCCTGGTGAACCACTTGCCTTGGTGCAGGAGTTGGCCATCTTTGATAACCCGATACAGTTGTATCTTCTGTTGGCGAGTGTTCTTGATTTGCATGTCCATGAAACAATCTGTGGTGGCATGTTCCATGTAGTCTGGGTTTAACTCTTTTGGTGTGAGTTCTTCTGCAATGCCAGAGGTGTCTAGTAGAGGTGGGAAGTAGGGACGAAGGCGGTCTACATTGAATACTGGGTGCAGACCAAGGAATGGTGGAATACTAAGCTTGAAGGCATTGTTCCCTACAACCTTAGTGATGGTGTACGACCCATATCGGAGCAGGCGAAGCTTGCAGTGGGGTCCAGTGAGGCGCTCCTTCTGCAAATGTAGCCACACTTTGTCGCCCACCTGGAAGTTGTGTGGCACCCAATGTTGATCATGTTGTTGCTTGTACTTAGCATTGGATCTATCCAATATGTCATGAACTTGTTGGCGGATGTGTTGAATGCGCTCGATGAATTTATTCGCTTTGTCAGCTTCAGACTGGACATGAGCCGAATCGGTCGGAGTAGCTGCAAATGGCATGGCTACGTCAATGGGACACAGTGGCTAGAATCCCAAGCCCACCTGAAAGGGGTTGTGGCCAGTTGAGCTATGGAGAGCCTGGTTATAATTCTGTTGTACATAGGGGAGGCTCTCATCCCATGTGCGTGGATGCTTTGAATTGTACATTCGTAGAATGTGTACAATCATCCTATTGACAACCTCTGTCTGGCCATCAATTTGGGGATGGAAAGTTGTGGACTTGGTGAGCTTGGTGTCCAACATTGACCAGAGGCTGGACCAAAATGTGTTGAGGAACCTACTGTCACGATCTGATATGATAGACTCCCAAAGTGAACCCACACTCATTCAAAGAAGAGTTTAGCAGTGGCTTCTGCTGTGATATTCTTCTTGCAGGCCGCCATAATGGCCATCTTCGAGAATCTATTGACGACCACGAAAACATAGTCATTTCCATGCTTAGTAGAAGGAAGGCCTAACATGTAATCCATGGAGATGGATTCCCAATGTCGACTAGGGGTAGGTAGCGGAGTATAGAGCCCTTGCTTCTTGATGGTTAGTTTGGCATTGGTGCAAGCAGTGCAGGATCTGATGTACTTCCTGACATCCTGTCGAAGGTTTGGCCAATAGAAATACTTCTACAGTACTGCCATTGCTTTCTCGACCCCAAAATTCCCAACGTCTCGACTGTAGTGTGCTTCCCATATCATCTTGGCACGCTCGCTTGAAGGAACACAAATGTGTCCCAGGTGACATAACAGTGCATCTTGGAGGTGAAAATTTGGAACTTGCGTACCCCCCCAAGAGTGCCTTGTATGTGTGGCTGAATTATGGATCGCTCTTGTAAAGAAGTGACCAATCAGAAGTCTCGTGCCCACAAGAGTTGAGAACTGTGGTTATGGCCACGGTCGTTGGTCGGCTGAGGTAGTCGGCAACATTATTGGTGCTACCCTTTTGTACTTGATGTTCAAATGAAATTGTTGTAGATATGTGGACCACTTCTGATGGCGATCGTTCTGCAACTTCCCTTGTGTCAGTATGAACTACAGGGGTTGGTGGTCCGTGTGGATGATTGTTTCCTTTCCCAAAATGTAATGCTTCCATTGTCGACAAGCCTGCACAATGGAATACGTTTCTTTGTCATAAGTGAGATACTTGCGAACTGTGTTAGACAATGTCTCACTGTGATATGCCACTAGATGTCCCTGTTGAGTAAGAACTTCCCCAATAGCATAGTCAGAGGCATTTGTCTCGATATCAAATGGTTGTTGCAAGTCTGGTAATGTTAGCACTGGGGCAGAACAAAGGCGATGTTTCAATTCTATGAACGCCTTCTGTTGATATTCCGACCAAAAGAATTTTTCTTTCGCTCCTCCCTTGGTGACTTGACTCAAGGGCCAAGTGATACGAGAGAATCCCAACATGAACCTGCGGTAGAAATTAGCAAGACCCATAAAGCTGCGAAGCTTTGTTAGAGTGGTTGGGGCTTGGCAATCCTGAATGACTTGGATCTTGGCGGGATCTACATGCACCCCCCTTTCATCAATAATGTATCCCAGATATTGAACCTGGGTCATGCCAAAAGTGCACTTCTCCAAATTGGCACACAATTTGTGTTGTCGTAGGGTTTGGAGGACTTCTTGGATGTGGTGGAGGAGCTCTTCCCAAGTATGGTTGAAGATCATAATGTCATCCAAGTACACCACTACAAATGAGTTGGTGAATGGATGCAAGATGTCATCCATCAACCTCATGAAGGTTGCGGGAGCATTCGTTAATCCGAAAGGCATGACGAGCCATTCGAAAAGGCCCTCCTTGGCTTTGAAGGTAGTCTTCCACACATCAAAGGGTCTGATGGGTACCTGGTGATACCCAGACTTCAAGTCGATATTGCTGAAATATTTTTCCCCTTTGAGTTGGTCTAGAAGATCATCAATCCGTGGGATCGGGTACCTATTCTGGACAGTGATCTTGTTTAGCGCTCGATAGTCAATACAAAGTCTCCAAGTCCCATCCTTCTTCTGTACCAACATGATCGGGCTCCCACAGGGTGATGAAATTGGCCGGATGTGACCTTTTTGCAACAACTCCTGAATCTGCCTCTTGATTTCATCATTCTCCATAACAGAGCACCTATAGATCGGTCCATTGGGTAGCGACGCACCTGGGGTCAGGTCAATGGGGTGCTTGACCTGACAGTGTAGGGGCACCCCTGTGGGTGAGGTGAAAACGTCCCCGTACTCCTCCACAACCTTGTCCATTTGTTTTTGTCGTGCAGAGGAGCTGTGTTTGGAGGTCATGGCCACAATATTCTTCTTGCCCTGGGGGTGGATCATCAGGAAAACAAATTTCCTAGTTTGGGAAATGAGCTTACTGCATTTTTTTGGAGTAACCAAAGAGATAGTGGGAGGCGGTGGTACCTCTGGTATCCTGTACAACTTATTTCCCAAAGTAACAATAACAGCGCGAGGTCGGGACTCATACACAACATGTCTCTTCCACAAGTATGGTTGGCCTAATAATACATCAGAAACATCAATAGGATCAATGTTACACAATATCTCATCCGTGAAGGGCTTGATGCTATAGGGAAGGCGACACTGCTGGCTGACGCGGAGATCCCGTCCTTGGTGAAGCTACCCGATGGTGTATGGTTGTGGGTGCAGTGTGGTCGGCAAGCCCAACTGCTTCACGAAATCTGCTAAAATGAGGTTATTTTAGCTCCCATTGTCGATAATGAACTGTAGTGGGGAACCCTTTACCCACATCTAGGAGTGGAAGAGACGCTCTGCCTCCTCTGGATCTTCTGGTTCCTCCTTTTGGATCTTCGTAGTGGCAACAGTGGCGTTGGGCTCTGCATTAACAATCTACTTCCCTTTGTCATTCCCCTTGTTAGGTTCTGATTCAAATTCGGAGCATGCATCTGATTTAGAAGCCCTCATTTCGGCCACCAGCGACTGTTTGGTCTGACACTCATTTGTGTTGTGAGTGGAGCTCTTATGGAACTCAAACCACTTTCCCATGTCCTTCTTTGGCTTCGCGGTGTTGTTCTTTGCTTGTGGCTTTGACAGGTTGTCTTGGGCCGCCATGCCTTGGCTTTTTTCTTTAGTTTGCGGTTTGGTGGCACCTTTCCCTTGCTTTTGATTCGTAGATCCAAAGTCTCACTTCTTCTATTTGAATTTCTGCTCAATCTTGGCAGCATACCGGTATGCCATACCAAGTGAGGAGATGTCGAGGAACTCCATTTCCTCCTGAATGTATATGTGCAGACAACCGTGATACTTTAGCACCAAATGTTTCTCTGAATATTTGATACCCAACTTTGTGCGTAGGGTATGGAACAGATTTGTCAGTTCATGCACATCTTGATCCCTTTATTGCCACAGCGTGGTCCATTGTATGTACTTGTCCTCATAGCTCCCCACAGGATAGTATTGTTCCTTGATGGCATCTCGAAAAGAATTCCAAGTGGGTACGGCTGAGAATTGAGAGGGTTTTGTCTCATCCTTTTTCTCATAGTAGGTTTCCCACCAGTCCTTGACATGGGGGGTAGCTTTGAGGAGTGCAAAAATAATCTTCTCCCGGTCGGAAAAGTCATGAACCGAGAAATATCCTTCTAATAGATTCAACCATTTATCTATGGCATCTGCATCTATTTGACCCTCAAATATGGGAATGTCAAAGTTTACTTGTACCTTAAAGGGAGTCGCGCCTCCAGAGTGGCTGCTGGATGCAGATGCGCCGCCGGTGGGCAGTCGTTGAAGGATCTGGGCAAAGTTATCCATCATCACGTTCCTTTGTTTTTCAAGGGCCTCCTCGAGCAATATTTTGATAGGATCTCCTGCTCCCTCATATTTCTTTTCGCCCCCCATGGGCGTCCGTCAGGGTTTGCGAGGTTGATCTTACAAAGGTTCCACCAGATCGAGCCCTAACTCCTTATACCCCGACCTTATTGGGGACATGCAAAGAAGGATCGAGAAAAAGCAGACCTCTTTGATGCCACTGATCAAATAAATATCGAGAAAAAACAAATAACACTTCATTTCATTAATATCAAAGAACTGAAATTTGCTTACAAACATAATGGAAATAAAATAGCTAGGGTGTTGGTAGCGAATCTCTGAGAAGAGATGTGGCGGCTACAAACCTCTAAACTGTGTTACAATGAGGCTGGAGGGCCTATTTATTATTGAGAAACAATGGAGAACTCTAAATGTCCAAAAACCTAACCCTAGGAGATGAAGCGCCAAAAATATGGGCCCTGTTTGGGTAAATTGGTGTTTCAACTTCCTAGGGATGTAACTTTGGCATACGATCTCTGTTTGACGTGTATGATACATCGTTAGAAAGATATATCCGAGGACTACAACTGTTGTCAAGAATATTAATTCTAGAACGAAATCATGTTCATTGAACAAACGATGCCCAAAAAATGTCGCTTAGGGCCTCAAAACAGCTCCGGAAGTTCAGGACCCGAAAAAACTACTTTAAATAGCAAGTTGTGCCGAAACTGAAAAAATGAAAGAGAAAATGGTGGGGCCCCAAGTGGAATAGGCGGGTGGCCACCAATATCCACTTGGATCAAAAATGGATTTGACAATTATAAGAGATCAGCCTGTTAATGTTTGTGTATGCACTTGGATTCATTTAAATCTTGTATTTCATTGCAAATATCGTTGTTTGATTTTTTGAAGGTGAATGTATATAATTTGAAACCAACTGCGCTCTTAATCAAACGTAATTTTGTGTTCAATGGATTTGGTTGATAGGTCCCTCTTGCTCAAACTATCTAATCACGGGATAGAACCCGAGATCAATTCATGACAAATTGTTACTCGACGGTTCAATTAGGAGAATTCATGGTTCTAACATCATGTGACAAGAGCTGCGTCAAAGTCCCGAAAATTGGCTTCACAGTGTGACCGAAACAGAGTCGAGGTTGAAAAAAAAACGTTCCATCAATATATGCACTTGCTTCACAGACTTTTAAGAATCAATTTCCAAAATCAACAATTTCAAATCCATACGTTGTTTGAAACATTTAAAGGAAATCGATGCTTGTTCGTTGGTATTTATGCATGGGTTCTAACGCTAAACTGGAAGGGTCATTCCTAAACACAGTGAGCTTGAAATTCAACTTAAATATTTCAATCAATATAGATTAGTAATAAATTTATGAAATGCATTCAAAATATGTTCATATACAGTGAGGAAACATTACTCAACCTTCAATACAGATCAACAATTGGTTTGTAAGAACGCATTCAAAGGGAAAATATCACTCAATCACGCTTGAAACATAATCTCATGCAGCAAATCGAGCTTCATGTAACAATTCAACAATACAGGTATTTTCAATTGAAATCTAAGATACAAATTCACAAATAAAACTAATAAAAATCACAAAACTAACTAAATATAACTAACAATGGACAATACTCCCTAGGTTGTGGTGGGCCCTTGCCACACCTGGGATGAAAAACTTACAGAATGAAAGAGATGATCAACTAATTAACTTAATCATGCACCAATCCATCACTCCATAGCTCCAATCAAAGCACACTACATGCTTATGATAAAATTATCTTGAATTAAAACAGAGTTCTATAACTTAGATACAAATAACTCATTGTACGTCGAAGCCACTTATGAATATGCCCCCCCCCCCCCCCCCCCCAAAAAAAACTTCTTTGAATGCAGGATTTATAATCACAACCTTAGAATTACAAATATAAAAGAGATTTGTTTGGATCAGATCATAGAGATGCTACACCTAGCTTAGTTGAGCAAATCTCATTGCAATGTCCATTCAAAGATGGATGCTTAACAACATTCTATGCATGATCATGGAGATGGGACAAAATCAATCTTGGAAGTTGAAAGTTGGTATACATATGGATTATCGATCCTCAAATTAAAATGGCTCGTTGATGTCAAGGAAATGGAAGCGTTGACCAAAACCGTTCAACAAAAACCGTTCAAAAAGCGGATCCGAATTGACCCAACACATTCACGTTCAACATGGTTAAATTTATATTGGCATGTTCCCCCGACCATAACTCCTTCACAAAGACGAATTTTCCCAAATATTTTATGGGTTATATGAAAAATGGTTCTCTGAACAAAACCCACATCTTAAAATTTCAAGATTGTGACCCCCTTTGATCACAAAATTCATTTTTTCACCTACATCAATTTCTTACTCAACTACCCAGTAACTAGTTAAAATTGACTTGTGGAGACTTCTCGCAATAGAATGCTTCGAAAAATGAACTTAGTGAAACCATCATTAGTAAATCACTACTAAATCATCTTTAATCATCTAAAATCTAATAAAACTAATGATAATCAACCACGAGGCATAGGATGTGATTTGGCGATAAATGATGGAATTATGACGTGAAATGAGTATAACAGTGTCAGAATTTAGGTTATGAGTGGTGGTTTTGTATAACGGGAAATGGGCATATTCGAGGCCCAACACCCCCCCATTCTTGAGGGTTTTCATGTCCTCGTGGAAACAAATATCTTGCTCATTAACAAATTCTTAACATTTCATTACAAATGTTGGTTCTTGTGGGACAACATTGCTTGGATATTTGAAGGTGTTGGTTCTTGTGGAGTAACACTCACTTGAATGTTTGGAGGTGTTGGTTCTTGTCGTGCAACACTCTTCACACATAATAGGTCACACTAATTTACTAAGAAATCCAAATTGATGACAAGAAATGGACAAGTGAGGGAGAGATGATGGATGAAATGAAGTGGTGATGGAGATGGTGAATGGGCGATTGATACTCTGTCTTTGTAAGACCAATGTCTATAGGTGGTTTCCTTTATCATTTCATGGTAGTAATGACTTCATCCTAATGTTTTTCATCATGGAAGGAGAAGGCATCATAGAGGTTGCTTTATCAATTCACCATAAGGTTTTTGCTTTTACCATGATCTTGTAATCGAAGCATATGCGTAATCACTACAAGAAAAAAGCACATTGGTGAGGGTCATGCTCGTGACGGACCTTTAAGGTCCGTCACCAATGTCACATATGGTGACAGTCCTTAAAAAACTGTCACTGTAAGTGTATATAGTGATGGTCCTTTATGGTCCGTCACCAAAGACATTTTCAATGAAACTTTTGGTGAGGGTCATTAAAGGCCCATCACTAATTCTCTATTTGGTGACACTTATAGTGACAAACTTTTAATGACCCTCACCAATGCTCTTTTTGTTACTTTTGATGACGGTCAAAAAATGTTCGTCATCATTGATCATTAAAAAACCGTCATTGTAAGTGTATATAGTGATGGTCCTTTATGGTCCGTCACCAAAGACATTTTCAATGACACTTGTGGTGAGGGTCGTTAAGGGCCCATCACTAATTCTCTCTTTGGTGACACTTCTAGTGATGAACTTTTAACGACCCTCACCAATGCTCTTTTTGTTACTTTTGGCGACGGTCAAAAAATGTTTGTCATCATTGATCATTCAAATGAGTTTTTGATGACACTATGTGCCTGCTAATATATTTTTTGTCAAAAGATAACGATTTAATACCATTATTGTGGAGTATTTTTTATAATATGTCCAAGGCCATAGTGGTTAGGGTCAGTCAATTTTTTTAGAAGTAATTAGTGCGTATCATTTCCCTCAAGTAATGACTTCCTATGAGTCAACACATGATTCATATCTATTAAGTTTATTATCTAGCAAATTCCCTTTAGATAAATTTCCACTATTGTGTGTAGGAAATATATTATTTAATACATAATCAAGCTTTGAAAATTCTATTAATGAGAAAGAACTAACAATCCTCAACAATCTCGGCACACCTTAAATTAATGCTTTGGCACACACTAACATTTCTTAGCACCCCACATGTCTTGGAACATCTTTGTACCTAGAGCATCTTGTGATCACACTGACACCCAATCACATGGTGGCATGCGCTAGCACAACATGGAAGTCTCCTAGCATGTGTTGGCATGCTGCATATAGTCCCTAGAATCCCCTGGAACACCTTGGTTGAATGCATTGACATACATTAGCACTTGGCACACAATGCCACTTGGCATGTATTGGGACCTATTATTAGTACGCCTAGCGTGCCCATTTTCAAAAAGATAAAGTCCTGACTTATTAACCCTCTTATTGACTCTTCCTTTTGTTGCCTTGACATATATTGACATACCCTGGCACCCTGCGCCACATCCTTAGCACCTAGCATATATTGGCATATTTTGGCACTATTAATTGGCACATGATATAATTAGCATACCCTGGAACTCCCAAGCACACTTTGGGAATTCTTGACATGCCTTGATATTCCCTAGCATGCCTTACCAATGCTTAGCATACCTTATCACTCCCTCCTTGGCATTACAACTAACACTCATTAACACTAGTCTCTGACACACGTTCCTCATATTCATTCACTTCCATGAATTTTTACCTAGTGCTCCCTTAATGTTTTTTCCTGATAATTCTTAACACTCATCAACATGCATTATCACTCTCTAGCACAACGTAACACTCTTCAACATTCCCTTCCACTTCATAGCATGCATAACACTAGTCCTTGACACATATTGGCGCTTGGCATGTGTTAGCACTTGGAAAGTCTTAGCATGTATGGAATACGTTGAGATGCCTTGGTATGATTTGGCATGGTTTAATATTAAATTTATTAGTGATGATCAATTGTTGGAAAGTAGATGAGAAGCAAAAAAGGGATACTTGGCACTTAGAATGCACTTGGCACCTATTTCCGCCTAGTGTTGGTGTCCCTAGCATGCCCCTCTTGGAAAAGGTAAATTGATGACTTATTAACCCTCTTATGTGTTCATTTCCTTGTAGTTTAACTTTTTTTCTCCCTTTTTTTGTCTTGACAGTCCCTGACACACATTGACACACCCTTTCACATCTTGGCATGCCTTATCACTTGGCACATCTTAGCATGTTTGACATGTATTCCCACTATCTGGCACATCAAGGGGGTGAAGAGAGATGTAGTCCTAAAGTAGGTCGAGTACGAGGGCCGAGTAAGGGTTGCTAAAGGAAGGTCATGATCATCCTCCAAGAGCAAGATCATCATGTGAGGGTTCAGAAGAATGTTGCATACCTTAATGGTCGGTTTGCGCTAGGAAGTAGGATGGCATATTGTTGGTTCTCTTCTAGCAGATTGAGCTTAAGAGAGGTTTCTCATGAGAATCTGGGCACGTGATTTCAATGGTGTCTTTGTGTGAAGGCCGCATAAAATTCAAAAATGTTGAAATTTGCAACAAGAAACAGTGAGATTGGAAACTAGAAAGGACAAAAAAAATGCACCGGCCACACTGGTGAGGAATTTTGATGCACCAGGAGTGAGGAATGTGGGGCGTCTAATTTATTTTTCCCTTAAATAAATTGAACAATAAATTGTAATTTCATCTCATAACAAGTTGTGTCAGTTAATTAAGTCATGATGACTGAGTTAGCTCAAGAAATTCAAGTTGAGGGTCTAAGATGAGGCATCTAGAGGGATCTAATATTTTTGGGGTCCGATTTGAAGTTGATGCATTAGTGGGGTGCAATGTAATTAACTCAATTAAATAGGTTAAAATGGGTTTATCTAGTTAAACGAGATGAGCTAGTGAGAGAATAGATGAATTAAATTAAATTTGTTCACAATGAGTAATCAATCAATCATATAAACGAAATAATTAATATATTGGTGCATGCATGTCAGTTTCGAGGAATACCCAGTTGAGACAAAGGTTAAAGGGAACATAACTATTAGTTGTATTCAGAGAAAATTTCCTATGTGCAATTATAAAGTCATTGGGATGCCATGATGGATTGCGCAATCAAGGAAGACTGATTTTCCTAATTAATAAGGAGTTAATTCCCTAGGAATTGCAGGAGCAAGGCAGGCTAAAGTAAGGATGAGAATTGGTAAGTACTAGACCGAGTTTGCCTAGATCAACGAGAGACAATTGACAGAGTGTTGGAGAATCTCATGAGAGATTAAGCATTAATGTATTGTTTCATGATTCCTTGACTTAATACACAATAGAGATAGAGGGGTTTTGAGCAGTTTCTTTCCCCAAATACATCATGTTGTTGTGCGATTGATAATTTATCTCTTACTTATGTGATTGTGCGACAGTGTTTTTTTTCCGCAAATTGTAGGAAGGATTCAGTATCTTGTTTTAGTAGATTACAAGATCAGATTGAATCTCGTTGGTTAGATTTTCTACATGGTATCAGAGGAAGAATTTTTTGGGTGGCAAGTCTGTAGAGAATATCTAAAGATTTTGGTGTAAAATTTTCAAAAAAAAAGAAGAATATTTGGATTCCTTGCGAACATCTACCCAAATGTAAATAAATAAATAAATAATCGGTCGAATCGGAGCTCAGATGAGGGAGATATCATCGATTTAAAATCAACTCTTTTTTAGAAACTTTTTGTAATGTCGAGACAATTACACTGTGCGCGAGTCAAGAACCTATATGTACTTGAGGTACCAGATGCATGCAAATCTTTGAGGAGAAAGGCAGAAGTTAGAGACTTGGTGGTTTAGAGGGAGCATAAATTACCCCTCAACATGCATCCTCATGAGGAAAACGGGTTATGGAAGGTTGTTAGATAAGCCCCGCCTGAGTGGAGAAACGGAGAGAGGGAACCGAGTGGGAAGTGTCCACTCAGCGAGAGACCTCCGTAGTGCAAACCCAGGATGGGAAGAAGAGAAGCACAGAGGCCATATAAGGGGTGTGGGGTGGGGTGATGTGTAGACATAATCCCAAAGATAAGAAATTTGCGTAAGGTCCATTGAGATGGGTGTGTCTCATGGATGCGAACCTAGCTACCAGGCCCACAGTACAACGGTGGTAGGAAGGATCTGTTGGGTCGGTGTAGTCGGGATGTCGACCAAGATAAGAAGCCAGAGTGACATATGTCCAAATATTGGAGCACAAAATCGAGTTAGCAACGATTCAAAGGCATGGATGCGGTCTCGGCGACAACGCGAGAGAATCCCAATACTGAACGGTACGATGGCTAACGGCGGTCGGAAAATCTTATGAAAAGGTAAACCTGCGGTCGATTTATTGGGGGAGGGCTATTACGTTTCGGGATTTGCGGTGCAAACAACACTAGAAAGTGTAGCATACGGAACATTCCAAAGGTACCGGATGGGGATAGATTGAATTCCTTTCTTGTTGAGAGGGAGTGTTGAAATTTGCAACAAGAAACAGTGAAATTGGCAACTAGAAAGGACAAAAAAAAATGCATCCACACTGGTGAGGAATTTTGATGTACCAGGAGTGAGGAATGTGAGGCATCTAATTTATTTTTCCCTTAAATAAATTGGACAATAAATTGTAATTTTGTCTCATAACAACTTGTGTCAACTAACTAAGTCATGATGATTGATTTAGCTCAAGAAATTCAATTTAAGGTGATCGAGGTGGATATTGGTGGCCACCCACCTATTCCACTTGGGCGCTTGCCATTGTCTCTTTCAGTTTTTTAGTTCCCTTAATTATCGCACAATTTACTATTTTTGTTAGTTTTTTCGGGTCCTGAACTTCCGAAGCCATTTTGAGGTCCCAAACGACATTTTTTGGGCATGAAAGGTTTAGTGATTTCATACAAATTTCATTATTAGTTGTAGTCCTCGGAGAGATCTTTCTAATGAGGTATCATGTGCGTCAAACGAAGATCATATGACCAAGTTACGACCCCGGGAAGTTGGCTGTACCTAATTAGTAATTTAACTAACCATAACAGTTTCTTAATCATGCAGGTATTTCAAATATATTTGACAAACATAAACTTTCCACTGTGGCTCAGCTCGGTCGAACTTTAGACTATGGTTGAAAAATACAGCCCTGCCCAACACTCAAGACAAACAAAGTCAAGCCTCTACAAAGTATAAATAAATATGCGGTAAACTTCATTCCACCACAAAATTGTGCTTAACTAAAGAAAATTCTAATCATTGTGCTTTAAAGACAAAGCTTTCAAGGGCAGTGATGTTATAAACATACCCCTACACCTCGTGAACAATCGATGTGTATAAATAGACCATCATAAGGCTCATTTTAAACATCATTATTATCATTTTATAAATCATTTTTATTAAATCAACAAGAATAAAGCAACAATTGCATTCAGTTCCACTGAAGCAAAGTATATGGCAGTTTCAAATACTTATTATGAAGATATCTAAATTTGCAACTTGATTGTAAAGTCAACCAATCAGTTGTTGAAGCCCTATATTGTCTCTTGTGAGAATCAAGCTATCAAGTTACATCGAAAGCTAGCTCTATGAAAAATCCAATGTGTCATGACCATTTCAAACACATTGATATTCAATACAATTTCCTAAGATTCCAAGTTCATTAGGGAGTTGGTAGTGTTGGACCACATTCTGACAAAGTTGCATATTGTTAATATTTTGACAAAGCTCCTAACAAAGGTAAAGTTTGACAAGTTGGGGGAGAATCTTGGGTTATTGGAAAAAAAAAAATTCTCAAGAGTCTTAGATTACCTAGTTGGTTCGAGTTGGTCTCACCTCAACCTTGAGAAGTTGAGCAGCACCAGGATTGCAGAGTTAGATTGTGGTACACTAGTCATAAAGATTCTTAAATATAGCTAGAATGTGTGGCATCGCCTTTATTCACTTGGGAGTTGTTACTTGGCTCCTAGTTTTGATTTCAATTGGGGTTGCCCCCAAACTGAGATAATGGGTTACGTTTGCCAGTTACTGGCCCTTGTCCAGGATCTCCCCAAATATAGATTACTGCTACCTAGGTGACCTTAGGTCAAAGACCCAACCAAACTATCTGTAGCAATCAATGCGCTTGATAACTCAAGAGGATGAGGTAACCAGGTTCCCCTGTCCCTAGTTGGTGTATGGTGGGTTGGGGGGAGGAGGGACAAATGGTTGTCTTTCTGCTGATTGTTGCTCCTCCTGCACGTATGGGATGACACGAGGTTCGTTTCCCGAAGACTGGGTGGGGGGATCCTCTTGATAGGACCGCTTGATGGTGTGCAAGGCATCCCTATATTGCAGGATTTCTGGGAAATGATAGGTATAGTTCCCATAGATGCTGCAGATAGCGCATGCATGATTGGTACACAATGCTTTGCCTTTACCTTTGGTGGTAGGTTCCTTTTTACGGGAACTAGGCATCGCGATGTCTGTCTCAGAGCCAAGGAGTGGTTTTAATTCATCCAACTCTGGACAAATATGGGTAGGATGACCTATTATGTCGCATATGGCGCAGATTGGTGATTCCCGTTGAATGGCGGGGGTCACCATATTCTTTCCTCTCTTCTCAATTTTCCTAGCGGTGATCACCGGTTTTACAATGGGAATTTCCTTTGCACGGGTGGTCTCAACTGTTTCTTGGACTGGTGAGGGCTCCTCGGGACTGAGGGGCTTCAATCCTGTGGTGGTAACATGAGTGGCTCCTGTTCCGGAAGGGGGAACGAGGTACCAAACTAGGAAGGCCAATGGTATGTTGGGTAATACCAGTGTTGCCAAAACCTACTGGGAGATGAATCCAGTTGGGGGATAGAGGAAATGGGTTTGGGAGGTGGCGTAGGCTAGAGAGGCTGTCGTGGCCAATGCCTCGGTGCCGTTACCGCTTGAGTCCGTGTCTTGACTAGCCTCGGTGCTTGACATGGACATCATGCATATCGGATCTCTTGTGACATCGGGTGATGCCTCAGGGATAATAGGAGGATCTCCTAGGAATGACCCTAGAATGGAGGATAGTTTGATTTGGACAGGGCCATATTATTGGTACCATGAAATACCATCCAAGGTTGTATCTACATAGCGTAGAATTACATCCGTGTTGGTTAGGGGATGCTTCTCGCTGTGTGTCATCTTGTCTACAGTAATGATGTGGTCCTCATGGGGGAACATCATAATGCGGAAGACAGAGGAGGCTATGGCAGACATGGCATACATATAACTCCGTCCAAGGAGTATATTGTAATCCAAGTGAGTGTCCAAGACTTCAATGTCTATGTGGACTGACTTTCCAACTAAACAGACTGGGACATTTTGGTAGAGGCCAATGGGGGTCAAGGGACAACCATCGTGTGCTCGAAGCGTGATCATTGAGGGTTTTAGTTCAGGAGAGCCTAACTTCTACCAATTTTTTTTTGACATGATGCATGTGGATGCACCCTCGTCTATGACACATCGGTGGATAGTGATATTATGCACCGACACTGGTATCTAGAAGGCGACCATGGAAGGAAGCTGAGGGGTGGCTTTTTCTAAGTGAAAAGCCATCAGGCGCGTATCGTTAGGGTCGATAGCGCCTGACGCATAAAGTAGGGCTTTCCGTTGTTTTGGGCACGATTGCAAGACTTCCAAAGATGACATGGCAGTGGGAGATTGTGCTAAATCGTCCATGATGCTATAATTATGGGCCGCTTTGGAGTAGTTTCCTACTCGCCTATTAGGTCTCTTTGCCATCTTTGGCAATGTCTCTATAGGCATCTTTGAAATGGTCAAAGGTGCATTTGGCGCACTAGTACTTGCCCCTGACATATTGGTGTCTGGTGGGGTGTCGTAGTTGTGATCCCGTGTTTGGAAAGACATTTCTTCTCCAGTCATGTAGATTTCATGGCTGCTTTTCCTGGAATTGTCTATATTTTGCTGGTAAGTACTTACCATCCCTTGGTTGGGGAAAGGTTCTTGCATCACGGCTGGTTGCTAGGAAGATCCTCCTTGTCCTCGGTTACTCTGTAGCTTTTTTAGCTCAGGGAGATCGGGACAGTGGTGAGTATAGTGCCCATACTCACCACATATCGAACATGAATGGTTTGCTCGAAGAGGTGGCCTTTTTCTCTGTCGTTGGGCATTGCTTGGCCCCTGGTTCTGATTCTAGTTGGAGTTACCTCCAGCCTGGGATCGCGGTGGGCACTGTTGGTTGATGCGCCCCTGTCTAGGGTTCCCTTTTGGCTTATTTTTGGATTTTTTCTTTACCATGTTAGGAGAGTAGTTCTCTTGGTTATATTGGTGTGGTTGATTTTGGGACGGCTGCACAAAGTTCACCTATGCATTGTTTTGTGTAGGTGGGTCGTGTGTAGGGGATTGAACATAATGTGGTCATTGGTTTGCACCTGACTATTGGAGGGGATTTCTTCCATCAGTGTTTCTTTTTGTGTATTGATTCCCCCGAGTCGGAGGATAAGGTCCTTCCTAGTGGTACGGTTGCTCCCTATTAGTCAAATTTTGCTGCGGCATATGATGACTTTGAAAATCGGGTTGAGGCACATTCTGGGTATAACTATATGTGTAACCAGGGTTTTGACTGCTGCTGCTTAGGTAACCTTGGGTGATTGACCCATTAGCCCATATTCAGATTTCGACGCGCTTTTCACTTCTTGATAAGTTTGCAGGCGCGGGGTGTTAGGCAGGATGTTATAAATGTATCATGACTGTGTATAAATCAGCTCAAGCTTTTGGGCTTTGCTGATTGCGTCCTCTTCGAATGTGGGATTTTTCTGTGCCACATCCTTTGAAATCTCTAACGTAAGAGTTTTCAAGAACAAGTCTAAGAGGACCTGGTTGTCGAGTTTCGCTTACATAAACTGTGACGTCACCTCCATTCATGGAGATGGTCCAAGATATGGACAGCAGGGGTTTGTCTAAAATGCGTCAGTAATTCCATTCCGGAATCATGGTGAATCGGTAACTAAAAATATGTTAGGAACGCAGTAGCGAGGGTGCTAAAGGTTCCATGTGAAGCTGAGGGTTGCTCCATGTACCATTTCGCGGCCACTCTTGTGAGAGTGCTTTGAAATAATCTCAATCGAATAGTGTCGTTAATGATACTATTCGATGAGCACCACAGGTGAAAGGTCATGACATGATTACCTGGGTCTTCTGCTTGCTTGCCTTCGAACTTTGGTATATCCGAAGGGAGCTTCATGGGCATGAGAGGCCATGTAGGATTGTGTGCGATGGGGTCATTCGTTAGCTTGGTTAAATCAGGTAGATTCAATGAAGCTAAGAAAGGTGATTGAGAGGTTGACGCCATTGCAATGTGTGAAGACACAAAGTTCTAGTTAGAACGAGGGTTAGTCTTCTATGTACCCTGCTGTGTATTCAGCTGGCGTCCCGAATGGAACGCACTCCTCTACCCCCTAGGGGTTGTGGGAGGACTGGTATTTGGTGTGGTGTTGGGAGACCGACTAGGGTTCCCAACTACGGCTGCCCAAATATAACACAAACCAATGACGGTGGCAGTGTTCCGTCTTTGACGCATGAATGAAGAAAGACCTGGAACCCCTCCCGGTAATGGGGGGAGGTCCAAAAGACGCCTAGATCGACGAGGTTCCATTGGGACCTGTCAGGTGTCGCCCATAAGTTGTTTTGGAAAACTTTGAGAGGATAGATTCTACGATCAAAGCAAACTTCTTGTTACATACATAAAACAAAATAGATTTCCCTTTAAATTAATATATGTGATCAAGCAATCAAAAAAGTGGTTTTTGTTCGTTTGCGTATGATACTCAAAATCCTAGAAGACCTACGCATCCTCACACACTCAAAAGTAATTGGGCCTTAAGAATATTTCTTGCAAGTGCTGGCACAACATCCCGTAAGAGCTGGCGACGCCCCCAATCAGCCGAAGAGAATCCACCAAGGTAAGGGTAGAGGGTTTTAGCGCTTGCCTACACCATCACCTATTGGGTAAAGGTTGCCCTAGTTTTTGGCCACTAAGAACCACCGTCCCACGTGAGCGTTCGAGTCTTGGGCTTCTTGGTAGTCAACTAACAGTACCGAGTATCAGCCGGGTCAGGTAGCCCTAACTGATACCACACGCACTACGCCTAAGCCTAACCCCCTCTGAAACGGGTCTCTGCATGCACTACCTAGCATAACTTGTCACTCTCTCCTTAGCACACCTAGAGCTCATTGAAACTCCCAGTCACAAACTCTTATTCATTCATTCCCATGTATTTTTACCTAGTGCTCCCTTGTGTTTCCATAGCATTCATTAACATTCAGCACGTGTTGGTACACCCTAGCACCTAGGACATCTTGGCCTATCACCCTAGCCTCTAGCATGCCTTAACACAACCTAGCATACCTTGTCACTCCCTCCTTAGCACACCTGTAACTCACTAACACTTCCAATCACAAACTCTTATTATTTCATTTCCATGCATTTTGACGTATTGCTCCCTTGTGTTTCCCTGAAGCTCCTAGTTAACACTTCCTTGCACACATTGGCATATCTTGGCCACATCCCACCCTAGAACTCTAGCATTCCTTAGCACTTCCAAGCATGCCTTGTCACTCCTCCTTAGCACACTTGGAACTAATTGAAAATCCTTGTCACACACTCTTATTCTTTCATTTCCATGCATTATGATATAGCACTCCCTAACACTCCTTGGCACACATTGTCACACCCTGGAACTTGTCACATCTTGGCATGCTTTCCTAGCTCTCTATCATGCCTTGGAATTTCCTAGAATACCTGGTTACTCCCTCCTTAGCACACCTATAACTTTATAACACCCACTATCACACACTCTTATTCATTAATTTCCATGCAATTGAAACTAGTCCTCCATTTTGTTTCCCCGACACTCCCTAGCATGTGTTGGCACCAAACCCTAGCACCTAGCACATATTGGAATGCCTAACATGCCTAAAAAATTTCTAGAATGTGTTAGCACTTCCTGGGATTCCATTCACACCTTGGCACTCCCTAGTTGTCATGCCCTCATATATAACCTTACTTTTTTTGCGACTTGGGAACCCAAGCAATTCATTGAAAAAATAGTGTTGTGTCTAGCACAAAGTCTCCCTTTGTCCTAAATTGCTTCGTCCACCCCCTTATCACAATCATAGGCTTTCCTCCTGCAAGTCCTATTATGAAATTCTCCTAACACACTTCGTCCATGGGAAACCTGGAATTCACTGACACTCCCTGAAAAACACTCTTATTCATTCGTTTCCATGCACTTTGAACTAGTCCTCCCTTGTGATGCCCTAAAACTCCAAAACACTTATTGTCATGAATTAACACTAACTAGCATGTGCTAACGCACATTTTAATTCATTGGGACACCCTGGCACTCCATAACTATCATGTCCTCATAACTACCCTTATTTTTTTTAAACTTCGGAACCCAACCAAGTCCTACCTCCACTACAACAACTTGACCAAGTTTCATTTACTACAAATAGACTTTGCCTTGTTCGCCTAAGAATGGCTTACAACTAATATTAGGCTACTCATGGCCAATATTAACTCATCCCACTTAACAAGTTACCAAGTCAAGGCTCATGTCCAATTGTGGCCATAAAACAACTGAGAAACACAATTTATATCTTGACAAGCCATAACACATGGAACATCTAACAATCCCTTGGAACTATGTGGCACAGGTTAGCATCCCCTACATTCTTTGACATGCTTTGGAACTCCCTAACACACCCTACCATTCCCTGACATGCCCTGGAACTCTAGCATGCCTTGGCATTGCCTAACATATAACCTTGTCATTCCCTCCTTAACACAGTTGGAACTCGCTACCACTCCCTATCACACACTCTATATTAGTTCATTTCCATGCATTTTGAACTAGTTATCCCTTATGTTTCTGTGGCACTCCTTAACACTCCCTGACACACAATGGAACACCCTGACACATGGCACATCTTGGCATGTTTCCCTGGCACTCTAGCATTCCTTGACACTACCTAACATACATTGTCACTCCCTCCTTATCACACATATAATTTGTTAACAATCCCTGTCAAACACTCTTATTCATTCATTTCCTTGCATTTGAAACTGTTGCTCCCTTGTTTTTCCCTGGCACTCCATAACACTCCCTGACATGCATTGGCACACCCTAGCACCTGGCACATCTTGGCATGTTTCCCTGGCCTCTAGCATACCTTGTCACTCCCTCCTTAGCACACCTGGAACTCACTGACACTTCCTATCACAATCTCTTAGTTTTTCATTTACATGCATTATTTTCACCTAGTGCCCCCTTGTGTGTCCTTATGATTCCCTAACACTTCATATCATGTGTTAGCACACCCTGACACCTGGCACATCTTGGCCACATGCCACCCTGGCACACTATCATGACTTAACACTGCCTAGCATACCATGTCACTTCCTCCTTAGCACACCCGGAACTCGCTGACACTTCCTGTCACACACTCTTATTCATTCATTCCCATGCATTTTTACATATTGCTCCCTTGTGTTTCCCCAGAACTCTCTAACACTCAACACACATTGGCACTTGGAACATCTTGGTATGCTTCCCTAACACTCTAGCATGCCTTGGAAATATCTAGCATATCTTGTCACTCCCTCCTTAGCAAACCTGGAACTCCATAGCATGCCCTATAACTCCCTAGCATATATTGGCTCTTGGCACTTAGTGGCACTTGAAAATTATTAGCATGTGTTTGGATGTCGTGGAATTCCTTGGCATGGTTTAAGATAAAATTTATTTGAGATCAATTATTCACAACTAAGAGAGAAGTAATAGAGGATGATTTGGCACTTAAGACACGCTAAAACTTGGCCCTTGGCATGTATTGGGACTAGTGTTGGTATGCCTAGCATGCCCCTCTTGAAAAGGTAAGGTCCTAAATTATTAACCCTCATATGTGTTCATTTATTTTCATTTTAACTTGGTGTTCCCTTTTGTCGCCTAACACTCCTTGACACGCGTTCACATACCCTAACACCTGGCACATCTCGTCATGCCTTAACACATGGCATGTCTTGGCATGCCTGGCATGCATTGACACGCCTTTGGCACTATCTGGCACATGTTAGCACACTCTGGCACTTCTTGAAATGCCATAGCATTCCCTAGCATGCCTTGTCACTCCCCCCTTGGCACACCTAACACTCGCTGACACTTCCCAACACACCCTCTTATTCATTCATTTTCAGTCGATGATTTATTTTTGATGGGGTGCATGTCTAGAAAGAGTTCCTTTAAGAGAATTAAAAAATAAATGGGCCAACAATGCTTATTTCATCTCTACATTAATGTGCAATATATTGCATGTAAAGGAGTATCTCAACCACATCTTTGATCCTATTGTGCATTTCATTGCACAATGACAAGATAATTATAGTTAAGTACAATATCACTAAGAAAAGAAAAGTGCATTATCAAGCAAAGGGAATTAAAGGGAAGAAATTTTCACAAACGTATAGTGAGAAAATTGGCTTTACTTGGTGAATGTGCTCAATGAAAAGATGAAGCATTGTGCTGAGTGAAGATTAAGGCAAAGACCTACACTTAGCATCGAGCATAAGAACTAGCGAAGAGTGTAGGGACAAGCAAAGCAACAAGTAAAGGACTTCACACTCTACAAAGGAAATGGCTTGTTGACTATATGTCCAGTTGCTTGATGTATCTATGTTGGACCTTAAAGAAGACATATGAAGTGTTCAGTTGGAGTTCCCTAAGCTTAGTTTATGAATCTCGAAAAAATGAATAGCGTAACCACCATGTAGAGGAGAATGGATTGCCATGCAAGGGGGAAAATAAACATCTTATATTTGATAATACTCTCACATAAGGAAATAGAAGTTAGACATTCAATCCATTCATTCATCACATGTTAGAATAACTTAGTCTAGTCACACTTCAAAAGAAAATAATAAGCCTATAGCTACACATATCAGCCACAATAGTAAAAAAATATTAAGAAAGAAAATTATAGATAAAAGATGAATTAAACCATCACTAATCACATCATAACATAATGACATGTTAAATGTCCACCCCATTAATTTTTCTTCATTTCTAACAACATTAAAAACCATATTAAGATGACATTGCATTTTTTTTAAGAAACTCACTTGTATTTCTCCATTTCTAACAACATTACAAACCGTAGTAAAATGACACTGCATCTTTTTAAGACGTCACTTGTATTTATTTTTATTTCTAACAACACTAGAAACCATAATAGAATCACATTAATTTGTAAGTCCATAAATAAACACCAAAAAATCTCATGTAACGAACAAAGATGTACAACAACAACTTTATTCACGGTGCAATTCCAAATTCCTACAAACCAATTCCAAGGAGAGTTGAACTTTGAATGAGTTCAATTTCAGTTAAGCTACTCACAAATTTAATTTTGAATAGCGACCATCTAACCATCTACTATCTCTTTCTACCATTTGTTGTACATTAATAATCGCTCTACGAAGTTTCAATCAAGGTTGTTTAGTCAATCATTTAGTCAAATTTGTTTGATCAATATCGGTAAGGAATTAGGAGGGAAAACATAGATCTGGGAAGGAATTAGGAGGGAAAACACAGATCTGAAAAACCAGGTATCGAGCACATCATATCTGATCATTGTGCAGATGAGCATCATGGAAATTATCTGATCATTAAGCATATGAGCATAATGAGCATAATCGTCATTCTCACTCGGGTGGACGCCATCTACAAGAATAATGAATCGGCGGGATGGCTTTGAGAAGAAATGAAACTAGCTGGTTGAAGAACCGAGAGCTGATCGAACCCATGAAGCGAGAACCTGATGCGTTCATGACCAGTCATAGGCAACTATTCGCTAGGATATTCCATGTTAATGTTGATGCTTTAGTCATAGCTATTGGCATGATTTTGGCACAACTAGGGGAAGGTTACATAGACAGAGAGATTCAAAAAAACTTATCATTTTCATTTTTCCTCTCCCTTTGGTTCATCCATTATGGTGATAAAGATTGATTTGGTTCCAGCCAGGCAGCGAGTATGAAAAGTACGACATTGACAAACAGAGGGAGAATCGGATCTCCGACAAAGACGCCTTCATAAGACTTTATACCATTGTCGAGTCCGACACTGACGCTGCTACAGGTTAGTAAACCCTACATTTCTCCTGGCTTGATCTTTAAAATGCCCGGAAAAAATGCTAAATTCTTTGGCTTTTTGGTACAAGAAAGTCGATGATGTCGTGAAGTAGAAGAACAGGGCAGTGGTCACAACCTGAATGATGAAATTTAGCACACTTAAAGCCAGATTGCATGAAGAGATTCCCAAGTTGCAGAAATTGGCTCAGAAAAAGGTCAGGATTAGCTATCCTTAATTTTATCCAAGTGCTTTTCAGGGCTTTCTCGTGGTTTCGTAGATTTCCTTTTCAATTACTCGATTTTTTTGATGATTCAGCAACCTTTTCATTATTGAATGCCATAGTTCTAGGCTGCTAAGTTTCGAGGCATTTTTTCACTTTGGATAAATGCGACATTCCTTTATTTTAATTCCATTTTTTGTATGACCAGTGTTTTGCCAATCGGCAAGAGTCTTACAATATAGGAAAATTTATTAGATCAAATGTGATAGAAATTAGTTTAAAATTTCCCCACAGTTTCTAACACCTGATTAGAATGAATCATCAGAGCACATATTAGGTATAACATTAGTAGAAATCTCCATAAACAGTAAACACCACCACCTAAAGAGAATTTTCAAGGTGATGACTTATTATCTGGTTCGGTTTTATAAGTCAGTCTAATACCCCAATGCTTAAATGAAAGTCACACCAAGGTTTTGGTAGCCATAGGCAATGATCCTAAATTATCACACCAGTATTCAAAAAATTCCCCACGGAATCTCACTTCCAAACACTCTAGCTGTCTGGAAAATTCACCATAAATAAAAACCAGGAAACAACACCTGAATGAACTAACATGTTGCTTCTAGTGAAACTTTGATCTTCAGCCATCTTATCTGAAGTGACACCCTGATAAGAACCATCCACTTCATCAGATGAATCGCTACTGTCTATTTCTTCGGATGAGTCAGATAATGATTGCTCTGACTCATCTCCAAAGCTACTCATTGGCTTTTGCTTCACCTGGGTATCTATGAATTCAGAACCATCTTGAATGGAAGGAATAACTGAGGTACTAATTGATTGTCTTTGAGAGTGAGATCCAAAATTGGGATAGTCAGAGAAGAAGGCAGAATAGAACTCTGCTACAGGCAGCTCACGTAGTAATCCTGGTATGCAGTGTAAGGTTCCATAAAAGGATGCATTGTTTAGGAGATTATTTTGTATGGTACACCCTTTACCCTCTTTTGCTTTTTTTTTTCCTTAACATGATTAACTTCTTTTTTTGTTCCTGTTGTGAAACTTAGATTGTAACCCAAAATTAGTGGGGTTGTTAGAGTGAAATTTAAAGTTCCTAATTGGGCACTTGAGGTGCTGTGAAACTCACAAAGGAGCAGTATGTGTAAAATAAGTTCTTTTCGTATTAAATTATTCTGAATTGTTTTTTCCAGCAACTGCAGTAATTAGATATAGGTATTAGAGATTTTATTTTTGCAGTTATGGAAAGAGGTCATTGTCTGGGCATATGCATGCTAGATAATAAACATAACAATAACAAATTTGCAGGAAATCAAAACGAGAGAAAACCAAACAAATAGCATTAACTTCATTTTGAAAATCACGATATATAAGTTCTTTGTGATCTAGATAGATCATTAAACTTTCATTTTTACAAAGATTCATCACCAGATTCTCCAAATCCATATTTGTACACCGATGCAATATTCTTTCCTCAACAGTACACTTCATTATCAACTGATATACAACATTGGTTTGTCTTGGCCTATACTTTGAGATCATGATTGAGCTCATAAAAGAAAAAAATGACTGAAATATAGATCATATATAATAACTGTATCATATATAATAACTGGAAAATTGATTCCATCCCCTCCCACTCCACTGCCTCAGTTGAAATAATAAAAATAAAAATTTCATTATCTGGGATACTGAAGCTCTTAATTGAATGTTGCTTTTCTAATGTTGAAGTTCTCCCATCCAATCGACAATATACAAAATATAATAAGTTCAAGAAGTCTTCTAGTATATCAAGCATCCATGTACACCTTGTTTCAATTGTGGAAGAACCTTCTCATACCTGAAGCTTTCTAGACGCTCCAACTAGCATCTCAAATACATTTCTTATGAAATAAGTCACCTTTTCTTGTCCTGGGAAAAGATATGATGATTTACAATCTCGAAGGAGGAGAATTTCTGGAGTTATATATTTAAGTATTAGTTGTAACAGGATCCAGTAGGACTCATAAATCAGGGATTGTTGAATAGCCGTCTTGTAAATTTTTGTAGATGTTCTATGCTTGATGCAACTTTACTTTTATTACAGCAATCACCCAAACAGTTAAGTAAAATGCTGATAGAACATACCAGTGGATCTATAGAAGACAAACCAGAAACAGGAAAAATGTGATGGTGCGTTACGGCAGTCAACAGGATGCTTCAACCAGCAAAGTCTCCTTGATCAGCCAACCCAGAATGTGTCACAACAATCCTCAAATCAGTCACCCAGTCAACTCAAGTCAACTCCAGAAAAGTCAACGCTGTCCAAAAAAGTCAACGCAGGGCAGCGACATCAAAGTCAACGCAGCTCCAACTTCGATCAACCTTTTGACCTCGGTTCTTGTGCCAATGTGTACGGCCTCCCAAAATCGAAGTCTCCAATAAATTTCAGCCTCTTTGGACCATGCGTTGACCAAAGTCAACGCTGGTCAAACTTCCTAGGAAACCTTAGCTGCAACAATCTGCGTCCTTCTTCTTGGCTGTACAAACTCGTCCTTTTTCCCACGTGTGAGCTGAATTCGTCCTCCAAGGAGCTCGTACTAAATCAGAGAAGAGAAGAAGATGTGTGATGAGTAAGTGTGAAATGCTCTCCAACTTTGACTGTATTTATATCCATCATTGAGGTGTGTGACACATCTGCTGGGGGTGTAAAACCTTAAGGCCGACCTGCACATATAATTTATTATACATAATAAATTCAAAATAAATGTTCTGCTCATCGGATTAAGATAAATTTTATATGGATCTTACACCTCTCCGAAAGAGGAATCTAATAAAAATATCGGTATCTTCATCTGAGCATCACAACATGGAGTTTGGACCTAGTTGTCCAATTTTAACACTCCCTCTCAACTAGGGAGAACTCCATCCATCAGTGCAATCAAACATCGTGCATCATCCTGCCGTAACTTGCTTTGCTGGCCTCTTTATTTCAAAACAGAAGTGGGTCAGTCACAAAGACATCATCCCTCGGCTGACAAATTCAGCCCAGAGGTTCGAAACCTCTATCAGACTCACAAAGAGTGTCCAACCAACCCGAAGTTGGTTCATCTGATTCGAAGTCAGGCGGAGGTCCGAAACCTCACTATACTTGATCCCAGATCAAGTGGTTGGACCGTGCCATCCTAGATAGAGAGTACGGAAATCTCTGATGCGTCCATTAGTATTTTCTACTAGTCTCTA